>CM053029.1:37353622-37406122 GCA_028564925.1 Lithobates sylvaticus | reverse complement strand
GACCTAAAATTGCTACTACCACCATTGTATTCCCCAGGGACTTTCAGAACATGTATGATGTCTGTGGGGGTTTACCGAATCTTCAGGCCTAAAATGTGCATTTTAACATGCGTTTACAAGAAAAAAGCAACAGTGGCCATGGCAGCAAAAGGGTTAATGTTGGTAAGACTAGGGAAAGGGGGGCAAGGTACACACGTGGCAGTAAAGATCAACTTGTACAGAAACTTATGACCGAACCCGGAATCACTGTAGCATGAGTCCTCGAAAAAAGGGACCAAGCCCAGCTATAAAATGCTTCTGCAGTCGCAAGAAGTAAGAATCTCCATTAATAAAAAAAAAAAAAAAAAACGTAACTCATTCCATGCTCTTCACTGTGGAATCACAAGAATCCTCTATATTAAAAGTCCTGCCGTCCCAGAATCCTTTGCTCCCGGCCACTAGGGTATTAAAAGATACACAAGGCTGCACTTAGCGGAAACAAAGAACGTCTTATTCTCCTCTCTCGAATTTCATAGATCCAATAACTGCTCAGAGGGGGGAGAAGGAGCTTCGGGGGCGTTCAAGTTGAACGGGAGGAATGAGGAGGACCATGAAAGGGGGGAGAAAAAAAAAAAAAAAAGTTGAGTTAATACTACACAGAGGGGACATTTACAACCTAAATACTATGACTCGGAAAGAAGAACTGGATTTTGTGAGACTCGAGTGAGGGAAACTTATGACGTCTTGGAAAGCTGAAGAAATAAAATGCCTCGGAGCTTGAACCTTTAAAAAGGTGCAGTCCACCTTTTGAAGAAATAAAATAAAAAAATAATAAAAAAAATAAAAAAAAATGAAAATGTACCAAAAATGATGTAATGCAAAAAAAGGCACTTATTAAATTTTAGCATTGAGGTCTGCTGCGGCGTTTGCCCCCAGTCCAGATCTGTATGTAAATACGGACCTTCTGTTACGGGTCTGGAGGAAGTTCTGTCTGGACTACAAGTGCCGTGACATTATCTCTCCGAGTCCCTCTACCGTGGTGGCAGATGGGACCCTGAAGGAGGCCTTTTACCCCCAAAAATTCAACTGTTATGCCTAAAGAAGGAGGAGGCAGTTTCCCCATGATGCTCCAACAACTGTTAGCTTGAAGGAGGAGAGCCCTTCCCTCACGAAAGTCCAACAATTGTTAGCCTGAAGAAGTGGGTCCCTTACCCCGGACACTCCAAGAATTGATAGCCTGAAGGAGGGGGCCCCTTCCACCAAATCTCCAATAATGGTTGGTCCAAAAGAAGAAGAGGCAGTTCCCTTATGAAGCTCCAGACGTTAGCCCGAATCTCCAACACTTGGATGCCCTGAAGAAGGAGGCCCTTCCCCTAATAAGCCAACAATCTTTAGCCCTAAAGAAGAAGGACCTCAGCCCATACAACTCCTTGTTTGGGGGGGTGGTGTGTTTGGGGGGGGGTGGAGGCCCTTCTCCCACAAAACTTCAATATTAGTTAGCCCTGAGAAAAGGGGAGGTCCCCCCCCCCCTTAAAACTCAAATTGTTGGCCCTCAAGAAGTGTGGGATCCTTCCCCCCGAAACTCCAACAACTGTTAACCCTAAAGAAGGAGGCTGCTCTTACCCCATGAAACTCCAACAACTGTTAGCCTGGAGGAGGCCCTACCCTGGAAACTCGTTAGTAACTTATTAACTTGTTAGTGTTAAGAAGGGGGGAGCCTTCCCTCATGAAATTCCAACAATTGCAAGCCCTGAAGAAGGAAGCGGCCCTTCACCCAAAACACCAACAATTGTTAGCCCTAAAGAAAGTGGAGGTCCCTGCCCTGAAAAAACTAAAAATGACTAGCCCTAAAGAAGGAAGGGGAGACCCTTGCCACAAACCCAAACAATTGTTAGCCCTGAAGGGGGGGGGGTGCATTTCCCCAAAAAAGCCAACATCTGTTATTGCTGAAAAAGTGGGAGAACCTTTTATTCAAATCTCCAACAATCGTTAGCCTTGAAGAGGGGGGGCTTCCCCAAAACTCATTGGCTGTATTCTATTCAATAAACCTTCCAAATCAAATTCCAGCTTAACGGTTTGGCAAACTAAAGGTCATTCTGCTGGGGTTTACATCTACGTGAACATCTTGTTAGCTGGAAGAATGGGGTACCCGTCGCCCTGAAACTTCAAAAATTGTTAGCCTAAAAAAGAGGGGCCCTTTCCCCCAAAATTACAACAATTGTTAGCCTGTAGAATTGTTAGCCAAAAGAAGGAGATTCTTTCCCCAAAATTCCAACAATTGTTAGCTCGAAGAAGATCCTTCCCCGAAAACTCCAACAACTGCTAGCCCTAAGGTAGGAGAAAGGAATTCCCCCATGAAGCTCCAACAGTTGTTAGCCTAAAAAAGGGGCAAGGGCCCCTCTCCTCCCCCATATCTTCAACAAATATAAGCCCTGAAGAAAGGGGGGATCTTCCCCTAAAAAGC
The DNA here is from genome assembly GCA_028564925.1 of Lithobates sylvaticus. Taxonomy (NCBI): domain Eukaryota; kingdom Metazoa; phylum Chordata; class Amphibia; order Anura; family Ranidae; genus Lithobates; species Lithobates sylvaticus. The sequence continues at coordinate 37,403,679 of CM053029.1, read as the reverse complement.
CAATTGTTAGAACTGAAGGAGGCCCTTCCTCCAAAAACTCCAACAATTTGTTAACCTAAAGGAGGCGGCCTGCCCCCAAAACATCAACAATTGTTAGCACTAAATAAAGGTGGAGGCCCCTGCCCCAAAAAAGCAACAATTATCAGCCCTAAAAAAGGAGGAGGCTCTCCCTCTAAAACCCCAACAATTGTTAGCCCCTGAAGGGAGGGGGGGTCCTTCCTGAAAAAAAAAAACTAATATCTTATTGTTGAAGGGGGAAAGCCCTCCTCTCACAAAAAACTCTAATAACTGTTAGCCCTGAAGAGGGACCCTTTCCCTGAAATTCCAACAATTGTCAGCCTGAAAAAGGAAGCGTCCCCCACCCCCATTCCAAAAATTGTTAGCTCTAAGGGCGGAGGAGGACCTTCTCCCACAAAACTTCAACAATTGTTAGCCTGCAGAAGGGGGCCCTTCCCCCTAAACCTCGGACAATTGTTAACCTGAAATAGGCCTTCTCCTCCAAAATACACCAACAAATCTTAGCCTGGAGAAGGAGGACCCACCTCCTGAAACTCAAACAATAGTTGGCCCTGAAAAAGAAAAAGGGCCCTTTCCCCAAATTTACAGCAATTGTTAGCCTGAAGAAGAGAGGGGGCCTTTCTCCCAAAAGGCCAACTACTAGCTCTAAAGAAGAGGGAGGTCCTACCCCCAAACCAAGCAATTTTCAGCCCGGGAAGAAGGGGGGGGGGTCTTTCCTCTAAAAAAAAAGGACAACAATTGCCATTGCTGAAGAAGGGGGAGGCTCTTTCTGCCGGATCTCCAACAATTATTAGTCTAAAGAAGAGTGGGCCTTTCCCCTTGAAATCTCAATTGTTAACGCTTAAGGAGGTCGTTTTCTAGTCCTGAAGTAAAAGGAGGCCCTTCCCCAGGAAACTCCAACAATCGTGAGCCCTGGTGACGGGGGAGGCTCTACCCCCATGAAACTGCAACAACTGTTAGCCTGAAAAAAAAGAAGGTCCCTTCCCCCGGAATCTCCGACAATTGTTAGTCCTAAAGAAGCTGGAGGCACCTGCTCCAAAAAAAATAAATAAAAAAATAATCAACAATTACTAGCCCTAAAGAAGTAGGAGGCCCTTCCCCTAAACCCCAACAATTGTTAGCCCTGAATGGGGAGGTCTTTCCCAGAAAAAGCCAATATCGCCTAATGCTGAAGAAGGTGGGTGAACCTTTTCTCTGAATCTCCAACTGTTGACCCTGAAGAAGAAGGGGCCCTTCCCCCCAAAACGCGATGACTGCATTTTATTTGATAAAAAAAAAAAAAACATTCCAAATCAATTTCCAGCTTCTTAACTGTTTGCCAAACTAAATGTCATTCTGCCGGGGAGAAAAGGGTGGGGGGGGGGGGTAGGGCACTGAAGAAGAAAGAGGCCCTGCCTTTCAAAATGCCAACAATAGTTAGACCTGAAGGAACCCCTTATCCAAAATTTCCAATAAAAGTTAGCCCTAAAAGAAGGAGGAGGCAATTCCCCCCCAAAACTGTAACAACCGTTTGTGTGAAGAAAGGGGGGGGGGCTTTCCCTTACAAAACTCCAACAATTGCTAGCTCTGAAGAAGGAGGAGGCCCATCACACAAAACTCCAATTGCTAGCTCTGAAGAAGGAGGAGGCCCATCACCCAAAACCCCAATTGTTAGCTCTGAAGAAGGAGGAGGCCCATCACCCAAAACCCCAATTGCTAGCTCTGAAGAAGGAGGAGGCCCATCACCCAAAACTCCAATTGCTAGCTCTGAAGAAGGAGGAGGCCCATCACCCAAAACTCCAATTGCTAGCTCTGAAGAAGGAGGAGGCCCATCACCCAAAACTCCAATTGCTAGCTCTGAAGAAGGAGGCCCATCACCCAAAACTCCAATTGCTAGCTCTAAAGAAGGAGGAGGCCCATCACCCAAAACTCCAATTGCTAGCTCTAAAGAAGGAGGAGGCCCATCACCCAAAACTCCAATTGCTAGCTCTGAAGAAGGAGGCCCATCACCCAAAACTCCAATTGCTAGCTCTAAAGAAGGAAGAGGCCCATCACCCAAAACTCCAATTGCTAGCTCTGAAGAAGGAGGAGGCCCATCACCCAAAACTCCAATTGCTAGCTCTGAAGAAGGAGGAGGCCCATCACCCAAAACTCCAATTGCTAGCTCTGAAGAAGGAGGAGGCCCATCACCCAAAACTCCAACAATTGTTAGCACCAAAGAAGGTGGAGGCCCCTGCCCCAAAACCCAACAATTGTTAGCCCTGAAGGGGGGGTCCTTCCCAAAAAAAAGCCAACAACTGTTATTGCTAAAGAAGGAGCAGGACCTTTCCTCCAAATCTTCAACTATTAATCCTGAAGAAGATGCCGCCCCCCCCCCCCCCCCCAAAAAAACTTGTTGGCTGTATTTTAAAATAATAAAACTCTCCAAATCAATTCCCATCTTATGAACTGTTTGGCAAACTAGACGTCATTCTGCTGGGGTTTACATCCAAGTTAAGGTCTTGTTTTCTTTTCTCCGCTTCGTATAAACAGTTCTCTAATCCTGGAGTATCAAACGTTTAGAGACCTCCAGACTAGAACGGACTTTTATAATCTGGATTTTCTGCTCCTGTAAACCATCAGACAAGTGAAATGGAAACTATCAGAAATGAAAGATGATTATTCCGAAAAAGCAACACAAACAGAAGCGGGACGTGCAGAATGCGGCCTTTTGTTTGGCTGCGGCATGACGTTGATGGGAGACATTGAGGACCCAGTGAGACAACATACAGTGTTGGTGGTGGTGGTGGGGGGGGGGGGGGACGTTTACAAGGAAGGAGGCTGATGAATGTAGCAGCTGGACAGGATGCCGGGAGTGACAACATTCTGGAATTCCTCCAGGGAACCTTCTGGGGAAAAGTAAAGTTTCCATGAGAAGAGGAGAGGAGAGGAGGATCAGACCGCAGACTCCTGAGAAGATTTTTTCCCCTCGACCGCTCCATCTTTCTCCAATGCATATACACGGAATGACATGACTTTTCCCCAGAACGCCGCACATTCCAATCCCCCACCGCTCAGGAATGCCGACTGCAGGCAGAGCAAACTTTTCTTCATTAGAGGATTCAGAATTTCAGACATTCTACAAAAAGAAGACGTAGAATGTCCCCATTCCAAATTATTTTAAACTGCTCCCCCCCCCCCCCCCCTCATCAAATTACTTAGAACCCTCAAACATTAGGAATATTTTTTTTTAAGCAGACGTCCTAGAGAAAATGGTGGATCAACTTTTTTTTTAATGTCACGTGGTATTTGCGCAGAGGTTTTTCAAAACACAAAATTTTGGGTAAAAAAAATAAACTTTAATGAACACAAAGACAATATAATACCCAATTTTTTGGGGGTTAAAATTTTAAAAGGTGACGTTACACAGAGTAGATACCAAAACATGCCCGTGAAACGGTGACAATCTACGGTAGATTCGATTTACGCAGCAGGTCTGGTGCTAGAATTATTGGTCTCGATCCGACGTTCATGGTGCTACTTCACATGTGTGGTACGATCGCCATTTGCGTATGTGTGCAGGGCCGGCGAGTGCGTTCGCCTTTGTGCATGAAATGATAGAGTTTTTTTATATATATATATATATATAAATATATATATATATATATATATATATATATATATATATTATATATATATATATATATATATATATATATCTAAATATATATATATATATATATATATATATATATATATATATATACACACACACACACACACACACACATACATACATATACACATATATATATATACACACACGCATATACACACACTCCAGTTTTGTTTTTGTGTTTTTTTTTGGGGGGAGGGGGGCAACTTTATTGCTATCACAAGGGATTAGGGGTGCAACGGATCAAAAAACTCACGGATCGGATCGATCCTCGGATCAGGAGTCACGGATCGGATCATTTTTCGGATCAGCAAATAATAATTGAATTTGCAAAAACCTGTGAAAATTCCACCACCATATAGTCCCCACTGTAATATCCACGTCCTCTCCCCCCACTGTAATATCCACGTCCTCTCCCCCCACTGTAATATCCACGTCCTCTCCCCCACTGTAATATCCACGTCCTCTCCCCCCACTGTAATATCCACGTCCTCTCCCCCCACTGTAATATCCACGTCCTCTCCCCCACTGTAATATTGGCTGGGTATCGCAGAGTATTGGCTGGGTATCGCAGAGTATTGGCTGGGTATCGCAGAGTATTGGCTGGGTATCGCAGAGTATTGGCTGGGATTGCGGGGTATGCTGGGTAATGCAGAGTATATTGGCTGGGTAATGCAGAGTACATTGGCTGGGTAATGCAGAGTACATTGGCTGGGTAATGCAGTTTGTTTACAAGTGATTGCTCCGTCATTTGACGGAGCGATCACATTGTAAACAGTGGCCGGTGTACCAAGATGGCCGCCGCTCCGGAGCTAGGCCTAAGGCCGCCGGGTGTACCAAGATGGCCGCCGCCGCTCCGGAGCTAGGCCGAAGCCGCGGCCTTTCCTAAGGGGTGACCCGTTCGGATCACTGATCGGCGACGATCCGTTGCACCCCTACAAGGGATGAACAACATCCCCTGTGATAGTATAGGCAGTGACAGGTACTCTTTACTGAGAAATCTGGGGTCTATTAGACTCCAGATCTCTCCTCTGCCCTTAAAAGCAATAGCACAATCCAAGATCAGTTTGACCCGATGCTTTCCCAAGCCAGTAATGGCTTGTTTACATCCTGACGAACCCGTTAAAGTGACTAAATCCTTGTCGCTTCCGGTTTCTTAGACCACAGAGATACAAATCAGGGATGTTCTAGTCCTCGGTCATCTCTATGGTCAGGATGGGTGGGACAGGAGAGAGGGGAACCCCTTCCACCACTTGTAAAAGCAATCAAGCGGGTAATTAGCCGCTTGGATTGCTTTTACAGGAAAAAAAAAAAAAAAAAGGGGGGGTGATGCCTGAAGCTGCCGGCATCATTTCGGCATAATCACTTCAATCTCACGACGTACCAATGCGACGGTTAATCATTTAGTGAGTACGCAGCTTCGTTATTCTTGTCCATGTGCTTCCCCTGGGTTTCCTGTTTCAGGGTGGCTCCTTTTTATTGCAGAATCCCATGAGCTACGCAGGGACTAGAGTTGGGCCTCAGACTGTGTGCATCAATAGAAACACACAGCCCCCTAGCCTAGGATGGGGAGGGTACTTTTTTTTACTAGTAATGGCGGCGATCAGCGATTTTTTATTGTGACTGCAACATTATGGTGGACACATCGGACAATTTTGACACATTTTTGGGACCATTGTCATTTATACAGCAATCAGTGCTATACAATGCACTGATTCCTGTGTAAATGACACTGGCAGGGAAGGGGTTAAGTGTGTCCTGGGGGCGTGTTGCTAACTGTGGGGGGGGGTCACTGATCTCTGCTCCAAATTACAGGGAGCAGAGATCAGCGTCACTGTTGCTAGGCAGAACGGGGGAGAAGCTTGTTTACTATAGCATCTCCCCGTTCTTACTCCCCGCGGCGATCGAGTCCGTGGGACCCGCGATCGGCGCGCACGCGATGGCACGGCAGCAAATTCAAAAAGGGACGTACCTGCATGCCCTTATGCCAGTCCGTACCATTCTGCCGACGTACATCGTCATGCGCCGGTTGGGAAGCGGTTAAAAAGAAAAAATGTTTTTTTCTTTAAAACGCTTCGATGCAAAAACGCAGCTAAACGCGTCATGTAAATACGGCAAGACGGACGTTTTAACCGTGGGTTACTATCTGCCAAGTTAAATGCTTCAAGAGAGGTTGTAAAAACGCCCCCCGTGTACATGAAGCCTTAGAAGGTGGCGTGGAGCTGTGAATCGGCTGTTTACACATGGAAAGGTTTACATAAATGTTCTGCAACCGTCCCGCCGCACACACAGCTGTTGTAGGAGGAAGTCACTTCTGTTGGCTGCTTTATGGCTTCCCCAGGCTAAGAGACAGAATTACACCAAGAACAGACCTACAATTCCAAAAGGTTTATTACCCCCCACCCCCCGCCCCACCAGTGTCTCCCATATCCTCCTCTGTCCCCTCTGCTAAGGCCACCCACATAGCTGCCCGCATACCTATCTGTCACCTACATGATCAGCTACCGACCCTCCCCAACAAGGAACTACCCATCACACCCGCAACTTACAGGAAAGGGGAAGTAGAAAGAGCCGACTCTGTTCCTGAAAGGCGACACAAAGTATCTTTTTTTTTTTTTTTTTTTTTTAAACAGATAGAGCTTTCTTTTGTGGTATTTAATCACCGAAAAAGTAAAAAAAAAAAATAAATAAATAAAAATTCTTCATTTGTGTTCTAAAATGTTGTACTGTATTTTAAACTCAAATATAAGCCGACCCGAGTATAAGCCGAGGCACCTAATTTTACCACAAAAAACTGCGAAAATATATTGACTCAAGTATAAGCCTAGGGTGAGAAATGCGCAGCTACTGTAAGTGGAAAAGATGGTCAACAATGCCCATTTGCAGCCTCACTGTGCCCATTTGCATGCCTCACTGTGCCCATTTGCATGCCTCACTGTGCCCATTTGCATGCCTCACTGTGCCCATTTGCATGCCTCACTGTGCCATTTGCAGCCATAGGTCCCCCGAACTTCAAACTCTGTAGTTAAGGGTTCCTAGATGCCCCTAGCTGCAGCCAAAATGTGTGGTTTCTGGACCCAAAGGATCCCGAAATGACATTGCTGCAGATGGACACAGTTCACCGAATTTGGGGACCCGTATCCCAGGGCCACTTAGAGCTAGGAACCCCAAATGTGGTGTGCAAACCCAGTGGAACTAGCACTACAACATATCCAAAGATGGGGTTTTATCAATTTAATTTTAATAAAATGCTTTTGGAGTTAAAAAAAATGTATCTACAGATAGATTTCTATTTAAGATACACTAATGATTGAGTTTATTCAGCATGAAATGAAGCTTAGTTATGTAGCATGATGCTGTATATTCTGCAATATTTACATTTTTGGTAAACTCATTCAATTAATCCAAGCTCTCTCTGCAAGATAACATGCACTGCATTGATGCATTCACACAATATCACAGTAACCATGAGATAAAACAAAGTTCAGGAATTTTCCTTTATCCCATTGTTTTGCAAATCTATGTACACTACAAACTGCATGATTGAATCGGTTCTGATAATCGCTGTTTTACTAACCTGACAGCTTTATTATTCTAAATAGGAAACCTTCATCTTGTTTGAAAATATTAAAGATTCTAGCAAGAACGAGTCCTTACATTTAAAGAGCACCTGTCATTTCAGGTTCATCATGGCAGCGCCTGTTAGCGGGCATCCACTCACCTGCTGCCGCATCACCAGCCATCCCATTAAAGTCCCATTAAAGTGAATGGGACTGTCGGTGAGCCAACGGTGGGTCAGGGGAGGGGGGCCAACAGTGGGTCAGGGGAGGGGGGCCAACAGTGGGGTCAGGAGGAGGGGGCCAACAGAGGGTCAGGAGGAGGGGGCCAACAGTGGGTCAGAGGAGGAGCCAACAGTGGGTCAGAGGAGGGGCCAACAGTGGGTCAGGAGGAGGGGGCCAACAGAGGGTCAGGAGGAGGGGGCCAACAGTGGGTCAGAGGAGGAGCCAACAGTGGGTCAGAGGAGGGGCCAACAGTGGGTCAGGAGGAGGGGGCCAACAGAGGGTCAGGAGGAGGGGGCCAACAGTGGGTCAGGAGGAGGGGGCCAACAGTGGGTCAGAGGAGGGGCCAACAGTGGGTCAGGAGGAGGGGGCCAACAGTGGGTCAGGAGGAGGGGGCCAACAGTGGGTCAGAGGAGGAGCCAACAGCGGGTCAGAGGAGGGGCCAACAGTGGGTCAGGAGGAGGGGGCCAACAGTGGGTCAGGAGGAGGGGGCCAACAGTGGGTCAGGAGGAGGGGGCCAACAGTGGGTCAGGAGGAGGGGGCCAACAGAGGGTCAGGAGGAGGGGGCCAACAGTGGGTCAGGAGGAGGGGGCCAACAGAGGGTCAGGAGGAGGGGGCCAACAGTGGGTCAGAGGAGGGGCCAACAGTGGGTCAGGAGGAGGGGGCCAACAGAGGGTCAGGAGGAGGGGGCCAACAGTGGGTCAGAGGAGGAGCCAACAGCGGGGTCAGAGGAGGAGCCAACAGAGGGTCAGAGGAGGAGCCAACAGGGGGGTCAGAGGAGGAGCCAACAGGAGGGTCAGAGGAGGAGCCAACAGAGGGTCTGAGGAGGAGCCAACAGAGGGTCAGAGGAGGAGCCAACAGAGGGTCAGAGGTGGGGGCACTCGGCAGGAAGGAAGGTCCAGGAGTTTGCGGCAAAGGCAACCTATTCACAGCAAATGGGGCTGCGCTATGAACGCAAGCCAAACGCTAGCCTTGCGGTTTACCAACGCAGCATTCCCACTGAAAATCCTTCAATCTTTAAAAAAAAAAAAAAAAAAAAAAAACACGATCTCTCCATTTTATTATCCTCAGCCATGAAAAAAAATAAAAAAAAAAAAAAAAATGATTGCCTAATAAACCGTTCAATAGCAGGAAAGCATTCTCCTGTGAACGGAGCCTACTGACACAAAAGAGTCTACAGGGTGTGGAAGCCATAGTGTGGCCCCAGGGCGGCTCTAATGGACAAGCCGCTGCTGTTGGAACGTGCTGCAAATATTCATCACCTGGAGGCCCGGGAACCGTCCACACCCTCCGTGACACAAGAACCGAGCTCTGAATGCACACACATTGCACATAATATATATACATCTTGCCTGTGAAGTTACGCAACATAATAAAGAGATTGTTACAAAACGTGTAAATCGGTTCCAGAAGCTCCAACGGAGGTGAGGACCCCAAGGAGATCTCATGGGGGGGGGGGGGGCGGGGGGGGGGGGAACAGAGGCAAGGACCCCAAGGAGAGCTCATAGGGGGAACAGAGGCAAGGACCCCAAGGAGAGCTCATAGGGGGAACAGAGGCAAGGACCCCAAGGAGAGCTCATAGGGGGGAACAGAGGCAAGGACCCCAACGAAAGCTCATAGGGGGGAACAGAGGCGAAGGCCCAGAGGAGGAGGACTCATAGGGGGGTAACAGAGTTGAAGACCCAGAGAAGGACGCATGGGGGGGGGGAACAGAGTTGAAGACCCAGAGGAGGACTCGTAGGGGGGAACAGAGGTGAAGACCCAGAGGAGGTAAAAAAAATAATAAACAAATAAAAAAAAAAATAAAAAAAAAAAAAAGGCAAAAAATGGGGGGGGGGGGCAGAGGTGAAGACCCAGAGGAGGACGCATGGGGGGGGGAACAGAGGTGAAGACCCAGAGGAGGATGCATGGGGGGGGGGAACAGAGGTGAAGACCCAGAGGAGGACGCAGGGGGGGGGGGGGGAACAGAGGTGAAGACCCAGAGGAGGACGCATGGGGGGGGGGGGACAGAGGTGAAGACCCAGAGGAGGACGCATGGGGGGGGGGGGGGGGAACAGAGGTGAAGACCCAGAGGAGGAGGACGGGGGGTGGGGGGCAAAAATGGGGGGGGGAACAGAGGTGAAGACCCAGAGGAGGACGCATGGGGGGGGGGGAACAGAGGTGAAGACCCAGAGGAGGACGCATGGGGGGGGGGGGAACAGAGGTGAAGACCCAGAGGAGGAGGACGCATAGGGGGGGGGGGGGAACAGAGGTGAAGACCCAGAGGAGGACGCATGGGGGGGGGGGGGGGGAACAGAGGTGAAGACCCAGAGGAGGACGCATGGGGGGGGGGGGGGGGAACAGAGGTGAAGACCCAGAGGAGGACGCATGGGGGGGGGGGGGGGGGGGGGGTGGGGGGGGGGGGAACAGAGGTGAAGACCCAGAGGAGGACATGGGGGGGGGGGGACCCAGGTGGGGGGGGGGGGGGGGGGGAACAGAGGTGAAGACCCAGAGGAGGACGCATGGGGGGGGGGGGGAACAGAGGTGAAGAAGACCCAGAGGAGGAGACGCATGGGGGGGGGGGGGGAACAGAGGCAAAGACCCAGAGGAGGACGCATAGGGGGGGGGGAGGAGGAAATAAATGTGGTACAGCCCAGGATACTCGTGAGGGAACAGAGGTGAAAGACCCAGAGGGGACTCATTGGGAGAACAGAGCAAAGACCCAGAGGAGGACTGGGAAGGGGGTTGGTAGGGTGTAACAAGTGGGGGGGGGGGAACAGAGGCAAAGACCCAGAGGAGGACTCGTCGGGGGGTGGGATGGGGGAAGGTAAACAGAGGCAAAGACCCAGAGGAGGACTCATATGGGGGGGGGGAACAGAGGCAAAGACCCAGAGGAGGACTCGAAGAAGGCTAGGGGAAGCGGTGAGTGAAAGTGGGGGGGGAATGGGACGACGTAGGAAGGAGGTGAAGGGGGGGGAGGATAGTGGGGGGGGGAACAGAGGTGAAGAGGCCCAGAGGAGACTCATAGGGGGAATCAGAATGTGGGTGGGGGACGACCCGAGGAGGAACTCAGAGGGATACGTAAGTCTCTGGATCGATTGGGAACAGAGGAAGACCCAGAGGAGGACTCATGGGGAAAGGGCTGGGGGAACAAGGTGAAGACCCAGAGGAGGATCGGATTAGGGGGTTTGGTGGAAGGGGGAGAAGCAGAGAAAGCAGGGGTTGAGGTGGAGTGGGGGGGAACTCATAGGAGGGGGGAGGGGAACAGGGAAGGGCGGGGGGGCAGAGGTGAAGACCCAGAGGAGGACTCATGGGGGGGGGGGGAACAGAGGCAGAGGTGAAGACCCAGAGGAGGACTCGTACGGGGGGGAGGGGGGAACAGAGGTGAAGACCCAGAGGAGGACTCGTAGGGGGGGGGAACAGAGGTGAAGACCCAGAAGGAGAACAACATATAGCGGGGGGGGGACGAGGAGGAGGCTCGTGAAGGGGGGGGGAACAGAGGTAGGAAGACCTGAGTGAGGGAAGGGGGGGGGGGGGAGGAGGAGGAAGGACTCATGGGGTAGGGGGGAGAACAGAGGTGAAGACCCCAGAGGAGGAGCAGATGAGGTGGTAGGGTGGGGAAAGAGGTGAAGAGACCATAGGGATGTAGGGGGGAACAGAGGTGAGAAGACTCCAGAGGAGGACTCGTAGGGGGGAACAGAGGTGAAGAACCAGAGGAGGACTCGTAGGGGGGAACAGAGGTGAAGACCCAGAGGAGGACTCATAGGGGGGGGGGGAACAGAGGTTGAAGACCCAGAGGAGGACTCGTAGGGGGGAACAGAGGTGAAGACCCAGAGGTGGACTCGTAGGGGGGAACAGAGGTGAAGACCCAAAGGAGGACTCGTAGGGGGGAACAGAGGTGAAGACCCAGAGGAGGACTCGTAGGGGGGAACAGAGGTGAAGACCCAGAGGAGGACTCGTAGGGGGGAACAGAGGTGAAGACCCAGAGGAGGACTCTTAGGGGGGAACAGAGGTGAAGACCCAGAGGAGGACGCATGGGTAGGGGGGAACAGAGGTGAAGACCCAGAGGAGGACTCGTAGGGGGGAACAGAGGTGAAGACCCAGAGGAGGACTCGTAGGGGGGAACAGAGGTGAAGACCCAGAGGAGGACTCATAGGGGGGACCAGAGGTGAAGACCCAGAGGAGGACTCGTAGGGGGGAACAGAGGTGAAGACCCAGAGGAGGACTCGTAGGGGGGAACAGAGGTGAAGACCCAGAGGAGGACTCGTAGGGGGGAACAGAGGTGAAGACCCAGAGGAGGACTCGTAGGGGGGAACAGAGGTGAAGACCCAGAGGAGGACTCGTAGGGGGGAACAGAGGTGAAGACCCAAAGGAGGACTCGTAGGGGGGAACAGAGGTGAAGACCCAGAGGAGGACTCGTAGGGGGGAACAGAGGTGAAGACCCAGAGGAGGACTCGTAGGGGGGAACAGAGGTGAAGACCCAGAGGAGGACTCGTAGGGGGGAACAGAGGTGAAGACCCAGAGGAGGACTCATAGGGGGGACCAGAGGTGAAGACCCAGAGGAGGACTCATAGGGGGGGAACAGAGGCGAAGACCCAGAGGAGGACTCATAGGGGGGAACAGAGGTGAAGACCCAGAGGAGGACTCATAGGGGGGGGGGGGAACAGAGGCAAAGGCCCAGAGGAGGACTCATAGGGGGGAGGGGAACAGAGGCAAAGACCCAGAGGAGGACTCATAGGGGGGGGGGAACAGAGGTGAAGACCCAGAGGAGGACTCATAGGGGGGGGGGAACAGAGGTGAAGACCCAGAGGAGGACTCATAGGGGGGAGGGGAACAGAGGCAAAGACCCAGAGGAGGACACATAGGGGGGGGGGGCAGAGGTGAAGACCCAGAAGGGGGGGGAGGAGGGAGGGAGGACGCATGGGGGGGGGGGGGGGGGACAGAGGTGAAGACCCAGAGAAGGACGCATAGGGGGGGGGGGGGAACAGAGGTGAAGACCCAGAGGTGGACTCATTTGGGGGGGGGGGGGGAACAGAGGTGAAGACCCAGAGGAGGATTCATTGGGGGGGGGGGGGGAACAGAGGTGAAGACCCAGAGGAGGACTCATTTGGGGGGGGGAGACAGAGGTGAAGACCCAGAGGAGGATTCATTGGGGGGGGGGGGGGACAGAGGTGAAGACCCAGAGGAGGTCTCATTGGGGGGGACAGAGGCGAGGACTCAGAGGAGGTCTGACAGACAGAGGGGGGGGGGGGAACAGAGGCAGCGAGGAAAGATTAGTCACATGGAGAATTTATTAATGGCAGATCGCGGCCTCCCTGGTATGTAGACACTATACGCCCAGACACGTCTGTCTGAGCTCCACAACCTCAGATGCTTCTGGAAAATGATGGGAGAATTCCAAGGAGTACACGTGCTTAGTCCAAGAGCTTGCAATCTAACTGAGCTAAAAACACCACTACAAAGAGTGACCCTAACAGAGGAACCCCAGCTACAGACACAGCTACAGAGGAGCAACTGACAAAGAAACTCCAACTACAGACCCCCCCTCCCTCCAATTCACCAAAGGGGGAAATTTTAATGGACTTTTAAAAGCCGAATGGCTGACATGTTGACTTTAAAGCTTGCTGGGGCAGATAAAGAGAAAACGCTGCTCATGTCTCCCTCCAGTGCTTGGCATTTGTTCACGTGATCTCTGGGTGAGAGTTCAGATTGGCTGCCTATATAATTTGACTAAGTATCGGACCTCTGGTCTAATGACTAGGCATGAGCTCAGGTGGGTTCTGCTCCTAGTAGGAACCTTGCTGAGATATCCCTGTAGAAACCCACCAATGCCTTCTGCCAATCGAAAACAGGTCGAGGCATGATTCCCCCAACCCGCATAGTCACATATACATGCGTCCTCTCCTGACCCCGTCTGCCCTCAGGGCAGAGCAGCAATGTGATGGGTAGACCATTACCCCCACCATGCTGGCCGACATCTCCTGTCACCTTTTGGACCTCGGATCAGAGCAACAGAGTGGCGTGTAGACCATGACCGCGCTGTGCCGGTTGCCCACTCCTGACCCTGTCCACCAACTTTCAGAGCAGCAAAGTGATAAATAAACCATGACCCCACTATGCTGTCTGCCCGCTCCTGATCCCGTATGTTGCCTTTTAAACCTCACAGCAGAGCAGAAAGGTCATGGGTAGACCATGACCTAGGGTTGCCACCATGTCCCTTTAAACCCGAAAACATTATTAAGGTGATTAAGGTGGAAGCTAAACTCATTTAGTGTCTTACCCGCATTCAATTAGCCTCAGAACCTGTGTAATTAATATGCGTTCGGGTTTGAAAGGGATGAGGTGGCAACTCTACCATGACCTCACCGTGCTGGTTGCCCGTTACTGACCTCATCCACCACCTTGCTGCTCTGAGCTCTGAAAAGTGGTGGAAGGGGTCAATGGTGGGCAACCAGGAAGGCAGGGTCATGATTCACCTGACACACTGCAGCTCTGCGGTCAGAAACATGATGGGTAGACCATGACCATGCTGTGCCGGTTGCCCGCTCCCGACCGTGTCCACCGGCTTTCAGACCAGCAATGTGATATGTAGACCATGACCCTACTATACTGGTTGCCAGCTGCTGACCGTGTCCACCACCTTTTAGACCAGCAATGTGATATGTAGACCATGACCCTACTATACTGGTTGCCCGCTCCTGACTGTGTCCACCACCTTTCAGACCAGAAATGTGATCTGTAGACCATGACCCTACTATGCTGGTTGCCCGCTCCCAACCCTGTCCACCGGCTTTCAGACCAGCAATGTGATATGTAGACCATGACCCTACTATGCTGGTTGCCAGCTGCTGACCGTGTCCACCACCTTTTAGACCAGCAATGTGATATGTAGACCATGACCCTACTATGCTGGTTGCCCGCTGCTGACCGTGTCCACCACCTTTCAGACCTCAGACCAGCAATGTGATATGTAGACCATGACCCTACTATGCTGGTTGCCCGCTCCTGATCGCGTCCACTACCTTTCAGACCAGCAATGTGCTATGTAGACCATGACCCTACCATGCTGGTTACCCGCTCCCAACCCTGTCCACCAGCTTTCAGACCAGCAATGTGATATGTAGACCATGACCCTACTATGCTGTTTGCCCGCTCCTGACTGTGTCCACCAGCTTTCAGACCAGCAATGTGATATGTAGACCATGACCCTACTATGCTGGTTGCCAGCTGCTGACCGTGTCCACCACCTTTCAGACCAGCAATGTGATATGTAGACCATGACCCTACTATGCTGGTTGCCCGCTCCTGACTGTGTCCACCAGCTTTCAGACAAGCAATGTGATATGTAGACCATGACCCTACTATGCTGGTTGCCCGCTCCTAACCGTGTCCACCAGCTTTCAGACCAGCAATGTGATCTGTAGACCATGACCCTACTATGCTGGTTGCCAGCTGCTGACCGTGTCCACCACCTTTCAGACCAGCAATGTGATATGTAGACCATGACCCTACTATGCTGGTTGCCCACTCTCGACCGTGTCCACCACCATTCAGACCAGCAATGTGCTATGTAGACCATGACCCTACTATGCTGGTTGCCCGCTCCTGACCGTGTCCACCACCTTTCAGACCAGCAATGTGATCTGTAGACCATGACCCTACTATGCCAGCTGCCCGCTCCCAACCCTGTCCACCACCTTTCAGACCAGCAATGTGATCTGTAGACCAGGACCCTACTATGCTGGTTGCCCGCTCCCGACCCTGTCCACCACCTTTCAGGCCTCAGAGCAGGAATGTGGTAAGTAGATCATGGCCCCCACTATGCCAGCTGCCCGCTCCTGACCCCATTTGTCACCTTTTCAGGTCTTTGTAGCAGCAGGGAGGATGTTCCAGCATCACCATGTCCATTATTTTGTTTTGCCTGGAGTCTTCCTTTAATTAGGGAAGTGTGGAGTCACCCTAATCTCCAAACCCAACACACCTTCCGTGAGAGACTTCTCCTGTCCATTCTATTACTCCAGACCCACTACCAGAACTCCCACTATAATAAAGAGGACCTGTCACTGCCGCCATGAATAACTCCCCTAGCCCACACATGTTCCCAGGTGGGAGGGGGGTCTGTACCCGTGTGAGCTCCACTGGGGGGGGGGGGGATATACCCCGGCAGAGGAACGGTTGGCTGTCTAATGAACACAGCTGGGGGGGGGGGGGGTTGGGGCTCAGCACAGACAGGAGGGAGAAAAATACGACTCACCCCAAGAGCTGACCTTTCAAATGTCCTGTGTTCAGTTATTGGGGTGTGAGCTCGGCCCAAGATCTAACAGTCTACCCATACACTGCTAGGAGGGCTGCACTGATTATGTGGAGAGGACTGGAGTGACCGCTTCCCCTGCCCCCCATGTCTGTACTTGGGGGTCACCCTATAATGGGGGATGGGGAGTCATGTAACATTGGGGAGGAGATGGGTGATAGTACTTTATATTGGGGGGGGTAATTTTGGGGGTCACAGACTGAGGTGACCCCCCTCCCCCATATCATACATGGTCCCTTTTCAGAGGATCCCCCCAGGGTCATAGTGGGGTACACGGCCCCCCTCCTCTTCTCAGAGGACCCCCCCCCAGGGTCATAGTGGGGTACACAGCCCCCCTCCTCTTCTCAGAGGACCCCCCCCAGGGTCATAGTGGGGTACACAGCCCCCCTTGGGGGTCATAGTGGGGTACACAGCCCCCCTCTTCTCAGAGGACCCCCCAGGGTCATAGTGGGGTACACAGCCCCCCTCCTCTTCTCAGAGGACCCCCCGGGGGTCATAGTGGGGTACACAGCCCTCCTCCTCTTCTCAGAAGACCCCCCCCCGGGGGTCATAGTGGGGTACACAGCCCCCCTCCTCTTCTCAGAAGACCCCCCCCGGGGGTCATAGTGGGGTACACCGCCCCCTCTCCTCAGAGGACCCTCCAGGGGTCATAGTGGGGTACACAGCCCCCCTCCTCTTCTCAGAGGACCCCCCCAGGGTCATAGTGGGGTACACAGCCCCCCTCCTCTAATCAGAAGACCCCCCAGGGGTCATAGTGGGGTACACCACCCCCCTCTCCTCAGAGGACCCTCCAGGGTTCATAGTGGGGTACACAGCCCCCCACTCTACTCAGAAGACCCCTCCAGGGGTCATAGTGGGGTACACAGCCCCCTCTTCTCAAAGGACCCCCCCAGGGTCATGGGGTACACAGTCCCCCTCTTCTCAGAGGACCCCCCCCCCCAGGGGTCATAGTGGAGTACACAGCCCCCCTCCTCTTCTCAGAGGACCCCCCAGGGGTCATAGTGGGGTACACAGCCCCCCCTCCTCTTCTCAGAGGACTCCCCCCCCAGGGGTCATAGTGGGGTACACAGCCCCCCTTCTATTCTCAGAGGACCCTCCCAGGGGTCATAGTGGGGTACACAGCCCCCCCCCCCTCTCCTCAGAGGACCCCCCAGGGTCATAGTGGGGTACACAGCCCCCGGTAGGTGACATTGGGGTACACACCGCTCCCCCCATTCTCCTCACCTGGTTGGACGGATTCCGGGGCCCGGCCGCACGACACACACACGGCCAGAATCAATAGACAGATCGCAACCCGCACACCGGCTCCCTCCATCCTCCTGTGTCCGACTCTCCACAACTCTACACCGGTCTACACCTCCAGGATAGACCGGGGCTCCAGACCCCGCCCCCGGAGGAGAGCCCGCTCCGCCCGACACACCACATAGGCGGAGAGCTAGGGACCGCTGGCCAATGGAAGACAAGATTTACTCCGACCAATCGGAGAGCGGCGCTTGTCGCTGGCGGCCAATGGGAAGGAAGAAAAAGCTGGCAGAGGGCCAATCAAGGGAAAGAAGAAGAAGAGAGCGAGTACAGAGGGAGAGGGGCTGCTGCGGTCTGCCACGTCACTGGGGTCTATATACAACCTCTATATATACTACACAGGACTACTACTCCCACCATCCCCCTCTATATATATACTACACAGGACTACTACTCCCTCCACCCCCCCCCCTCTATATATACTACACAGGACTACTACTCCCACCATCCACACCACTATATATACTACACAGGACTACTACCACCGCCTCCCCCCTCTATATATACTACACAGGACTACTACTCCTACCATCCCCCTCTATATATACTACACAGGACTACTACTCCTACCATCCCCCTCTATATATACTACACAGGACTACTACTCCCACCATCCACACCACTATATATACTACACAGGACTACTACTCCCACCGCCTCCCCCCTCTATATATACTACACAGGACTACTACTCCTACCATCCCCCCTCTATATATACTACACAGGACTACTACTCCCACCATCCCCCTCTATATATACTACACAGGACTACTACTCCCTCCACCCCCCCCCTCTATATATACTACACAGGACTACTACTCCCACCATCCCCCTCTATATATACTACACAGGACTACTACTCCCACCATCCCCCTCTATATATACTACACAGGACTACTACTCCCTCCACCCCCCCCCTCTATATATATACTACACAGGACTACTACTCCCACCATCCACACCACTATATATACTACACAGGACTACTACCACCGCCTCCCCCCTCTATATATACTACACAGGACTACTACTCCTACCATCCCCCTCTATATATACTACACAGGACTACTACTCCTACCATCCCCCTCTATATATACTACACAGGACTACTACTCCCACCATCCACACCACTATATATACTACACAGGACTACTACTCCCACCGCCTCCCCCCTCTATATATACTACACAGGACTACTACTCCTACCATCCCCCCTCTATATATACTACACAGGACTACTACTCCCACCATCCCCCTCTATATATACTACACAGGACTACTACTCCCTCCACCCCCCCCTCTATATATACTACACAGGACTACTACTCCCACCATCCACACCACTATATATACTACACAGGACTACTACCACCGCCTCCCCCCTCTATATATACTACACAGGACTACTACTCCTACCATCCCCCTCTATATATACTACACAGGACTACTACTCCCACCATCCCCCTCTATATATACTACACAGGACTACTACTCCTACCATCCCCCTCTATATATACTACACAGGACTACTACTCCCACCGCCCCCCTCTATATATGCTACACATGACTACTACTCCCACCATCCCCCCTCTATATATACTACACATGACTACTACTCCCACCGCCCCCCCTCTATATATACTACACAGGACTACTACTCCCACCATCCCCCCTCTATATATACTACACAGGACTACTACTCCCACCACCCCCCCTCTATATATACTACACAGGACTACTACTCCCACCGCCCCCTCTATATATACTACACAGGACTACTACTCCCACCACCCCCTCTATATATACTACACAGGACAACTACTCCCACCGCCCCCCCCTCTATATATACTACACAGGACTACTACTCCCACCCCCCCCCCTCTATATATACACTACACAGGACTACTACTCCCACCATCCCCCTCTATATATACTACACAGGACTACTACTCCCACCTCCCCCCTCTATATATACTACACAGGACTACTACTCCCACCGCCCCCTCTATATATACTACACAGGACTACTACTCCCACCACCCCCTCTATATATACTACACAGGACAACTACTCCCACCACCCCCCCCCTCTATATATACTACACAGGACTACTACTCCCACCATCCCCCCTCTATATATACTACACAGGACTACTACTCCCACCATCCCCCCTCTATATATATACTACACAGGACTACTACTCCCACCATCCCCCCTCTATATATACTACACAGGACTACTACTCCCACCACCCCCTCTATATATACTACACAGGACTACTACTCCTACCATCCCCCCTCTATATATACTACACAGGGCTACTACTCCTACCATCCCCCTCTATATATACTACACAGGACTACTACTCCCACCGCCTCCCCCCTCTATATATACTACACAGGGCTAATACTCCTACCATCCCCCTCTATATATACTACACAGGTCTACTACTCCCACCATCCCCCCTCTATATATATACTACACAGGACTACTACTCCCACCGTCCCCCCTCTATATATACTACACAGGACTACTACTCCCACCATCCCCCCACCGCTATATATACTACACAGGACTACTACTCCCACCATCCCCCCTCTATATATACTACACAGGGCTACTACTCCCACCATCCCCCCTCTATATATACTACACATGACTACTACTCCCACCATCCCCCCTCTATATATACTACACAGGACTACTACTCCCACCATCCCCCCTCTATATATACTACACAGGACTACTACTCCCACCACCCCCTCTATATGTACTATACAGGACTACTACTCCCACCATCCCCCCTCTATATATACTACACAGGACTACTACTCCCACCACCCCCTCTATATGTACTATACAGGACTACTACTCCTACCATCCCCCCTCTATATATACTACACAGGACTACTACTCCCACCATCCCCCCTCTATATATACTACACAGAACTACTACTCCCACCATCCCCCTCTATATATATACTACACAGGACTACTACTCCCATCATCCCCCCTCTATATATACTACACAGGACTACTACTCCCACCATCCCCCCACCGCTATATATACTACACAGGACTACTACTCCCATCACCCCCCTCTATATATACTACACAGGACTACTACTCCCACCATCCCCCTCTATATATACTACACAGGACTACTACTCCCATCATCCCCCCTCTATATATACTACACAGGACTACTACTCCCACCGCCCCCCCTCTATATATACTACACAGGACTACTACTCCCACCCACCCCCCTCTATATATACTACACAGGACTACTACTCCCACCATCCCCCTATATATATACTACACAGGACTACTACTCCCACCATCCCCCCCCTCTATATATACTACACATGACTACTACTCCCACCATCCCCCCTCTATATATACACTACACAGGACTACTACTCCCACCATCCCCCTCTATATATACTACACAGGACTACTACTCCCACCATCCCCCCCTCTATATATACTACACAGGACTACTACTCCCACCATCCCCCCTCTATATATACTACACAGGACTACTACTCCCACCCCCCCCTCTATATATACTACACAGGACTACTTCTCCGACCACCCCCCTCTATATATACTACACAGGACTACTACTCCCACCATCCCCCCTCTATATATACTACACAGGACTACTACTCCCACCCACCCCCCTCTATATATACTACACAGGACTACTACTCCCACCATCCCCCTCTATATACACTACACAGGACTACTACTCCCACCATCCCCCCCTCTATATATACTACACATGACTACTACTCCCACCATCCCCCCTCTATATATACACTACTCAGGACTACTACTCCCACCATCCCCCCTCTATATATACTACACAGGACTACTACTCCCACCATCCCCCCCTCTATATATACTACACAGGACTACTACTCCCACCATCCCCCTCTATATATACTACACAGGACTACTACTCCCACCATCCCCCTACCGCTATATATACTACACAGGACTACTACTCCCATCATCCCCCCACCTCTATATATACTACACAGGACTACTACTCCCACCACCCCCCCTCTATATATATACTACACAGGACTACTACTCCCACCATCCCCCCTCTATATATACTACACAGGACTACTACTCCCACCACCCCCCCTCTATATATACTACACAGGACTACTACTCCCACCATCCCCCCTCTATATATACTACACAGGGCTACTACTCCTACCACCCACTCTATATATATATATACTACACAGGACTACTACTCCTACCATCCCCCTCTATATATACTACACAGGACTACTACTCCCACCACCCACTCTATATATATATACTACACAGGACTACTACTCCTACCATCCCCCCTCTATATATACTACACAGGACTACTACTCCCACCATCCCCCCTCTATATACACTACACAGGACTACTACTACCACCGTCCCCACCTCTATATATATATACTACACAGGACTACTACTCCCACCATCCCCCCTCTATATATACTACACAGGACTACTACTCCCACCGTCCCCACCTCTATATATACTACACAGGACTACTACTCCCACCATCCCCCCCCTCTATATATACTACACAGGACTACTACTCCCACCGCCCCACCTCTATATACTACACAGGACTACTACTCCCACCACCCCCCCCTCTATATATACTACACAGGACTACTACTCCCACCATACCCCTCTATATATACTACACAGGACTACTACTCCCACCATCCCCCCTCTATATATACTACACAGGACTACTACTCCCACCATACCCCTCTATATATACTACACAGGACTACTACTCCCACCATCCCCCCTCTCTATATATACTACCCAGGACTACTACTCCCACCCACCCCCCTCTATATTTACTACACAGGACTACTACTCCCACCATACCCCTCTATATATACTACACAGGACTACTACTCCCACCATCCCCCTCTATATATACTACACAGGACTACTACTCCCACCACCCCCTCTATATATACTACACAGGACTACTACTCAGACCATACCCCTCTATATATACTACACAGGACTACTACTCCCACCATCCCCCCACCGCTATATATACTACACAGGACTACTACTCCCATCATCCCCCTCTATATATACTACACAGGACTACTACTCCCATCATCCCCCTCTATATATACTACACAGGACTACTACTCCCACCATCCCCCCTCTATATATACTACACAGGACTACTACTCCCACCATCCCCCCTCTATATATACTACACAGGACTACTACTCCCACCATCCCCCCACCGCTATATATACTACACAGGACTATTACTCCCATCATCCCACCTCTATATATACTACACAGGACTACTACTCCCACCATCCGCACCTGTATATTTATACACACTACACAGGACTACTACTCCCACCATCCCCCCTCTATATATACTACACTGGACTACTACTCCCATCATCCCCACCTCTATATATACTACACTGGACTACTACTCCCACCATCCCCCCTCTATATATACTACACAGGACTACTACTCCCACCATCCCCCCTCTATATATACTACACAGGACTACTACTCCCACCATCCCCCTCTATATATACTACACATGACTACTACTCCCACCGCCCCCCCCTCTATATATACTACACAGGACTACTACTCCCACCATCCCCCCTCTATATATACTACACAGGACTACTACTCCCACCATCCCCCCTCTATATATACTACACATGACTACTACTCCCACCGCCCCCCCTCTATATATACTACACAGGACTACTACTCCCACCACCCCCCCCTCTATATATACTACACATGACTACTACTCCCACCATCCCCCCTCTATATATACTACACAGGACAACTACTCCCACCGCCCCCCACCCCCCTCTATATATACTACACAGGACTACTACTCCTACCATCCCCCCTCTATATATACTACACAGGACTACTACTCCCACCACCCCCCCCTCTATATATACTACACAGGACTACTACTCCCACCAACCCCCCCTCTATATATACTACACAGGACTACTACTCCCACCATCCCCCTCTATATATACTACACAGGACTACTACTCCCACCATCCCCCTCTATATATACTACACAGGACTACTACTCCCACCATCCCCCCTCTATATATACTACACATGACTACTACTCCCACCGTCCCCCCTCTATATATACTACACAGGACTACTACTCCCACCGTCCCCCCTCTATATATACTACACAGGACTACTACTCCCACCACCCCCCCTCTCTATATATACTACACAGGACTACTACTCCCACCATCCCCCCTCTATATATACTACACAGGACTACTACTCCCACCGTCCCCCCTCTATATATACTACACAGGACTACTACTCCCACCGTCCCCCCCTCTATATATACTACACAGGACTACTACTCCCACCTTCCCCCCTCTATATATACTACACAGGACTACTACTCCCACCGTCCCCCCTCTATATATACTACACAGGACTACTACTCCCACCGTCCCCCCTCTATATATACTACACAGGACTACTACTCCCACCGTCCCCCCTCTATATATACTACACATGACTACTACTCCCACCGTCCCCCCTCTATATATACTACACATGACTACTACTCCCACCGTCCCCCCTCTATATATACTACACAGGACTACTACTCCCACCATCCCCCCTCTATATATACTACACATGACTACTACTCCCACCATCCCCCCTCTATATATATACTACACAGGACTACTACTCCCACCGTCCCCCCTCTATATATACTACACAGGACTACTACTCCCACCGCCCCCCCCTCTATATACTACACAGGACTACTACTCCCACCACCCCCTCTATATATACTACACAGGACTACTACTCCTACCATCCCCCCTCTATATATACTACACAGGACTACTACTCCCACCACCCCCTCTATATATACTATACAGGACTACTACTCCCACCATCCCCCCTCTATATATACTACACATGACTACTACTCCCACCACCCCCCCTCTATATATATACTACACAGGACTACTACTCCCACCATCCCCCCTCTATATATACTACACAGGACTACTACTCCCACCATCCCCCCTCTATATATACTACACAGGACTACTACTCCCACCACCCCCCCTCTATATATACTACACAGGACTACTACTCCTACCATCCCCCCTCTATATATACTACACAGGACTACTACTCCCACCATCCCCCCTCTATATATACTACACAGGACTACTACGCCCACCATCCCCCCTCTATATATACTACACAGGACTACTACTCCCACCATCCCCCCTCTATATATACTACACAGGACTACTACTCCCACCATCCCCCCTCTATATATACTACACAGGACTACTACTCCCACCATCCCCCCACCGCTATATATACTACACAGGACTACTACTCCTACCATCCCCCCTCTATATATACTACACAGGACTACTACTCCCACCATCCCCCTCTATATATACTACACAGGGCTACTACTCCCACCATCCCCCCTCTATATATACTACACATGACTACTACTCCCACCGCCCCCCCTCTATATATACTACGCAGGACTACTACTCCCACCATCCCCCCTCTATATATACTACACAGGACTACTACTCCCACCACCCCCTCTATATATACTATACAGGACTACTACTCCTACCATCCCCCCTCTATATATACTACACAGGACTACTACTCCCACCATCCCCCCTATATATATACTACACAGAACTACTACGCCCACCATCCCCCCTCTATATATACTACACAGGACTACTACTCCCACCATCCCCCCTCTATATATACTACACAGGACTACTACTCCCACCATCCCCCCACCGATATATATACTACACAGGACTACTACTCCTACCATCCCCCCTATATATATACTACACAGGACTACTACTCCCACCATCCCCCTCTATATATACTACACATGACTACTACTCCCACCCCCCCCCTCTATATATACTACACAGGACTACTACTCCCACCATCCCCCCTCTATATATACTACACAGGACTACTACTCCCACCATCCCCCCTCTATATATACTACACAGGACTACTACTCCCATCATCCCCCCTCTATATATACTACACAGGACTACTACTCCCACCATCCCCCCTCTATATATACTACACAGGACTACTACTCCCACCATCCCCCCTCTATATATACTACACAGGACTACTACTCCCACCATCCCCCACCTCTATATATACTACACAGGACTACTACTCCCACCCCCCCCACTCCCCCCCACCACCCCCACCTCTATATATACTACACAGGACTACTACTCCCACCATCCCCCCTCCATATATACTACACAGGACTACTACTCCCACCATCCCCCCACCGCTATATATACTACACAGGACTACTACTCCCACCATCCCCCCTCTATATATACTACACAGGACTACTACTCCCACCATCCCCCCACCGCTATATATACTACACAGGACTACTACTCCCACCACCCCCCTCTATATATACTACACAGGACTACTACTCCCACCCACCCCCCTCTATATATACTACACAGGACTACTACTCCCACCCACCCCCCTCTATATATACTACACAGGACTACTACTCCCACCATCCCCCTCTATATATACTACACAGGACTACTAATCCTACCATCCCCCCTCTATATATACTACACAGGACTACTACTCCCACCATCCCCCCCTCTATATATACTACACAGGACTACTACTCCCATCATCCCCCCTCTATATATACTACACATGACTACTACTCCCACCATCCCCCCTCTATATATACTACACAGGACTACTACTCCCACCCCCCCCCTCTATATATACTACACAGGACTACTACTCCCACCATCCCCCCTCTATATATACTACACATGACTACTACTCCCACCATCCCCCCTCTATATATACTACACAGGACTACTACTCCCACCCACCCCCCTCTATATATACTACACAGGACTACTACTCCCACCAACCCCCCCCCTCTATATATACTACACAGAACTACTACGCCCACCATCCCCCCTCTATATATACTACACAGGACTACTACTCCCACCATCCCCCCTCTATATATACTACACAGGACTACTACTCCCACCATCCCCCACCTCTATACATACTACACAGGACTACTACTCCCACCGCCCCCCCCCTCTATATATACTACACAGGACTACTACTCCCACCACCCCCCCCCCCTCTATATATACTACACAGGACTACTACTCCCACCATCCCCCTCTATATATACTACACAGGACTACTACTCCCACCGCCCCCCTCTATATATATACTACACAGGACTACTACTCCCACCGCCCCCCCTCTATATATACTACACAGGACTACTACTCCCACCACCCCCCCTCTATATATACTACACATGACTACTACTCCCACCATCCCCCCTCTATATATACTACACAGGACTACTACTCCCACCATCCCCCTATATATATACTACACAGGACTACTACTCCCACCATCCCCCCCTCTATATATACTACACATGACTACTACTCCCACCATCCCCCCTCTATATATACTACACAGGACTACTACTCCCACCCACCCCCCTCTATATATACTACACATGACTACTACTCCCACCATCCCCCCTCTATATATACTACACAGGACTACTACTCCCACCCACCCCCCTCTATATATACTACACAGGACTACTACTCCCACCGCCCCCCCTCTATATATACTACACAGGACTACTACTCCCACCCACCCCCCTCTATATATACTACACAGGACTACTACTCCCACCATCCCCCTATATATATACTACACAGGACTACTACTCCCACCATCCCCCCCTCTATATATACTACACATGACTACTACTCCCACCATCCCCCCTCTATATATACACTACACAGGACTACTACTCCCACCATCCCCTCTCTATATATACTACACAGGACTACTACTCCCACCATCCCCCCTCTATATATACTACACAGGACTACTACTCCCACCACCCCCCCTCTATATATACTACACAGGACTACTACTCCCACCATCCCCCCTCTATATATACTACACAGGACTACTACTCCCACCATCCCCCCTCTATATATACTACACAGGACTACTACTCCCACCACCCCCCCCTCTATATATACTACACAGGACTACTTCTCCGACCACCCCCCTCTATATATACTACACAGGACTACTACTCCCACCATCCCCCTCTATATATACTACACAGGACTACTACTCCCACCCACCCCCCTCTATATATACTACACAGGACTACTACTCCCACCATCCCCCTCTATATACACTACACAGGACTACTACTCCCACCATCCCCCCTCTATATATACTACACATGACTACTACTCCCACCATCCCCCCTCTATATATACACTACTCAGGACTACTACTCCCACCATCCCCCCTCTATATATACTACACAGGACTACTACTCCCACCATCCCCCCTCTATATATACTACACAGGACTACTACTCCCACCATCCCCCCTCTATATATATATACTACACAGGACTACTACTCCCACCATCCCCCCACCGCTATATATACTACACAGGACTACTACTCCCATCATCCCCCCACCTCTATATATACTACACAGGACTACTACTCCCACCACCCCCCTCTATATATACTACACAGGACTACTACTCCCACCATCCCCCCTCTATATATACTACACAGGACTACTACTCCCACCACCCCTCTCTATATATACTACACAGGACTACTACTCCCACCACCCCCCCTCTATATATACTACACAGGACTACTACTCCCACCACCCCCCCTCTATATATACTACACAGGACTACTACTCCCACCATCCCCCCTCTATATATATACTACACAGGACTACTACTCCCATCATCCCCCCTCTATATATACTACACATGACTACTACTCCCACCGTCCCCCCCTCTATATATACTACACAGGACTACTACTCCCACCACCCCCTCTATATATATACTACACAGGACTACTACTCCTACCATCCCCCCTCTATATATACTACACAGGACTACTACTCCTACCATCCCCCCTCTATATATACTACACAGGACTACTACTCCCACCATCCCCCTCTATATATACTACACAGGACTACTACTCCCACCATCCCCCCTCTATATATACTACACAGGACTACTACTCCCACCATCCCCCCTCTATATATACTACACAGGACTACTACTCCCACCATCCCCCCTCTATATATATATACTACACAGGACTACTACTCCCACCATCCCCCCACCGCTATATATACTACACAGGACTACTACTCCCATCATCCCCCCACCTCTATATATACTACACAGGACTACTACTCCCACCATCCCCCCTCTATATATACTACACAGGACTACTACTCCCACCACCCCTCTCTATATATACTACACAGGACTACTACTCCCACCACCCCCCCTCTATATATACTACACAGGACTACTACTCCCACCATCCCCCCTCTATATATATACTACACAGGACTACTACTCCCATCATCCCCCCTCTATATATACTACACATGACTACTACTCCCACCGTCCCCCCCTCTATATATACTACACAGGACTACTACTCCCACCACCCCCTCTATATATATACTACACAGGACTACTACTCCTACCATCCCCCCTCTATATATACTACACAGGACTACTACTCCTACCATCCCCCCTCTATATATACTACACAGGACTACTACTCCCACCATCCCCCCTCTATATATACTACACAGGACTACTACTCCCACCATCCCCCCTCTATATATACTACACAGGGCTACTACTCCTACCACCCACTCTATATATATATACTACACAGGACTACTACTCCTACCATCCCCCCTCTATATATAGTACACAGGACTACTACTCCCACCACCCACTCTATAGATATATATTCTACACAGGACTACTACTCCTACCATCCCCCCTCTATATATACTACACAGGACTACTACTCCCACCATCCCCCCTCTATATACACTACACAGGACTACTACTCCCACCGTCCCCACCTCTATATATATACTACACAGGACTACTACTCCCACCATCCCCCCTCTATATATACTACACAGGACTACTACTCCCACCGTCCCCACCTCTATATATACTACACAGGACTACTACTCCCACCATCCTCCCTCTATATATACTACACAGGACTACTACTCCCACCGCCCCCCCTCTATATACTACACAGGACTACTACTCCCACCACCCCCCCTCTATATATACTACACAGGACTACTACTCCCACCATACCCCTCTATATATACTACACAGGACTACTACTCCCACCATCCCCCCTCTATATATACTACACAGGACTACTACTCCCACCACCCCCTCTATATATACTACACAGGACTACTACTCCCACCATACCCCCTCTATATATACTACACAGGACTACTACTCCCACCATCCCCCCACCGCTATATATACTACACAGGACTACTACTCCCATCATCTCCCTCTATATATACTACACAGGACTACTACTCCCACCGCCCCCCTCTATATATACTACACAGGACTACTACTCCCATCATCCCCCTCTATATATACTACACAGGACTACTACTCCCACCACCCCCTCTATATATACTACACAGGACTACTACTCCCACCATCCCCCCTCTATATATACTACACAGGACTACTACTCCCACCATCCCCCCACCGCTATATATACTACACAGGACTACTACTCCCATCATCCCACCTCTATATATACTACACAGGACTACTACTCCCACCACCCCCCAAATCTATATATATATATATATATATATATATATATATATATATATATACTACACAGGACTACTACTCCCACCATCCGCACCTGTATATTTATACACACTACACAGGACTACTACTCCCACCATCCCCCCTCTATATATACTACACGGGACTACTACTCCCACCATCCCCCACCTCTATATATACTACACGGGACTACTACTCCCACCATCCCCCACCTCTATATACACAGGACTACTACGCCCATCATCCGCCCCTGTATATATACACTACACATGACTCCTACTCCCATCATCCCCACCTCTATATATACTACACTGGACTACTACTCCCATCATCCCCCTCTATATATACTACACTGGACTACTACTCCCATCATCCCCACCTCTATATATACTACACTGGACTACTACTCCCACCATCCCCCTCTATACAGTGGCTTGCGAAAGTATCCGGCCCCCTTGAACTTTTCAACCTTTTGCCACATTTCAGGCTTCAAACATAAAGATATAAAATTTTAATTTTTTGTGAAGAATCACCAACAAGTGGGACACAATTGTGAAGTGGAAGGAAATCTATTGGATATTTTAAACTTTTTTAGCAAATAAAAAACTGAAAAGTGGTGCGTGCAAAATTATTCGGCCCCTTTACTTTCAGTGCAGCAAACTCACTCCAGATGTTCAGCGAGGATCTCTGAATGATCCAATGTTGTCCTAAATGACTGATGGTGATAAATAGAATCCACCTGTGTGTAATCAAGTCTCTATATAAATGCACCTGCTCTGTGATAGTCTCGGGGTTCTGTTGAAAGCGCAGAGAGCATCATGAAGACTAGGGATGAGCCGAACACCCCCGGGTTCGGTTCGAACCAGAACCTTCGAACGGACCGAAAGTTCGCGCGAATTTTCGAACCCTATACGTTATAATGGACGCGAACGTTCGAAATCAAAAGTGCTAATTACAACGGCCAATATGCATGTTAATGTCATAAAACAGGTTTGGGGACCCGGGTCCTGCCCCAGGGGACATATATCAATGCAAAAAGAACTTTTAAAAACTAACGTTTTTTCGGGAGCAGTCATTTTAATGATGCATAAAGTGAAAAAAAAAAAGTGACATTTTCCTTTAAATATGGTACCTGGGGGGTGTCCAAAGTATGCCTGTGAAGTGGCATGTGTTTCCCGTGTTTAGAACTGTCCTTGCACAAAATGACATTTGTAAAGGAAAAAAAGAAGCCATTTAAAACCACTTGCGGCTTTAGGTTTGTTCTTAAGTAGAATCTGAACAGGTACATTATGAAGTGTAGCTCCATCCCAAAAAAATCTATTTTTAAGCTTTTTGGAGAACATAGGGAGGGGTTATCACCCCTGTAACATTTGCTGTCTTTGCACATCTGTTCAGAACATGTCACCTCACTTTCCGTCCCAATGACAAATGTTTTTGGAAAAGTGGGGTTTTAATTGAAACAAGGATTGGTGATAAAGTATCAGTAGAGAGGAGATACCTTTTTCCCAAATTAAATCTAACAGGATAGAATTTCCCTTCCTAGGGGTAGATTTCCTCTCACTTCCTGTTTTCTCTTTCCATTTGCAAGTAGGAGTCGTTTGTAAGTTGGATGTTTGAAAGTAGGGGCCTGGCGTATATACTCTGCAGAAATTTGCCCTATTAGATGTTGGTGTAGCCACAAGACTGGTGGGCACAGGAATGGGCCCTGCTGTGAGTTAATAGATCAAGATTTGTAATTGCATGCACCTGTTGAACAGGGCAGAAAAAATTGGGGGTGGTGGTGGTGGTGGTGGTGGACGGTTTTGCCACAAGACTGTAAGCTCTCACAGTTACTCTTGGTGGGCGCAGGAATGGGCCCTGCTGTGAGTTATTAGATCAAGATTTGTAATTGCAAGCACCTGATGAACAGGGCAGAAAAATTGGGCCTTTGGCGGTGGTGGTGGACGGTGTTGCCACAAGACTGCAGGCCCTCATAGTTACTCTTGGTGGGCGCAGGAATGGGCCCTGCTGTGAACTATTAGATCAAGATTTGTAATTACCCGCCCCTGTTAAACAGGGGCTGAAAAATTGTGCCTTAGGCACTGGTGCTGGTGCCACAACACTGCAACCCCTCACAGAGACTGTACTTGGAGCACAGCAGTCACACGTGTTGCGAAGCATTTTTTTAAAAAATTGTAAGTACACGCCCCTGTTAAACAGGGGCTGAAAAATTGTGCCTTAGGCACTGGTGCTGGTGCCACAACACTGCAACCCGGCCCTCACAGATACTGTACTTGGAGCACAGCAGTCACACGTGTTGCGAAGCATTTTTTTTAAAAAATTGTAAGTACACGCCCCTGTTAAACAGGGGCTGAAAAATTGTGCCTTAGGCACTGGTGCTGGTGCCACAACACTGCAACACGGCCCTCACAGAGACTGTACTTGGAGCACAGCAGTCACACGTGTTGCGAAGCATTTTTTTTAAAAAATTGTAAGTACACGCCCCTGTTAAACAGGGGCTGAAAAATTGTGCCTTAGGCACTGGTGCTGGTGCCACAACACTGCAACACGGCCCTCACAGAGACTGTACTTGGAGCACAGCAGTCACACGTGTTGCGAAGCATTTTTTTAAAAAATTGTAAGTACCCGCCCCTGTTAAACAGGGGCTGAAAAATTGTGCCTTAGGCACTGGTGCTGTGGCATGGATCATTGAGGAGGAGGAAGAGGATAGTCAGTGAACATAAGAGGACAGTCACTCAGCATCAGCATAGGCAGTCTTGAAGGGATGTGACATTAAAAATTATTCGGTTATATCCGCCTCAGGTGCCTGGTAGCTGGTGGTGATCCAAGACTGATTCATTTTGATGAATGTCAGTCGATCAACCGAGGCGGTGGACAGGCGCACCCTATGATCAGTCACAAATCCTCCAGCAGCACTGAATGTGCGTTCGGAAAGAACGCTGGAGGCAGGACAGGCCAGTAGCTCAATTGCATACTGTGCAAGCTCTGGCCAGTGATCCATCCTCAGGACCCAGTAAGCCAGAGGATTTTCGGTGGGAAAGGTGTCCAAGTCTGACCTTGCCCCAAGGTATTCCTGCACCATGTATATCAGACGCTGGCGATGGTTGCTGGAACCGATCATACCTTGGGGCTGCGGACTAAAAAATTGTCTGAACGCATCGGTCAGACGTCCACCTTCCCCACCGCTCCTTCTGCCACTGACCGAAGCCTCAGCAACTCGTCGCCCAGGACCAGGAGTTTGTAGCCTCCCAGTTTCTGGGAACGCGTTGCACAGACCTTTCTGCAAGGCCTCCCTGAGATGTCTCATCCTCTGCTCCCTCTGCGACGGCAAGATAAGGTCCGCAACCTTACCCTTGTACCGCGGATCAAGGAGAGTGGCCAGCCAGTAATGGTCCCTCTCCTTGATCCGAAGAACACGAGGATCCTTCCGCAGGCTTTGCAGGATCAGGGAGGCCATGCAGCGTAGGTTAGCTGAGGCATTCGGTCCGGAGTCTTCTGGGTCACTGAGGATGACATGATCGCCAGCCACCTCCTCCCAGCCACGTACAAGTCCACTGGCTTGTTGGGACTGTACATCATCCCTAAAAGACTGCTGCTGCTGATGCTGAGTGCCAGGCTCCACCTCCATGCTCACACAATCCTCCTCCTCCTCCTCCTCCTCCTCCTCCTCATCCTCTTCCTGTGTGATGGGTGGGACAGAAGGAACACTGTCCGGATAAAGGGGGCCTTGAGAGGCAAGGAAGTCCTCCTCTTCCTGCCTCTGTTCTGCCTCAAGTGCCCTGTCCATTATCCCACGCAGCGTATGCTCCAACAGGTGGACAAGAGGGACAGTGTCACTGATGCATGCACTGTCACTGCTCACCATCCTCGTGGCCTCCTCAAATGGTGAGAGGACAGTGCATGCATCCCTGATCATGCTCCACTGACGTGGGGAAAAAAAACCAAGCTCCCCTGACCCTGTCCTGGTGCCGTAGTCGCAAAGGTACTCATTGATGGCCCTCTGCTGCGTGTGCAGTCGCTGCAGCATGGCCAACGTTGAGTTCCACCTGGTGGGCATGTCAGATATTAGGCGGTTCTTGGGCAGGTTCAGCTCCTTTTGCAGCTCAGTCAGCCGAGCACTGGCATTATAAGATCGGCGGAAATGCACACAGACTTTCCTGGCCTGCCTCAGGACATCCTGTAAGCCTGGGAACCTGCCCAAGAACCGCTGCACCACCAGGTTGAGGACGTGAGCCATGCAGGGCACATGGGTGAGCTGCCCCTGTCGCAGGGCGGAGAGGAGGTTGGTGCCATTGTCAGAAACGACCATTCCTGGCTTAAGCTGACGTGGCGTCAACCACCTCTCGGCCTGCCCCTGCAGAGCTGCCAGAACCTCTGGCCCAGTGTGGCTCCTGTCCCCCAAACACACCAGCGCAAGCACGGCATGGCATCTTTTTGCCTGCGTACTTGCGTAGCCCCTTGTACGCCTACGGAGCACCGCTGGTTCCAAGGACAGAGCACTGGAGGAAGAAGAAGAGGAGGGGGTGGAGGAGAGAGGTGTGTCACAACCAGTAGCAGTAGTCGCGTTTTGGAGGCGTGGTGGCGGAACAACCTCCAACACTACTGCACCTTGTCCTGCATCCCTCCCAGCTGCCAATAGAGTGACCCAATGGGCCGTGAAAGAAAGGTACCGTCCCTGTCCATGCCTGCTGGACCATGAGTCAGCGGTAATATGCACCTTACCGCTGACCGCCCTGTCCAGCGAGGCATGGACATTGCCCTCCACATGCCGGTAGAGAGACGGAATCGCCTTCCGCGAGAAAAAGTGGCGTTTGGGAACCTGCCACTGAGGAACCGCACATTGAACAAACTCACGGAAGGGGGCCGAGTCTACCAACTGAAAAGGCAGCAGTTGAAGTGCTAGCAATTTAGCAAGGCTAGCATTCAACCGCTGGGCATGTGGATGGCTGGGAGTGTACTTCTTTCTACGGTCCAGCAGCTGGGGCAGGGAAATTTGCCTGCTGCATTCGGACGTCGGTGTACTGCAAGTACTTGGTTGTGACACACCGAATTCTACACCTTCAGTCCTCTCAGAGCAGCTTTCAGAGAGGACTGAAGGTGTAGTGGGGATGGAGATCCCAGCTGAGGAGGAGCAAGGAGAGGTCCGCTTAGTTCTTTGGTGTGGGTCTTTTATGTGTGCCTGCCAACGAGCTGCATGGCAGGTCGCCATATGTCTGGTCATGCTTGTCGTGCCCAAGCGGCTGATGTTTTGGCCACGCGAGATACGCTTGAGACAAATATTGCAAATAGCAGTGGTGCGATCTGCTGCACTCGTCTCAAAAAAGGCCCACACCAAAGAACTTTTCTGATAACGTGCAGAGGCAGCGCCCTGCACAGGCGGAGCTCTGCGGTGTTGTACAGTTGCTGTGCTGGCCTCTACCTGGCCTCCAGGGGGCATCCTGCCTCGTTGGACATGTGACGCCGCATCCTCCTCCTCCTCGTCCTCCTCCTCATCCTCTCTCCCTTGAGGCACCCACGTGGAGTCAGTGACCTCATCATCCCCTCCCTCTTCACCACTAGAGCAAACCTGGCAGTAAGCTGCAGCTGGT
This sequence comes from Lithobates sylvaticus, assembly GCA_028564925.1. Classification (NCBI taxonomy): domain Eukaryota; kingdom Metazoa; phylum Chordata; class Amphibia; order Anura; family Ranidae; genus Lithobates; species Lithobates sylvaticus. The sequence goes on along the minus strand of CM053029.1, from coordinate 37,368,199 downwards.
GGAACTGTACTGCCAGATTCCTCAAGCTGGGTATCGTCATCCGAGCCTTCGAATCGTTGGGCATCCTCCTGGAGCATGTACCCAACACTGTGCTCAAAGAGTTCGGGGGACTCCTCAGGAGGACATGGTGGGTCTAGGGAAGGGGTGGCTGATGATGCTCTGTCAGTACCCTGAGCCTGGGTGAGAGAGGATGAGGAGGATGAGGAGGGCTTGGTCATCCATTCTACCAAGCCTTCAGCATGATGCGGCTCCACATGTCCAGCTGCCGAAAACAAAGACGCGCGTGTCCCATGGCCACGTGCTGATGACGATGCACGACCACGTCCACGTCCACGGCCACGTCCACTAGAAACAGAGCCTGCCTGCCCTGTGTTCTTGGCTCTGCACGCTCTGCCTCCCCTTGGCGGTCTTCCAGCCATTGTAGTCGGTAGTCCTGTGGGTGCTGCTGAGAAGAAAATATAGGAGCTCTGTGTGATGCCACTAACACACTAGAAGTCCTATGGGTGCTTCTGCAAAGAAAATAGAGGAGCTCTGTGTGATGCCACTAACACACTAGAAGTCCTATGGGTGCTTCTGCAAAGAAAATAGAGGAGCTCTGTGTGATGCCACTAACACACTAGAAGTCCTGTGGGTGCTTATGCAAAGAAAATAGAGGAGCTCTGTGTGATGCCACTAACACACTAGAAGTCCTGTGGGTGCTTATGCAAAGAAAATAGAGGAGCTCTGTGTGATGCCACTAACACACTAGAAGTCCTGTGGGTGCTGCTGAGAAGAATATATAGGAGCTCTGTGTGATGCCACTAACACACTAGAAGTCCTATGGGTGCTTCTGCAAAGAAAATAGAGGAGCTCTGTGTGATGCCACTAACACACTAGAAGTCCTGTGGGTGCTGCTGAGAAGAATATATAGGAGCTCTGTGTGATGCCACTAACACACTAGAAGTCCTGTGGGTGCTTCTGCAAAGAAAATAGAGGAGCTCTGTGTGATGCCACTAACACACTAGAAGTCCTGTGGGTGCTTATGCAAAGAAAATAGAGGAGCTCTGTGTGATGCCACTAACACACTAGAAGTCCTGTGGGTGCTTATGCAAAGAAAATAGAGGAGCTCTGTGTGATGCCACTAACACACTAGAAGTCCTGTGGGTGCTGCTGAGAAGAATATATAGGAGCTCTGTGTGATGCCACTAACACACTAGAAGTCCTGTGGGTGCTTCTGCAAAGAAAATAGAGGAGCTCTGTGTGATGCCACTAACACACTAGAAGTCCTGTGGGTGCTGCTGCTGAGAAGAATATATAGGAGCTCTGTGTGATGCCACTAACACACTAGAAGTCCTATGGGTGCTTCTGCAAAGAAAAATAGAGGAGCTCTGTGTGATGCCACTAACACACTAGAAGCCCTGTGGGTGCTGCTGAGAAGAAATATATAGGAGCTCTGTGTGATGCCACTAACACACTAGAAGTCCTGTGGGTGCTTATGCAAAGAAAATATAGGAGCTCTGTGTGATGGGACTAACACACTTCAAGTCCTATAGGTGCTTCTGGAAGAAAATATAGCTCTGTGTGTGTGATGGGACTAACACACTTCAAGTCCTATAGGTGCTTCTGGGAACAAAATATAGCTCTGTGTGTGTAATGGGACTAACACACTTCAAGTCCTATAGGTGCTTCTGGGAACAAAATATAGCTCTGTGTGTGTGATGGGACTAACACACTTCAAGTCCTATAGGTGCTTCTGGAAGAAAATATAGCTCTGTGTGTGTGATGGGACTAACACACTTCAAGTCCTATAGGTGCTTCTGGGAACAAAATATAGCTCTGTGTGTGTGATGGGACTAACACACTTCAAGTCCTATAGGTGCTTCTGGGAACAAAGTATAGCTCTTTGTGTGTGATGGGACTAACACACTTCAAGTCCTATAGGTGCTTCTGGGAAGAAAATATAGCTCTGTGTGTGTAATGGGACTAACACACTTCAAGTCCTATAGGTGCTTCTGGGAACAAAATATAGCTCTGTGTGTGTAATGGGACTAACACACTTCAAGTCCTATAGGTGCTTCTGGGAACAAAATATAGCTCTGTGTGTGTGATGGGACTAACACACTTCAAGTCCTATAGGTGCTTCTGGGAAGAAAATATAGCTCTGTGTGTGTGATGGGACTAACACACTTCAAGTCCTATAGGTGCTTCTGGGAAGAAAATATAGCTCTGTGTGTGTAATGGGACTAACACACTTCAAGTCCTATAGGTGCTTCTGGGAACAAAATATAGCTCTGTGTGTGTAATGGGACTAACACACTTCAAGTCCTATAGGTGCTTCTGGGAACAAAATATAGCTCTGTGTGTGTGATGGGACTAACACACTTCAAGTCCTATAGGTGCTTCTGGGAAGAAAATATAGCTCTGTGTGTGTAATGGGACTAACACACTTCAAGTCCTATAGGTGCTTCTGGGAAGAAAAATATAGCTCTGTGTGTGTAATGGGACTAACACACTTCAAGTCCTATAGGTGCTTCTGGGAACAAAATATAGCTCTGTGTGTGTGATGGGACTAACACACTTCAAGTCCTATAGGTGCTTCTGGGAACAAAATATAGCTCTGTGTGTGTAATGGGACTAACACACTTCAAGTCCTATAGGTGCTTCTGGGAACAAAATATAGCTCTGTGTGTGTGATGGGACTAACACACTTCAAGTCCTATAGGTGCTTCTGGAAGAAAATATAGCTCTGTGTGTGTGATGGGACTAACACACTTCAAGTCCTATAGGTGCTTCTGGGAAGAAAATATAGCTCTGTGTGTGTAATGGGACTAACACACTTCAAGTCCTATAGGTGCTTCTGGGAACAAAATATAGCTCTGTGTGTGTAATGGGACTAACACACTTCAAGTCCTATAGGTGCTTCTGGGAACAAAATATAGCTCTGTGTGTGTGATGGGACTAACACACTTCAAGTCCTATAGGTGCTTCTGGGAAGAAAATATAGCTCTGTGTGTGTGATGGGACTAACACACTTCAAGTCCTATAGGTGCTTCTGGGAAGAAAATATAGCTCTGTGTGTAATGGGACTAACACACTTCAAGTCCTATAGGTGCTTCTGGGAAGAAAATATAGCTCTGTGTGTGTGATGGGACTAACACACTTCAAGTCCTATAGGTGCTTCTGGGAAGAAAATATAGCTCTGTGTGTGTAATGGGACTAACACACTTCAAGTCCTATAGGTGCTTCTGGGAACAAAATATAGCTCTGTGTGTGTGATGGGACTAACACACTACAAGTCCTATAGGTGCTTCTGGGAAGAAAATATAGCTCTGTGTGTGTAATGGGACTAACACACTTCAAGTCCTATAGGTGCTTCTGGGAACAAAGTATAGCTCTTTGTGTGTAATGGGACTAACACACTTCAAGTCCTATAGGTGCTTCTGGGAAGAAAATATAGCTCTGTGTGTGTAATGGGACTAACACACTTCAAGTCCTATAGGTGCTTCTGGGAACAAAATATAGCTCTGTGTGTGTGATGGGACTAACACACTTCAAGTCCTATAGGTGCTTCTGGGAAGAAAATATAGCTCTGTGTGTGTAATGGGACTAACACACTTCAAGTCCTATAGGTGCTTCTGGGAACAAAATATAGCTCTGTGTGTGTGATGGGACTAACACACTTCAAGTCCTATAGGTGCTTCTGGGAAGAAAATATAGCTCTGTGTGTGTAATGGGACTAACACACTTCAAGTCCTATAGGTGCTTCTGGGAAGAAAATATAGCTCTGTGTGTGTAATGGGACTAACACACTTCAAGTCCTATAGGTGCTTCTGGGAAGAAAATATAGCTCTGTGTGTGTAATGGGACTAACACACTTCAAGTCCTATAGGTGCTTCTGGGAACAAAATATAGCTCTGTGTGTGTGTGATGGGACTAACACGCTTCAAGTCCTATAGGTGCTTCTGGGAAGAAAATATAGCTCTGTGTGTGTGATGGGACTAACACACTTCAAGTCCTATAGGTGCTTCTGGGAAAAAATATAGCTCTGTGTGTGTAATGGGACTAACACACTTCAAGTCCTATAGGTGCTTCTGGGAAGAAAATATAGCTCTGTGTGTGTGATGGGACTAACACACTTCAAGTCCTATAGGTGCCTCTGGGAACAAAATATAGGAGCTCTGCCTGCCTGCCACGAACACACTACAAGTCCTATAGGTGCTTCTGGTAACAAAATATAGGAGCTCTGCCTGCCTGCCACGAACACACTACAAGTCCTATAGGTGCTTCTGGTAACAAAATATAGGAGCTCTGCCTGCCTGCCACGAACACACTACAAGTTCTATAGGTGCTTCTGGTAACAAAATATAGGAGCTCTGCCTGCCTGCCACGAGCACACTACAAGCCCCTCTTTGTCAATCAATCTTTGTAACTGAATCTATCTAACTCAATCTCTGCAAGTGAATCTCTCTATCTATCTAAATGCAGCAGAGTGTCACAGAAACAGCCTGCTCAATCTGCGCCGGAACAGCATGTGACCGGCGCAGACGGCGTGGCGGCGTTTTATAGGGGGGGGCGTGTACTACAGCCCCTGAGCTGTAATTGGCTACAGGCGTCCTGCCTGTAGCCAATTATGGCTCTTCGAGTTTCCGGGGCTGTGATTGGCCAAGCATGCGGGGTCACAGTGCATGCTTGGCCAATCATCAGCCAGCAATGCACTGCGTCGGCCGCGCCGGCCGCAATGCATTGCGGGGCCGCTCGCATCACACGAACGTGATGCGAGCGGCCAAAATAGTTCTGGGCTCGCCGAGCGAGCGAACGCCCGGTGCTCGATGCGAACGTGGGTTCGCATCGAGCACCGGGCCCATCCTTAATGAAGACCAAGGAACACACCAGGCAGGTCCGTAATACTGTTGTGGAGAAGTTTAAAGCCGGATTTGGATACAAAAAGATTTCCCAAGCTTTAAACATCCCAAGGAGCACTGTGCAAGCGATCATTTTGAAATGGAAGGAGTATCAGACCACTGCAAATCTACCAAGACCTGGCTGTCCCTCTAAACTTTCAGCTCAGACAAGGAGAAGACTGATCAGAGATGCAGCCAAGAGGCCCATGATCACTCTGGATGAACTGCAGAGAACTACAGCTGAGGTGGGAGAGTCTGTCCATAGGACAACAATCCGTCGTACACTGCACAAATCTGGCCTTTATGGAAGAGTGGCAAGAAGAAAGCCATTTCTCAAAGATATCCATAAAAAGTCTCATCTAACGTTTGCCACAAGCCACCTGGGAGACACACCAAACATGCGGAAGAAGGTGCTCTGCTCCGATGAAACCAAAATCGAACTTTTTGGCCACAATGCAAAACGATATGTTTGGCGTAAAAGCAACACAGCTCATCACCCTCAACACACACCATCCCCACTGTGAAACATGGTGGTGGCAGCATCATGGTTTGGGCCTGCTTTTCTTCAGTAGGGACAGGGATGATGGTTAAAATTGAGGGGAAGATGGATGCAGCCAAATACAGGACCATTCTGGATGAAAACCTGTCAGAGTCTGCAAAAGACCTGAAACTGGGACGGAGATTTATCTTCCAACAAGACAATGATCCCAAACATACAGCAAAATCTACAAAGGAATGGTTCACAAATAAACGTATCCAGGTGTTAGAATGGCCAAGTCAAAGTCCAGACCTGAATCCAATCGAGAATCTGTGGAAAGAGCTGAAAACTGCTGTTCACAAACGCTCTCCGTCCAACCTCACTGAGCTCGAGCTGTTTTGCAAGGAAGAATGGGCAAGAATTTCAGTCTCTCGATGTGCAAAACTGATAGAGACATACCCCAAGCGACTTGCAGCTGTAATCGCAGCAAAAGGTGGCTCTACAAAGTATTAACGCAAGGGGGCCGAATAATTTTGCACTCCCCACTTTTCATTTTTTTATTAGTTAAAAAAGTTTTAAAAATCCAATAGATTTCGTTCCACTTCACAATTGTGTCCCACTTGTTGGTGATTCTTCACAAAAAATAAAAATTTTATATCTTTATGTTTGAAGCCTGAAATGTGGCAAAAGGTTGAAAAGCTCAAGGGGGCCGAATACTTTCGCAAAGCACTGTATATACTACACAGGACTACTACTCCCACCGCCCCCCCCCCTCTATATATACTACACAGGACTACTACTCCCACCGCCCCCCCCCTCTATATATACTACACAGGACTACTACTCCCACCGCCCCCCCCCCCTCTATATATACTACACAGGACTACTACTCCCACCGTCCCCACCTCTATATATACTACACAGGACTACTACTCCCACCGTCCCCCCTCTATATATACTACACAGGACTACTACTCCCACCGTCCCCACCTCTATATATACTACACAGGACTACTACTCCCACCATCCCCCCTCTATATATACTACACAGGACTACTACTCCCACCATCCCCCCTCTATATATACTACACAGGACTACTACTCCCATCATCCCCACCTCTATATATACTACACGGGACTACTACTCCCACCATCCCCCTCTATATATACTACACAGGACTACTACTCCCACCATCCCCCCTCTATATATACTACACAGGACTACTACTCCCATCATCCCCACCTCTATATATACTACACAGGACTACTACTCCCACCATCCCCCTCTATATATACTACACAGGACTACTACTCCCACCATCCCCCCTCTATATATACTACACAGGACTACTACTCCCACCACCCCCCAAATATATATATATATATATATATATATACTACACAGGACTACTACTCCCACCATCCGCACCTGTATATTTATACACACTACACGGGACTACTACTCCCACCATCCCTCACCCCTATATACACAGGACTACTACTCCTTTCATCCCCACCTGTATATATACACTACACATGACTCTTACTCCCATCACCCCCACTTGTATTTATACTCCTATCATCCCCACCTCTATATATACTACACAGGACTACTACTCCCACCATCCACCACCTGTATATATACTACATAGGACTACTTCTATCATCCCCCACCTCTATATATACTACTACACTGGACTGCTACTCCCATCATCCCTACCTGTATATATACTAAACAGGACTACTACTCCCAACACCCCACCTCTATATACACAGCACTACTACTCCCATCTCCCCCTTATATACCAATTATGACCACTACTCCCATCATCACCAACTTGTTTATACAAGACTTCTACCCCATCCATCATCCGACCTGTATATACTGCACAGGACTACTACCCCTATCATCCATTCCACCCACTGTATATACAGGACTACTATTACCCTCACCCCCCACCTCTATATACCAAACATGACTACTATTCCCATCACTTCTCTCCTGTATATACATAACTACTACTCCCATCACCTCCCCCCCCCCACACACACACCTGTATATATAGGACTACTACTCTCATCATCCCCAACTGTATATTTAGGACTACTACCCCTGCCATTGCCCACCTGTATATACAGGACTACTACTCCCATCACCCCCTGCCTGTATACACAACACAGGACTACTTCTCCCATAATCCCCACCTCTATATACACACCACACAGCACTACAACTCCCATCGCCCACCCCCGGTATATACCAAAAATGACTACTACTCCCATTATCCCTACCTGTATATACATGACTACTATTCCCATCACCCCTCTCCTGTATATATAGGACTACTACTCCCATCATATCCCACCTGTATATACCAAACATGAGTACTACTCCCATCATCACCCAACTGTATATACAGGACTACTATTCCCATCATCCCCAACTGTATATTCAGGACTACTACCCCTATCATTGCCCACCTGTATATACAGGACTACTCACATCACCCCTACCTGTCTCACCTGTATATACCGCACAGGACTACTGCTCCCATCATCCCCCGCCTGTATCACCTGTATATACAAATTGTGACTACTACTCCCATCATCCCCACTTGTATATACCACACAGGGCTACTACTCCCATTGTTCCCCAATCTGAATATACTGCATGGGACTACTACTCCCATCATCCCTATCTGAATACACTACACAGGGCTACTCCTCCCATAATGCCCTACTTGCATATACCATACAGGACTACTACTCCCGTCATTCCCACCTGTATATACCACCCAGGACTATGACTCCCATCATCCCCCACAGTATATGCCACACACAACTACTCCCATCATAACCCACCCTGTATATACCGTACATGACTCCCATCATCCACACCTCTATTTACCACACAGGACTACTACACCTATCACCCCCTACCTGAATATACCGCACAGGACGACTACTCCCATCATCCTCCACATGAATACACTACACAGGACTACTCTCATAATTCCCCACCTGTATATATACCACCCACGACTACGACTCCTATCATCCCCCATGGTATATACCACACACAACTACTCCCATCATGCCCCACCTGTATATAACGCACATGACTATTTCTACCATCATCCCCCACCTGTATTGACCACACAGGACTACTACTCCCATTATATCCACCTGTATATACCGCACAGGGCTACTCCTCTCATATAGAGAGACAGGGAAGACTACAGCTCCCAGCATCTCCTCCACCTGCATACCTCAACTATATAGTTAGAGAGTCTGAAGGACTACAACTCCCAGCATCTCCTTCAACTGTATACTTCATTTGTGTACAGTAGAGAACCTGGGAGGACTACAACTCCCATCATCTTACCATCTGTATACCTCATCCCTATATAATGCCTTCCTACACCTATAAATCGCAGACTTCTCCATCTCTATACCTCACCTATATAGAGCCTGGGGCACTACAACTCCCAGCATCTCCTCCACTGTATACCTCACTCATACAGAGCCTGGGGGACTACAACTCCCAGCATCGCCTCCACTGTATACCTCACTCATACAGAGTCTGGGGGACTACAACTCCCAGCATCTCCACTGTATACCTCACTCATACAGAGCCTGGGGACTACAACTCCTAGCATCTCCTCCACTGTATACCTCACTCATACAGAGCCTGGGGGACTACAACTCCCAGCATCTTCTCCACTATACCTCACTCATACAGAGCCTAGGGGACTACAACTCCCATCATCTCATCCACTGTATACCCCACTCATACAGAGCCTGGGGGACTACAACTCCCAGCATCTCCTCCACTATACCGCACTCATACAGAGCCTAGGGGACTACAACTCCCATCATCTCATCCACTGTATACCTCACTCATACAGAGCCTGGGGGACTACAACTCCCAGCATTTCCCCCCACCGGATAACCTCATTCATGTAGAGAGCCTGGGGGACTACAAATCCCAGCATCTCCTCCACTGTATACCTCACTCATACAGAGCCTGGGGGACTACAACTCCCAGCATCGCCTCCACTGTATACCTCACTCATACAGAGTCTGGGGGACTACAACTCCCAGCATCTCCACTGTATACCTCACTCATACAGAGCCTGGGGACTACAACTCCCAGCATCTCCTCCACTGTATACCTCACTCATACAGAGCCTGGGGGACTACAACTCCCAGCATCTCCTCCACTATACCTCACTCATACAGAGCCTGGGGACTACAACTCCCAGCATCTCCTCCACTGTATACCTCACTCATACAGAGCCTGGGGACTACAACTCCCAGCATCTCCTCCACTGTATACCTCACTCATACAGAGCCTGGGGGACTACAACTCCCAGCATCTTCTCCACTATACCTCACTCATGCAGAGCCTAGGGGACTACAACTCCCAGCATTTCCCCCCACCGGATAACCTCATTCATGTAGAGAGCCTGGGGGACTACAACTCCCAGCATCTGCTCCACTGTATACCTCACTCATACAGAGCCTGGGGGACTAAAACTCCCAGCATCGCCTCCACTGTATACCTCACTCATACAGAGTCTGGGGGACTACAACTCCCAGCATCTCCACTGTATACCTCACTCATACAGAGCCTGGGGACTACAACTCCCAGCATCTCCTCCACTGTATACCTCACTCATACAGAGCCTGGGGACTACAACTCCCAGCATCTCCTCCACTGTATACCTCACTCATACAGAGCCTGGGGGACTACAACTCCCAGCATCTCCTCCACTATACCTCACTCATACAGAGCCTGGGGACTACAACTCCCAGCATCTCCTCCACTGTATACCTCACTCATACAGAGCCTGGGGACTACAACTCCCAGCATCTCCTCCACTGTATACCTCACTCATACAGAGCCTGGGGGACTACAACTCCCAGCATCTTCTCCACTATACCTCACTCATACAGAGCCTGGGGGACTACAACTCCCAGCATCTCCTCCACTATACCGCACTCATACAGAGCCTAGGGGACTACAACTCCCATCATCTCATCCACTGGATACCTCACTCATACAGAGCCTGGGGGACTACAACTCCCAGCAATTCCCCCCACCGGATAACCTCATTCATGTAGAGAGCCTGGGGGACTACAACTCCCATCATCTCCTCCACTGTATACCTCACTCATACAGAGCCTGGGGGACTACAACTCCCATCATCTCATCCACTGTATACTTTACTCATACAGAGCATAGGGGACTACAACTCCCATCATCTCATCCACTGTATACTTTACTCATACAGATTCTGGGGGACTACAACTTCTCCATCTTTTTACCTCACCCCTATAGGGAGCCTGGGGGACTACAACTCCCAGCATTTCCCCACAGTATAACCTCATTTATGTAGAGAGCCTGGGGGACTACAACTCCCAGCATCTCCTCCAAGGTATACCTCACTCATACAGAGTCTGGGGGACTACAACTCCCAGCATCGCCTCCACTGTATACCTCACTCATACAGAGCCTGGAGGGACTACAACTCTCAGCATCTCCTCCACTGTATACCTCACTCATACAGAGCCTGGGGGACTACAACTCCCAGCATCTCCTCCACTATACCTCACTCATACAGAGCCTGGGGGACTACAACTCCCAGCATCTCCTCCACTATACCTCACTCATACAGAGCCTAGGGGACTACAACCCCCATCATCTCATCCTCTGTATACCCCATTCATAGATAGTCTGGGGGACTACAACTCCCAGCATCTCCTCCACTGTATACCCCATTCATACAGAGCCTGTAGGGACTACAACTCTCAGCATCTCCTCCACTATACCTCGCTCATACAGAGCCTGTAGGACTACAACTCCCAGCAAGCATCTCCTGCACTATACCTCACGTATACAGAGCCTGGAGGGACTACAACTCCCAGCATCGCCTCCACTGTATACCTCACTCATACAGAGCCTGGGGGACTACAACTCCCAGAATTTCCCCCACCGGAAAACAGCCTGCTCTACGCGTTTCGCGCAGAAGAAAGCACGCCAAAAAAAATGCGTTTCGAATACGCTCGGTGTGAATGAGGTCTGCAACTCGCTAAACGTGTAGAGTGTGTAAAGAGAAAAAATATATATTTTTTGTTCTTCCATCGTTTTTATCACAATAAATATTTATATAATCAAAAAGCCTAACTTTAGTGCTTTACCCTTAGTGTCAAAGTTTACACTGCGCATGCGTGAAGCAGGCTGGTTGGCGGAAGTGACCACCCGAAACCGCGTGCTGGTTGGCAAACTCCTCTGCCCTTGTAACGACATATTTGGCGACCCATTGCAGCTTGCTACGGAAGTGACGTTCCGTCGCCGCCATCTTGCTACACCCCCACACTCATCCACAAGGATACACTAAGAAGGGGGAAAGCGGACATGTTGTTACACCCACCGGAGTTTCGCATTTTACACGTATTTAAAGTTTATATAGTGAAATACAGGACTTAGGACTCCGTCTGACTAGTTACATGTTGGATTTTAAAAGCAGTGAACTATTTGTCAGATTAGTAAACCTGTAAGATTAGCAAGAATGCTGCTGCTTTTAAAAAATCAACATCTGACTAGTCAGACGGAGTTGTAAGTCCTGTATTTCACTATATAAACTCACTTTACTGTTATAAATACGTGTAAAATGCAAAACTCCGGTGGGTGTAACAACATGTCCGCTTTCCCCCTCCTTAGTCTATATTTACTGTAGACGAGTGTGGGGGTGTAGCAAGATGGCGGAGACGGAACGTCACTTCCGTAGCAAACTGCGATGGGCCTGCAGTGCCATAGAATGAGATTTGCCATAGAATGAGATGCTCCGCCTCCATCACATCCTATTGGCTCACAATCAGTCTCACTTTGGCTATCATAGGGAGAGGATCTCCTCCCTGTGATAGCTGCACCTGCACGGAGCTCTCTGTGTCCCGGTCCAGCCCGGTGGATGGCTCATCTCTGTCACTGGAGGTAGAAGTTCAGTGCAGGGCACATAGGAAGGAGGAGGGGGGGGGGGGGGGTGAGGGGCACACACCAATCATATCTGCAGAACTGGGCAAGCAGTCCCATGTGAAAGGACCTGTGGACGACGGGCACGTTACAGCCCCAGGTGCCAGGGTGTCCAGTGATAACAATCACCAGACAGAGAGAGAGGAAGGTACAAAGTCATCTGCAAAGCCTGCTTTCTGCTTAACCACTTCAGCCCCGGACCAATTGGCAGCCAAAGGACCAGGCCCCTTTTTGCAATTCGGCACTGCGTCGCTTTAACTAACAATTGCGCGGTCATGCGACGTGGCTCCAAAACAACAATTGGCGTCCTTTTTTTCCCACAAATAGAGCTTTCTTTTGGTGGTATTTGATCGCCCCTGCGGTTTTTTATTTTTTGCGCTATAAACAAAAATAGAGCGACAATTTTGAAAAAAATGCAATATTTTTTTACTTTTTTAAACGCCATTCTGATGACGTATATCTACAGGAGGCGGTCGGGAAGCGGTTAAACGCTTCACATCCCATTATATATTCACTGCTAAATAAGACTGTTCACAGGAAAAAACCCCCCCCCCCCCCCCTGCAACCCCAACCCCCACCCGTTCACCATTCATTCTGCACGGGGCTTTGTAAGTAGAGTAGAAGTCAGAGCATTGCGGTGCCCATCCAGGGGAAGTCTCCTAGCTGGACGCTCCAGCATTTACAGGTTCAAGAATTAAAAAGCCGCTCTCTCGCTAGCAGTGTGCAGGAGTTAATGGCTCGGCCAGCTGCTCAGAATCTCCCCCCGTCTAGGACAATGAGAGCCAATGGCAGCGGCGGAATGTAGTAAAGATCTTCTGCCTTTTCAATAGACTGAATGCAGAGAAGCTCCAGCTTGGAATCCTCCTGCGGATTCCTCAGCTGCTGCTGCTGCTGCATGGGGGTGACGGTGATAAAGATACAAGCGGCACAAAACATTTTCCGTGCTTTGCAAAAGTGTCACTCAGCACTTTGAGCCATCCCTTAAAACCACAACTCAAATCGCCTATTTAGCTCCTATAGAGCTCCGTGCAGGTGCAGCTATCACAGGGAGGAGATCCTCTCCCTATGATAGCCAAAGTGAGACTGATTGAGAGCCAATAGGATGTGACGGAGGCGGAGCATCTCATTCTATGGCAAATCTCATTCTATGGCACTGCACCGGCTGCAAGCTCACATGGCTTTCTGCCTTCTACTACGGTAGCCCGGCTAGATAAAACAGTTCAGCTGATAGCGCCCCGCCTACCGATCTCTTTCCGCGTTACTTATTGGAAAAGCCGCCTAGCTACGCCAGTCCGGATAGCGTAAATGCCACGCCCCTCCACACGCCGCCTCTTGAAGCGATGTGTCTGTAGGCGCGCTCCCGTGTCTATTCACAACCCCAGTGCGCCTGCTGAGGAGACATGCGCGCTCCCGACGCACAGTCTTTTTATTGTTAGCCTCACTAGTATTGTATTCCCTCTTGTAGATGAAAAGAGCCATTAAAACAGAAAGAAATCACATCTATTTAGGACAAGTTTACATTGGCGCCAAAAGCAGACGTTTATACGGGTATTCCGAGCAACCTATCACAATGGTGTGCGTAGCAGCGAGCGATGACATCACATCGCACCACAAATCATCCGTCATCTGTTGTTTGGCTACCGTTACCGCTTCCCAAACGCCTCTATGTAAACGCACTGCAAACACGCCACAAATGCCTCACAAATGACTGTGGTGTTTTCTAACGCGTTTGTGATGCGTCCAGAAAGCGTTCATAGCTGAGATAGTACAAGCAGTGCCGATCCTGACCTCCCTGGGGCCCTAAGCAAAATTCTGCTAAGGGGCCCTCTACCTGACCCATGATGCCGTGAGCATAGGTGCCCAGAGAGCCTCCCTCCTTACATTAGGGTCCTCAGAGAGCCTCCCCTTACGTCAGGGCCCCTAGAAAGCCTCCCCTTACGTCAGGGTCCCCAGAGGGCTCCCCTTACATCAGTGTCCTCAGAGAGCCCCTCCTCAAATCAGGGTCCCCAGAGAGCCTCCCCCTACATCAGGATCCCAAGAGAGACTTCCTTAAATCCTCACCGCGCCAATCATTGCAGCCTCACCGTGCCCATTATTGCAGCCTCACCGTGTTAATAATTGCCACCTCACCGTGCCCATCATTGCAGCCTTAGTGTGCCCATCACTGCCGCCTCACCGTGTCC
>CM053029.1:37283622-37348622 GCA_028564925.1 Lithobates sylvaticus | reverse complement strand
CCACCCACGAGTGCAAAAACCTGCTGTCAGCAGCCACCGACGAGGAAGCCATCAGTACCCTACTACAAAACGAACTTGACCGAGGGTACATGATCGGCCCCTTCTCTCACCCACCGTTTTCCGTTTGGAGAGTTAGCCCTATCGGGCTCGTAAAAGGGAAGTTTTCAAATAAACTCCGTTTAATTTATGATTTGTCCGCGCCTTATTCTTCTCACACACCTAGCTTAAATTCCCTTATACCCTCACAAGAATTTTCTCTCAAATATTCTTCTGTCGACCTTGCTATCCAGGCCATCCTAGACACAGGCGAGGGCGCCTGGCTCTCCAAAGCTGCTACCAATCCAGCCGTGTCTGTGGCGCTGGCACGGAGTCAGGTGGAAAGGTCAGTACTACTTCGCCACGAAACTGACCTTTGGATCCAAAAGCAGCCCATGGCTCTTTGACACGTTCGCACAGTCCCTGTCCTGGATTCTCTCGCACCACGCATCCTGTCAGAAAGTGATCCATTACTTGGACGACTTTCTGCTCATCGAAGACCCCAACCGTCCCCCGGTAGACCTCACGAGTCTAAGGGAGGTCTTCTCCAACCTCAATGTCCCCATAGCGGAGAAGAAGATAGAAGGCCCAGCACATCGCATCACCTTCTTAGGCGTCATACTAGACACTCAGGCCATGCAGGCCAGCCTACCACCAGACAAGTTGACTCGCATCAGGGAAGTCATTCATTCCTTCACGGCCACCCAGGGGTGCTCCAGGAGGCAACTTCAGTCCTTACTCGGGATGTTAAATTTCGCAGTGAGAGTCATCCCTCAGGGACGATCCTTTGTCTCCCGCCTCCTAGTTTTCCTCACAGGATGTCAAGACCCAGACCAGATCTTCAGACTTGATCAGGCAGCTATAGCCGACCTTTCCATGTGGGACCACTTCCTGGCTGACTGGAATGGCATTTCCATGTTCATTCCGGCAGCATCTCCCTCTTCTCCCCGGATTGTCACTGACGCCGCTGCCTCCACGGGCTTCGCAGCTATTTTTGGCCCCCACTGGTTTGCCGGTCCATGGCCGCCAGAAATCTTGGCAATCCCCGGTTTCAGCCAGTCCTCCTCCCTATTCGAACTATACCCAATAGTGGCAGCAGCACAAACCTGGGGAAGCAGTTGGGCAGGCCAGACGGTGGTTTTTTTCCACTGACAATCAGGCCACAGCTGACATCATAAACAAAGGCCGGTCCAGGTCCTTGACCATTATGGCCTTCCTGCGCAGGCTGGTACAATTATCCCTGCTAAACCAGTTCAAGGTCCTCTGCATCCACATCCCGGGCAAGTGTAACACCTCAGCTGACGCTCTGTCCCGATTCAATTTCCCGTTGTTCTTTTCCCAGGAACCCGGAGCCGATTCGACCATGGCTGCCATCCCTCACTAGTCTCAACTAACCCTAGTTTGAGTCACCACCTTCACGGCACCACCAGTCTTACAATATTTTGCCAAACAATAAATCATTACCTCCCTAAAAACAAGTCTTTGCGCCCTTTTCTTAACTACTCTACTAGCAGAAAGGGCCTCACGGTGCAGCTCACCAGGGCTTACCTTACGGTAGACCAGGGCACACTTCAGGTCTAGTTTGTTGTCTGTCTTGTGGCGTGTTTATGTTTGCTCCTCCACATCGTTAAGGACCGAGGGCTCCGACCATAAATAGGAAGGCCAGCATGGTGGCCTGCAATTATGGGAGGAGCCCGGAGGGTATATACACCAGACCTCTCCACGAGGCCGGTGTCGGTTCCAGCGCGCCGTACCCGCCCACCCATTCCCCTTCAGGTCTAGTTTGTTGTCTGTCTTGTGGCGTGTTTATGTTTGCTCCTTCACATCGTTAAGGACCGAGGGCTCCGACCATAAATGTATATATTATGTAGGGGGACTCTTTATTTTATTAACATTAAATCACACCGTCTGTTCGTGTATTGAGCGGTGATAATCTATCACTGCTTAATAAACTGACATCTCTGTGTTTCTGTGAATTTCTGGTGCTGTAATCTCGTAAAGTCTCACGAGATTCCAGTATCAGGGGCCGTTCTCCAGTGTTAGAAGCGTTTGTAGATCTCTTCACTCCTCCAAGATCTACTCCGCTTCATAAACTGGCACACAGAAGAGAAAAATCTCCTCTGTGAATGCCGGAGAATGAAGCAGTGAATAGATTTCACTGCTTCATAAATGGACACCTAAATGTCTTTTTTTATTTTGGTTAGGAAATAGAGGTGAGCAGCGATCACAGTCCTGATGACCGGCAGAAGACGTCAGAAGACGGCAGAAGACGACAGAAGACGACAGAAGAGGACCGAAGACAGAAGAGGACAGAAGAGAACAGAAGAGGACAGAAGAGGACAGAAGAGGATAGAAGAGGACAGAAGAGGACAGAAGAGGACAGAAGAGGACAGAAGAGAACAGGACAGAAGAGGACAGAAGACAGAAGAGGACAGAAGACAAAAGCCAAATAGAAAAACATAAAAATGTAAATACCCCTATGACAATAAATTATTAAAATGATTTAGCAATATACAACATGTCTTTAAAAATATACCTATTTCCTGTAGCCGATGATCAGCCAAAACATTATGACCACCTCATGAAAAAAAAAAAAAAAATAATAAATAATAATACAAACAATTTTGAAAAAGAAAAATCAGCCAAAATATTATGACCACCCCATGAAAAAAAAAAATAAAAAAAAATTATTTTTGAAAAAAAATGTTCAGCCAAAACATTACCACCACCCCATGAAAAAAAAATACTAAAAAATAAATATTTTGAAAAAGAAAAATCATGATCAGCCAAAACATTATCACCATCTGATGATCAGACAAAATATTATGACCACCCCCATTAAAAAAAAATAATAATTTTTGAAAAAAATGTTCAGCCAAAACATTTTGACCACCCCACGATCAGCCAAAACATTATGACCACCCCATGAAAATAAAATAATAATAAAAAAATAAATATTTTGAAAAAGAAAAATCAGCCAAAACATTATTACCAGCCCATGATCAGCCAAAACATTATGACCACCACATGAAAAAAAAAATAATGATAAAAATAATTTTTGAAAAAAAATACTTGAAGTAATTGTAGCCATATTAGTGCAATTGTGACAGAGAAAATGGGATTTTTGAAAAAAATGTTCAGCTAAAACATTTTGACCACCCCACGATCAGCCAAAACATTATGACTACCTCATGAAAAAAAAATAATAATAATAATAAAAAAAATTAGAATAAGAAAAATCAGCCAAAACATTATGACCACCCCATGAAAAAAAAATTAAAAAAAAAATATTTTTGAAAAGAAATGTTCAGCCAAAACATTATCACCACCCCATGATCAGCCAAAACATTATCACCACCCCATGAAAAAAAAAAAAAAATAATAATAAAAAAATAAATATTTTGAAAAAGAAAAATCATCATCAGCCAAAACATTATGACCAGCCCATGATCAGCCAAAACATTATGACCACCACATGAAAAAAAAAAAATAATAAAAATAATTTTTGAAAAAAAATACTTGAAGTAATTGTAGCTGTATTAGTGCAATTGTGACAGAGAAAATTGAGTACTATCTGTGACACTTTTTTTTATTTGCACTAACATATCATTTTTCATAGACCTAAGACCTTGAAGAAGGGGGACACACCCCGAAAGCTCGTCCATGAAAAATGATGTTAGTGCAAATAAAAAAGTATCACGGACAGTACTCAATTTTCTCTGAAAAAAAAAAAAAAAAATTGTATAAAAAAAAATTATTTTTGAAAAAAACTAAATTTTTGTTTGAAAAAAAAAATTTGAAAAAAAAAAAAGTTTGTTTGAAAAAAAAAAAAATTTGGGGAAAAATATGTTCAGCTCTTTCAGCTAATGATGGAACTTCAACTTTTTACTACTATTTATACTTTTTAAAATATGCTTTTTAACACTTTTCACAGTTACTCCAGCCACTCCAGTAGGTGGAGGCAAGAACACTTCACACAATTTCAACAGAAATTGTAGCTTTCCTAGTTAATCTATCTATCTTATTTTTGTCAATTTAAATAATAATTATTTTGCTGACAATATCACCGCAAGAAGCTGTTACTTACCTAGAAAAGAATGATATCTGTATTCGATTGTTTATGTAAAAGCAGCAGGCTGGTAGCAGAAATGGAAACATTTTATCTCTGATCTGTTAGGAATTGTATGCATTGTATAGATTTGGCAGAGCCGAGCGCTGGAGCCATAGCAACCGATCAACCAATCACAGATCTTCCTAGAAATTTCAAACTGATGCAGGAGAAATGTTGTGGCAGTTGCAGTTGCCTAGCAACATAACTGATGACCTCACAGTGCAGGTCACATGGCCAATGACACTACAGTTCAGCTGCACCTGAGTTAGCCAGTCAGTCTACGGATTGAAGGCAAGCCTGAAGGTTGGTTTCTATTGAGCTCCAGGAGAAATTAGATTTTTTTGGAGAATGAACCGTATCATTAAAAAAATGTAATCTGTTCCTCAATTAATCATCAAAAGGTACATTTATGATCCATTATATTTAGAAGAATTGCATTGTATCTTCTTATTGGTAAACAATAGATTATATATCCCCCCTATTGGTGACCAGTGGCTTATATTCCACACCATCACTGTGTATCCAAAAAGGATATAAAATGTATTTGTGTGTAGTGCTGTATGATGGAGTAGTTATCAGACTATCACAGCACTGACACATAGGAATGAATAGGGATTACGTCTCATAGTCAACTGGTTAAAGTTTATCTATAGACACAGGTGCACTGTGACGACCAGTTTATGAAGCTGCGATCTGAGTGCTACACTGGCGATCTGTGTCAGAATTCACAGTCCCTGATTCACCAGCTCAGAGGTGGAGAATCGGGGAGTGAAGAGGGAATGTGGGGGGATCTGAGGAGGAAAGAGGAAGATAATTAACTTCCTTGTGCCTCGTTCAGACCCCCCCAACACTGTAACCATGTCCCCCTATTTTATATATATAGTTATAGTATATATATATATATATATATATATATATATATATATATATATATATATATATATATATATATATATATATATATATATATATATATATGTGTGTGTGTATATATACACACATGTATATATAATGTGTGTGTGTGTGTATACATGTATATATTATGTAGGGGGACTCTTTATTTTATTAACATTAAATCACACCGTCTGTCCGTGTATTGAGCGGTGATAATCTATCACTGCTTAATAAACTGACATCTGTGTTTCTGTGAATTTCTGGTGCTGTAATCTCGTAAAGTCTCACGAGATTCCAGTATCAGGGGCCGTTCTCCAGTGTTAGAAGCATTTGTAGATCTCTTCACTCCTCCAAGATCTACTCCGCTTCATAAACTGGCACACAGAAGAGAAAAATCTCCTCTGTGAATGCCGGAGAATGAAGCAGTGAATAGGATTTCACTGTTTCATAAATGGACACCTAAATGTCTTTTTTTATTTTGCAGCAGAAGAGGACGACCGTCAGCAGAAGAGGACGACCGTCAGCAGAAGAGGACGACCGTCAGCAGAAGAGGACGACCGTCAGCAGAAGAGGACGACCGAAGAGGACGACCGTCAGCAGAAGAGGACGACCGTCAGCAGAAGAGGACGACCGTCAGCAGAAGAGGACGACCGAAGAGGACGACCGTCAGCAGAAGAGGACGACCGTCAGCAGAAGAGGACGACCGTCAGCAGAAGAGGACGACCGTCAGCAGAAGAGGACGACCGTCAGCAGAAGAGGACGACCGTCAGCAGAAGAGGACGACCGTCAGCAGAAGAGGACGACCGTCAGCAGAAGAGGACGACCGTCAGCAGAAGAGGAGGACCGTCAGCAGAAGAGGACGACCGTCAGCAGAAGAGGACGACCGTCAGCAGAAGAGGACGACCGTCAGCAGAAGAGGAGGACCGTCAGCAGAAGAGGACGACCGTCAGCAGAAGAGGACGACCGTCAGCAGAAGAGGACGACCGTCAGCAGAAGAGGACGACCGTCAGCAGAAGAGGACGACCGTCAGCAGAAGAGGACGACCGTCAGCAGAAGAGGACGACCGTCAGCAGAAGAGGACGACCGTCAGCAGAAGAGGAGGACCGTCAGCAGAAGAGGAGGACCGTCAGCAGAAGAGGAGGACCGTCAGCAGAAGAGGAGGACCGTCAGCAGAAGAGGAGGACCGTCAGCAGAAGAGGAGGACCGTCAGCAGAAGAGGAGGACCGTCAGCAGGAGGACCGTCAGCAGAAGAGGAGGACCGTCAGCAGAAGAGGAGGACCGTCAGCAGAAGAGGAGGACCGTCAGCAGAAGAGGAGGACCGTCAGAAGAGGAGGACCGTCAGCAGAAGAGGAGGACCGTCAGCAGAAGAGGAGGACCGTCAGCAGAAGAGGAGGACCGTCAGCAGAAGAGGAGGACCGTCAGCAGAAGAGGAGGACCGTCAGCAGAAGAGGAGGACCGTCAGCAGAAGAGGAGGACCGTCAGCAGAGAGGAGGACCGTCAGCAGCAGAGGAGGACCGTCAGCAGAAGAGGAGGACCGTCAGCAGAAGAGGAGGACCGTCAGCAGAAGAGGACGACCGTCAGCAGAAGAGGACGACCGTCAGCAGAAGAGGAGGACCGTCAGCAGAAGAGGAGGACCGTCAGCAGAAGAGGAGGACCGTCAGCAGAAGAGGAGGACCGTCAGCAGAAGAGGAGGACCGTCAGCAGAAGAGGAGGACCGTCAGCAGAAGAGAGGACCGTCAGCAGAAGAGGACGACCGTCAGCAGAAGAGGACGACCGTCAGCAGAAGAGGACGACCGTCAGCAGAAGAGGACGACCGTCAGCAGAAGAGGACGACCGTCAGCAGAAGAGGACGACCGTCAGCAGAAGAGGAGGACCGTCAGCAGAAGAGGAGGACCGTCAGCAGAAGAGGAGGACCGTCAGCAGAAGAGGAGGACCGTCAGCAGAAGAGAGGACCGTCAGCAGAAGAGGGGACCGTCAGCAGAAGAGGACCGTCAGCAGAAGAGGAGGACCGTCAGCAGAAGGACCGTCAGCAGAAGAGGACCGTCAGCAGAAGAGGAGGACCGTCAGCAGAAGAGGAGGACCGTCAGCAGAAGAGGAGGACCGTCAGCAGAAGAGGAGGACCGTCAGCAGAAGAGGAGGACCGTCAGCAGAAGAGAGGACCGTCAGCAGAAGAGGAGAGCAGAAGAGGACCGTCAGCAGAAGAGGAGGACCGTCAGCAGAGGAGGACCGTCGTCAGTCAGCAGAAGAGGAGGACCGTCAGCAGAAGAGGACCGTCAGCAGAGAGGAGGACCGTCAGCAGAAGAGGAGGAGAGGAGGGACCGTCAGCAGAAGAGGAGGACCGTCAGCAGAAGAGGAGGACCGTCAGAGAAGAGGAGGACCGTCAGCAGAAGAGGAGGACCGTCAGCAGAAGAGACCGTCAGAGAAGGGACCGTCAGCAGAAGAGGAGGACCGTCAGCAGAAGAGGAGGACCGTCAGCAGAAGAGGAGGACCGTCAGCAGAAAGGAGGACCGTCAGCAGAAGAGAGACGACCGTCAGCAGAGGAGGACCGTCAGCAGAAGAGGGACCGTCAGCAGAGAGAGAGGACCGTCAGCAGAAGAGGAGGACCGTCAGCAGAAGAGGAGGACCGTCAGCAGAAGAGGACCGTCAGCAGAAGAGGACCGTCAGCAGAAGAGGAGGACCGTCAGCAGAGAGAGGAGGACCGTCAGCAGAAGAGGAGGACCGTCAGCAGAAGAGGACGACCGTCAGCAGAAGAGGACGACCGTCAGCAGAAGAGGACGACCGTCAGCAGAAGAGGAGGACCGTCAGCAGAAGAGGAGGACCGTCAGCAGAAGAGAGGACCGTCAGCAGAAGAGGACGACCGTCAGCAGAAGAGGAGACCGTCAGCAGAAGAGGAGGACCGTCAGCAGAAGAGAGGACCGTCAGCAGAAGAGGACCGTCAGCAGAAGAGGGGACCGTCAGCAGAAGAGGAGGACCGTCAGCAGAAGAGGAGGACCGTCAGCAGAAGAGGAGGACCGTCAGCAGAAGAGGACGACCGAAGAGGACCGTCAGCAGAAGAGAGGAGGACCGTCAGCAGAAGAGGACCGTCAGCAGAAGAGGAGGACCGTCAGCAGAAGAGGAGGACCGTCAGCAGAAGAGGAGGACCGTCAGCAGAAGAGGAGGACCGTCAGCAGAAGAGGAGGACCGTCAGCAGAAGAGGAGGACCGTCAGCAGAAGAGGAGGACCGTCAGCAGAAGAGGACGACCGTCAGCAGAAGAGGACGACCGTCAGCAGAAGAGGAGGACCGTCAGCAGAAGAGGAGGACCGTCAGCAGAAGAGGAGGACCGTCAGCAGAAGAGGAGACCGTCAGCAGAAGAGGAGGACCGTCAGCAGAAGAGGAGGACCGTCAGCAGAAGAGGAGGACCGTCAGCAGAAGAGGAGGACCGTCAGCAGAAGAGGAGGACCGTCAGCAGAAGAGGAGGACCGTCAGCAGAAGAGGACGACCGTCAGCAGAAGAGGAGGACCGACAGCACAAGAGGAGGACCGTCAGCAGAAGAGGACGGAGGACCGTCAGCAGAAGAGGAGGACCGTCAGCAGAAGAGGAGGACCGTCAGCAGAAGAGGAGGACCGTCAGCAGAAGAGGACCGTCAGCAGAAGAGGACCGTCAGCAGAAGAGGAGGACCGTCAGCAGAAGAGGAGGACCGAGAGGACCGTCAGCAGAAGAGGAGGACCGTCAGCAGAAGAGGAGACCGTCAGCAGAAGAGGACCGTCAGCAGAAGAGGACGACCGTCAGCAGAAGAGGAGGACCGTCAGCAGAAGAGGACCGTCAGCAGAAGAGGACCGTCAGCAGAAGAGGAGGACCGTCAGCAGAAGAGGAGGACCGTCAGCAGAAGAGGAGGACCGTCAGCAGAAGAGGAGGACCGTCAGCAGAAGAGGAGGACCGTCAGCAGAAGAGGAGGACCGTCAGCAGCAGAGGAGGACCGTCAGCAGAAGAGGAGGACCGTCAGCAGAAGAGGACCGTCAGCAGAAGAGGAGGACCGTCAGCAGAAGAGGAGGACCGTCAGCAGAAGAGGACGACCGAAGAGGACCGTCAGAGGAAGAGGAGGACCGTCAGCAGAGAGGAGGACCGTCAGCAGAAGAGGAAGACCGTCAGCAGAAGAGGACCGTCAGCAGAAGAGGAGGACCGTCAGCAGAAGAGGAGGACCGTCAGCAGAAGAGGAGGACCGTCAGCAGAAGAGGACGACCGTCAGCAGAAGAGGAGGACCGTCAGCAGAAGAGGAGGACCGTCAGCAGAAGAGGACGACCGTCAGCAGAAGAGGAGGACCGTCAGCAGAAGAGGAGGACCGTCAGCAGAAGAGGAGGACCGTCAGCAGAAGAGGAGGACCGTCAGCAGAAGAGGAGGACCGTCAGCAGAAGAGGAGGACCGTCAGCAGAAGAGGACGACCGTCAGCAGAAGAGGACGACCGTCAGCAGAAGAGGACGACCGTCAGCAGAAGAGGAGGACCGTCAGCAGAAGAGGAGGACCGTCAGCAGAAGAGGACGACCGTCAGCAGAAGAGGAGGACCGTCAGCAGCAGAGGACGACCGTCAGCAGAAGAGGAGGACCGTCAGCAGAAGAGGAGGACCGTCAGCAGAAGAGGAGGACCGTCAGCAGAGAGGAGGACCGTCAGAAGAGGAGGACCGTCAGCAGAAGAGGAGGACCGTCAGCAGAAGAGGAGGACCGTCAGCAGAAGAGGACGACCGAACAGGACCGTCAGCAGAAGAGGAGGACCGTCAGCAGAAGAGGAGACCGTCAGCAGAAGAGGAGGACCGTCAGCAGAAGAGGAGGTCCGTCAGCAGAAGAGGAGGACCGTCAGCAGAAGAGGAGGACCGTCAGCAGAGAGGACGACCGTCAGCAGAAGAGGACCGTCAGCAGAAGAGGAGGACCGTCAGCAGAAGAGGAGGACCGTCAGCAGAAGAGGACGACCGTCAGCAGAAGAGGACGACCGTCAGCAGAAGAGGAGGACCGTCAGCAGAGAGGAGGACCGTCAGCAGAGGAGGACCGTCAGCAGAAGAGAGGACCGTCAGCAGAAGAGGAGGACCGTCAGCAGAAGAGGAGGACCGTCAGCAGAAGAGGAGGACCGTCAGCAGAAGAGGAGGACCGTCAGCAGAAGAGGAGGACCGTCAGAAGAAGAAGAGGACCGTCAGCAGAAGAAGAGGACCGTGTCAGCAGAAGAGGAGGACCGTCAGCAGAAGAGGAGGACCGTCAGCAGAAGAGGACGACCGTCAGCAGAAGAGGAGGACGACCGTCAGCAGAAGAGGAGACCGTCAGCAGAAGAGGAGGACCGTCAGCAGAAGAGAGGACCGTCAGCAGAAGAGAGGAGGACCGACCGTCAGCAGAAGAGGAGGACCGTCAGCAGAAGAGGAGGACCGTCTGCAGAAGAGGACGACCGTCAGCAGAAGAGGAGGACCGTCAGCAGAAGAGGACGACCGTCAGCAGAAGAGGACGACCGTCAGCAGAAGAGGAGGACCGTCGTCAGCAGAAGAGGAGGACCGTCAGCAGAAGAGGAGGACCGTCAGCAGAAGAGGAGGACCGTCAGCAGAAGAGGAGGACCGTCAGCAGAAGAGGAGGACCGTCAGCAGAAGAGGAGGACCGTCAGCAGAAGAGGAGGACCGTCAGCAGAAGAGGAGGACCGTCAGCAGAAGAGGAGGACCGTCAGCAGAAGAGGAAGACCGTCAGCAGAAGAGGAGGACCGTCAGCAGAAGAGACCGTCAGCAGAAGAGGACCGTCAGCAGAAGAGGAGGACCGTCAGCAGAAGAGGAGGACCGTCAGCAGAAGAGGACGACCGTCAGCAGAAGAGGACGACCGTCAGCAGAAGAGGACGACCGTCAGCAGAAGAGAGGACCGTCAGCAGAAGAGAGGACCGTCAGCAGAAGAGGAGGACCGTCAGCAGAAGAGGAGGACCGTCAGCAGAAGAGGAGGACCGTCCGCAGAAGAGGAGGACCGTCAGCAGAAGAGGAGGACCGTCAGCAGAAGAGGAGGACCGTCAGCAGAAGAGGAGGACCGTCAGCAGAAGAGGAGGACCGTCAGCAGAAGAGGACCGAGGACCGTCAGCAGAAGAGGACGAGAGAAGAGGAGGACCGTCAGCAGAAGAGGAGGACCGTCAGCAGAAGAGGAGGACCGTCAGCAGAAGAAGACGTCCGAAGAGGACCGTCAGCAGAAGAGGAGGACCGTCAGCAGAAGAGGACCGTCAGCAGAAAGAGGACCGTCAGCAGAAGAGGACCGACCGTCAGCAGAAGAGGAGGACCGTCAGCAGAAGAGGAGGACCGTCAGCAGAAGAGAGAGAGGACCGTCAGCAGAAGAGAAGAGGACCGTCAGCAGAAGAGGAGGACCGTCAGCAGAAGAGGAGGACCGTCAGCAGCAGAGAGACCGTCAGCAGAAGAGGAGGACCGTCAGCAGAAGAGAGGACCGTCAGCAGAAGAGAGGACCGTCAGCAGAAGAGGAGGACCGTCAGCAGAAGAGGACCGTCAGCAGACCGAGGACCGTCAGCAGAAGAGGAGGACCGTCAGCAGAAGAGGACCGTCAGCAGAAGAGGAGGACCGTCAGCAGAAGAGGAGGACCGTCAGCAGAAGAGGAGGACCGTCAGCAGAAGAGGACCGTCAGCAGGACCGTCAGCAGAAGAGGACCGTCAGCAGAAGAGGAGGACCGTCAGCAGAAGAAGAGGACCGTCAGCAGAAGAGGAGGACCGTCAGCAGAAGAGGACGACCGTCAGCAGAAGACGACCGTCAGCAGAAGAGGAGGACCGTCAGCAGAAGAGGACGACCGTCAGCAGAAGAGGACCGTCAGCAGAAGAGGAGGACCGTCAGCAGAAGAGGAGGACCGTCAGCAGAAGAGGAGACCGTCAGCAGAAGAGGACCGTCAGCAGCAGAAGAGGACCGTCAGCAGAAGAGGACGACCGAAGAGGACCGTCAGCAGAAGAGGAGGACCGTCAGCAGAAGAGGAGGACCGTCAGCAGAAGAGGAGGACCGTCAGCAGAAGAGGAGGACCGTCAGCAGAAGAGGAGGACCGTCAGCAGAAGAGGACGACCGTCAGCAGAAGAGGACGACCGTCAGCAGAAGAGGAGGACCGTCAGCAGAAGAGGAGGACCGTCAGCAGAAGAGGAGGACCGTCAGCAGAAGAGGAGGACCGTCAGCAGAAGAGGAGGACCGTCAGCAGAAGAGGAGGACCGTCAGCAGAAGAGGAGGACCGTCAGCAGAAGAGAGGACCGTCAGCAGAAGAGGAGGACCGTCAGCAGAAGAGGGACGTCAGCAGAAGAGGAGGACCGTCAGCAGAAGAGGACGACCGTCAGCAGAAGAGGAGGACCGTCAGCAGAAGAGGAGGACCGTCAGCAGAAGAGGAGGACCGTCAGCAGAAGAGGAGGACCGTCAGCAGAAGAGGAGGACCGTCAGCAGAAGAGGAGGACCGTCAGCAGAAGAGGAGGACCGTCAGCAGAAGAGGAGGACCGTCAGCAGAAGAGGAGGACCGTCAGCAGAGGAGGACGACCGAAGAGGACCGTCAGCAGAAGAGGAGGACCGTCAGCAGAGGACCGTCAGCAGAGGAGGACCGTCAGCAGAAGAGGACCGTCAGCAGAAGAGGAGGACCGTCAGCAGAAGAGGAGGACCGTCAGCAGAAGAGGAGGACCGTCAGCAGCAGAAGAGGACCGTCAGCAGAAGAGGACGACCGAAGAGGACCGTCAGCAGAAGAGGACCGTCAGCAGAAGAGGGGACCGTCAGCAGAAGAGGAGGACCGTCAGCAGAAGAGGACGACCGTCAGCAGAAGAGGAGGACCGTCAGCAGAAGAGGGACCGTCAGCAGAAGAGGAGGACCGTCAGCAGAAGAGGAGGACCGTCAGCAGAAGAGGACGACCGAAGAGGACCGTCAGCAGAAGAGGAGGACCGTCAGCAGAAGAGGAGGACCGTCAGCAGAGAGGACGACCGTCAGCAGACGAGGAGGACCGTCAGCAGAAGAGGAGGACCGTCAGCAGAAGAGGAGGACCGTCAGCAGAAGAGGAGGACCGTCAGCAGAAGAGGAGGACCGAAGTCAGAAGAGGACGACCGTCAGCAGAAGAGGAGGGCCGTCAGCAGAAGAGGAGGACCGGAAGAGAGGGACCGTCAGCAGAAGAGGAGGACCGTCAGCAGAAGAGGAGGACCGTCAGCAGAAGAAGAGGAGGACCGTCAGCAGAAGAGGAGGACCGTCAGCAGAAGAGGAGGACCGTCAGCAGAAGAGGACGACCGTCAGCAGAAGAGGCGACCGTCAGCAGAAGAGGACGACCGTCAGCAGAAGAGGAGGACCGTCAGCAGAAGAGACCGTCAGCAGAAGAGGACCGTCAGCAGAAGAGGAGGACCGTCAGCAGAAGAGGAGGACCGTCAGCAGAAGAGGAGGACCGTCAGCAGAAGAGGAGGACCGTCAGCAGAAGAGGAGGACCGTCAGCAGAAGAGGAGGACCGTCAGCAGAAGAGAGGACCGTCAGCAGAAGAGGACGACGGAAGAGGACCGACAGCAGAAGAGGACGACCGTCAGCAGAAGAGGACGACCGTCAGCAGAAGAGGACCGACCGTCAGCAGAAGAGAGGACCGTCAGCAGAAGAGGACGACCGTCAGCAGAAGAGGAGGACCGTCAGCAGAGAGAGACCGTCAGCAGAAGGACCGTCAGCAGAGGAGAGGAGGACCGTCAGCAGAAGAGACCGAGAGAGACGACCGTCAGCAGAAGAGGAGGACCGTCAGAAGAGCAGACCGTCAGAGGAGGACCGTCAGCAGAAGAGGAGGACCGTCAGCAGAAGAGGAGGACCGTCAGCAGAGAGGACCGTCAGCAGAAGAGGAGGACCGTCAGCAGAAGAGGAGGACCGTCAGCAGAAGAGGAGGACCGTCAGCAGAAGAGAGGACCGAGGAGGACCGTCAGCAGAAGAGGAGGACCGTCAGCAGAAGAGGACGACCGTCAGAAGAGGAGGACCGTCAGCAGAGAGGAGGACCGTCAGCAGAAGAGGAGGACCGTCAGCAGAAGAGGACCGTCAGCAGAAGAGGAGGACCGTCAGCAGGACCGAGAAGAGGACCGTCAGCAGAGGAGGACCGTCAGCAGAGAGGAGGACCGTCAGCAGAAGAGGAGGACCGTCAGCAGAAGGAGGAGGAGAGGGACCGTCAGCAGAGACCGAGGAGGACCGTCAGCAGAAGAGGAGGACCGTCAGCAGAGAGAGGACCGTCAGCAGAAGAGGAGGACCGTCAGCAGAGGACCGAGAGAAGAGGACCGTCAGCAGAGAGGAGGACCGTCAGCAGAAGAGGACGACGTCAGCAGAAGAGGAGGACCGTCAGCAGAAGAGGAGGACCGTCAGCAGAAGAGGAGGACCGTCAGCAGAAGAGGAGTCAGCAGGAGGACCGTCAGCAGAAGAGGAGGACCGTCAGCAGAGAGAGGAGGACCGTCAGCAGAAGAGGAGCAGAAGAGGACCGTCAGCAGCAGAGGAGGACCGTCAGCAGAAGAGGAGGACCGTCAGCAGAAGAGAGGACCGTCAGCAGAAGAGGAGGACCGTCAGCAGAAGAGAGACCGTCAGCAGAAGAGGACCGTCAGCAGAAGAGGAGGACCGTCAGCAGAAGAGAGGAGGACCGTCAGCAGAGAGGAGGACCGTCAGCAGAAGAGGAGGACCGACAGCAGAAGAGGACGACCGTCAGCAGAAGAGGAGGACCGAAGAGAGAGAGACCGTCAGCAGAAGAGGAGGACCGTCAGCAGAAGAGGAGGACCGTCAGCAGAAGAGGAGGACCGTCAGCAGGAGGACCGTCAGCAGAAGAGGACGACCGTCAGCAGAAGAGGACCGACCGTCAGCAGAAGAGGACCGACCGTCAGCAGAAGAGGAGGACCGTCAGCAGAAGAGGACGACCGTCAGCAGAAGAGGGGAACCGTCAGCAGAAGAGGAGGACCGTCAGCAGAAGAGGAGGACCGTCAGCAGAAAGGAGGACCGTCAGCAGAAGAGGAGGACGTCAGCAGAAGAGGAGGACCGTCAGCAGAAGAGGAGGACCGTCAGCAGAAGAGGAGGACCGTCAGCAGAAGAGGAGGACCGTCAGCAGAAGAGGACGACCGTCAGCAGAAGAGGAGGACCGTCAGCAGAAGAGACCGTCAGCAGAAGAGGAGGACCGTCAGCAGAAGAGGACGACGTCAGCAGAAGAGGACGACCGTCAGCAGAAGAGGAGGACCGTCAGCAGAAGAGGAGGACCGTCAGCAGAAGAGGAGGACCGTCAGCAGAAGAGGAGGACCGTCAGCAGAAGAGGAGGACCGTCAGCAGAAGAGGACGACCGTCAGCAGAAGAGGACCGTCAGCAGAAGAGGACCGTCAGCAGAAGAGGAGGACCGTCAGCAGAAGAGGACGACCGAAGAGGAGGTCCGTCAGAAGAGGAGGACCGTCAGCAGAAGAGGAGGACCGTCAGCAGAAGAGGAGGACCGTCATCAGAAGAGGAGGACCGTCAGCAGAAGAGGAGGACCGTCAGCAGAAGAGGACGACCGTCAGCAGAGAGGACGACCGTCAGCAGAAGAGGAGGACCGTCAGCAGAAGAGGAGGACCGTCAGCAGAAGAGGACGACCGTCAGCAGAAGAGGACGACCGTCAGCAGAAGAGGACGACCGTCAGCAGAAGAGGACGACCGTCAGCAGAAGAGGACGACCGTCAGCAGAAGAGGACGACCGTCAGCAGAAGAGTGAGGAGGACCGTCAGCAGAAGAGGACGACCGTCAGCAGAAGAGGACGACCGTCAGCAGAAGAGGACGACCGTCAGCAGAAGAGGAGGACCGTCAGCAGAAGAGGAGGACCGTCAGCAGGAGGACCGTCAGCAGAAGAGTAGGACCGTCAGCAGAAGAGGAGGACCGTCAGCAGAAGAGGACGACCGTCAGCAGAAGAGGACGACCGTCAGCAGAAGAGGACGACCGTCAGCAGAAGAGGAGGACCGTCAGCAGAAGAGAGGACCGTCAGCAGAAGAGGACGACCGTCAGCAGAAAAGGAGGACCGTCAGCAGAAGAAGAGGACCGTCAGCAGCAGAGGAGGACCGTCAGCAGAAGAGGACCGTCAGCAGAAGAGGAGGACCGTCAGCAGAAGAGGACGACCGTCAGCAGAAGAGGAGACGTCAGCAGAAGAGGACCGTCAGCAGAAGAAGAGGACCGTCAGCAGAAGAGGAGGACCGTCAGCAGAAGAGGAGGACCGTCAGCAGAAGAGGACGACCGTCAGCAGAAGAGGAGGACCGTCGTCAGCAGAAGAGGAGGACCGTCAGCAGAGGAGGACCGTCAGCAGAGGAGGACCGTCAGCAGAAGAGGAGGACCGTCAGCAGAAGAGAGGACCGTCAGCAGAAGAGGACGACCGTCAGCAGAAGAGGAGGACCGTCAGCAGAAGAGGAGGACCGTCAGCAGAAGAGGAGGGACCGTCAGCAGAAGAGGACGACCGTCAGCAGAAGAGGACGACCGTCAGCAGAAGAGGAGGACCGTCAGCAGAGGACCGTCAGCAGAGGAGGACCGTCAGCAGAAGAGGAGGACCGTCAGCAGAAGAGGGAGGACCGTCAGCAGAAGAGGACGACCGTCAGCAGAAGAGGACGACCGTCAGCAGAAGAGGACGACCGTCAGCAGAAGAGGACGACCGTCAGCAGAAGAGGACCGTCAGCAGAAGAGGACACCGTCAGCAGAAGAGGAGGACCGTCAGCAGACCGTCAGCAGAAGAGGACCGTCAGCAGAAGAGGACCGTCAGCAGAAGAGGAGGACCGTCAGCAGAAGAGGAGGACCGTCAGCAGAAGAGGACCGTCAGCAGAAGAGGACCGTCAGCAGAAGAGGGACCGTCAGCAGAAGAGGAGGACCGTCAGCAGAAGAGGACCGTCAGCAGAGAGGAGGACCGTCAGCAGAAGAGGAGACAGCAGAAGAGGACCGACAGCAGAAGAGGACCGTCAGCAGAAGAGGAGGACCGTCAGCAGAAGAGGGACCGTCAGCACCGTCAGCAGAAGAGGAGGACCGTCAGCAGAAGAGGAGGACCGTCAGCAGAAGAGGACGACCGTCAGCAGAAGAGAGGACGACCAGCAGAAGAGGACCGTCAGCAGAAGAGAGGACCGTCAGCAGAAGAGGACGACCGTCAGCAGAAGAGGACGACCGTCAGCAGAAGAGGACGACCGTCAGCAGAAGAGGAGGACGTCCGCAGAAGAGGAGGACCGTCAGCAGAAGAGGGGACCGTCAGCAGAAGAGAGGACCGTCAGCAGAAGAGGACGACCGACAGCAGAAGAGGACGACGACCGTCAGCAGAAGAGGAGGACCGTCAGCAGAAAGGAGGACCGTCAGCAGAAGAGGACGACCGTCAGCAGAAGAGGACCGTCAGCAGAAGAGGAGGACCGCAGCAGAAGAGGACCGTCAGCAGAAGAGGACGACCGTCAGCAGAAGAGGAGGACCGTCAGCAGAAGAGGAGGACCGACAGCAGAAGAGGACCGTCAGCAGAAGAGAGGACCGTCAGCAGAAGAGGAGGACCGTCAGCAGAAGAGAGGACCGTCAGCAGAAGAGGACAGACAGCAGAAGAGGACCGTCAGCAGAAGAGGACGACCGTCAGCAGAAGAGGACGACCGTCAGCAGAAGAGGAGGACCGTCAGCAGAAGAGGACGACCGTCAGCAGAAGAGGACCGTCAGCAGAAGAGGACCGTCAGCAGAAGAGGAGGACCGTCAGCAGAAGAGGACCGAGCAGGACCGACAGCAGAAGAGGAGGACCGACAGCAGAAGAGGACCGTCAGCAGAAGAGGAGGACCGTCAGCAGAAGAGGAGGACCGTCAGCAGAAGAGGACGACCGTCAGCAGAAGAGGAGACCGTCAGCAGAAGAGAAGGACCGTCAGCAGAAGAGGACGACCGTCAGCAGAAGAGGTGGACCGTCAGCAGAAGAGGACGACCGTCAGCAGAAGAGGACGACCGAAGAGGACCGTCAGCAGAAGAGAGGACCGTCAGCAGAAGAGAGGACCGTCAGCAGAAGAGAGGACCGTCAGCAGAAGAGGAAGACCGACAGCAGAAGAGGAGGACCGTCAGCAGAAGAGGACGACCGTCAGCAGAAGAGGACGACAGTCAGAAAGAGAGGACCGTCAGCAGAAGAGGACCGTCAGCAGAAGAGGACAGCGACAGCAGAAGAGAGGACCGACCGTCAGCAGAGAGAGGACCGACAGCAGAAGAGGACGACCGTCAGCAGAAGAGACCGACAGCAGAAGAGGACCGTCAGCAGAAGAGGACGACCGCAGAAGAGGACCGTCAGCAGAAGAGGAGGACCGCAGAAGAAGAAGAGGACCGTCAGCAGAGAGAGAAGAGGACCGTCAGCAGAGGAGAGGACCGACACAGAAGAGGAGAAGAGGACCGACAGCAGAAGAGGACCGTCAGCAGAAGAGACCGTCAGCAGAAGAGGACCGCAGACAGAGGAAGCAGAAGGACGAGACAGAAGAGGACCGACAGCAGAAGAGGACCGACAGCAGAAGAGGAGAGCAGAGAGAGGACCGACAGCAGAGAGAGGACCGACAGCAGAAGAGGACCGCAGCAAGAGGACCGACAGCAGAAGAGGACCGACAGCAGAAGAGACCGAGACCGACCGCAGCAGAGGACCGACAGCAGAAGAGGCGAGAAGAGGACCGACAGCAGAAGAGAAGAGGACCGACAGCAGCAGAAGAGGACCGACAGCAGAGAGAGGACCGACAGCAGAAGAGGACCGACCGACAGCAGAGAGGACCGACAGCAGAAGAGGACCGACCAGAAGAGGACCGACAGCAGAAGAGGACCGACAGAGAAGAGGACCGACAGCAGAAGAGGACCGACAGAAGAGGAAGAGGACCAGAAGAGGACCGACACAGAAGAGGACCGAAGAGGACAGAAGAGGACAGCAGAAGAGGACCGAGAGCAGAAGAGGACCGACAGAAGAGGACCGACAGCAGAAGAGGACCGAAGAGGACCGACAGCAGAAGACCGACAGAAGAGGACGACAGCAGAGAGGACCGAGAGGACCGACAGAGGACGACGAGGACCGACAGCAGAAGAGGACAGCAGAAGAGGACCGACAGCAGAGAGGACCGACAGACCAGACCGAGAGGACCGACAGAAGAGGACCGAAGAGGACCGACAGCAGAGAGGACCGAGAGACAGAAGAGGAAGAGGACCGCAGAAGAGGACCGAGGACAGAGAGGACCGAGAGGAGACAGAAGAGGACCGAAGAGGAGAAGAGGACCGAGAAGAAGAGAAGAGGACCGACAGAAGAGGACCGAGACAGACAGAGAGGAGGAGGACCAGAAGAGGACCGAGGACAGAAGAGGACCGAAGAGGACCGAAGAGGACCGAAGAGGACCGACAGAAGAGGACCGAGAGGACCAGAAGAGGACACAGGACCGAAGAAGAGGACGAAGACCGAGACAGAGAGGACCGAAGACAGAAGAGGACCGAAGACAGAAGAGGACAGAAGAGGACCGACAGAAGAGGACGAGAGAAGAGACAGAAAGAGGACAGAGGACCAGAAGAGGACGAAGAGAGGACAGAAGAGGACCGAAGACAGAAGACAGAAGAGGACAGAAGAGGACGAAGAGAGAGGACAGAAGAGGACCGAAGACAGAAGAGAGGAGAAGAAGAAGAGGAAGACAGAAGAGGACCGAAGACAGAAGAGGACCGAAGACAGAAGACAGAAAGGGACAGAAGACAGAAAATGACAGAAGACAGAAGAAGAAGACAGAAGAGGAGAGGACCGAAGAGGACCGAAGACAGAAGAGGACCGAAGACAGAAGAGGACCGAAGACAGAAGAGGACAGAAAGGGACAGAAGACAGAAAGGGACAGAAGACAGAAAATGACAGAAGACAGAAAATGACAGAAGAGGAGAGGACCGAAGAGGACCGAAGACAGAAGAGGACCGAAGACAGAAGAGGACCGAAGACAGAAGAGGACAGAAGACAGAAGACAGAAGACAAAAAAAGACAGAAGACAGAAAATGACAGAAGACAGAAAATGACAGAAGACAGAAAATGACAGAAGAGGACAGAAGAGGACCGAAGAGGACCGAAGACAGAAGAGGACCGAAGACAGAAGAGGACCGAAGACAGAAGAGGACCGAAGAGGACCGAAGACAGAAGAGGACAGAAGAGGACAGAAGAGGACAGAAGACAGAAGCCAAATAGAAATACATATAAAAATGTAAATACCCCTATTACAATAGATTATTAAAATGATTTAGCAATATACAACATGTCTTTAAAAATATACCCATTTCCTGTAGCATTAGGATCAGAAAATATTAATCGGGGACCTAGGTTACTATAGGGCATGTTTATCACTAATAAAACTTTTCTTCTTTTTCTATCAGATATATTGCTGCGGAGGTGCTGTGTGCCATACAATGTCTTCATAGCAAGCGCATCACACATTGGTAAGTAATCCAGCCATCATATTTTATTGTTCTACCTCATTGGTCTCCAAACTGTGTCCTGCAGGCCAGAGGCAAACCTTTGCTTGTCTTATATCTGGAACTTGGAGGGCTATTCCTTCAACTGATATAAGGCACCATTCCTCACAGAAGAGGACAGAAGAGAACAGAAGAGAGAGAAGAGGACAGAAGAGAGAGAAGAGGACAGAAGAGGACAGAGAAGAGGACAGAAGAAGACAGACGAGGACAGACGAGGACAGAAGAAGACAGACGAGGACAGACGAGGACAGAAGAAGACAGACGAGGACAGACGAGGACAGACGAGGACAGACGAGGACAGACGAGGACAGACGAGGACAGACGAGGACAGACGAGAGAGAAGAGGACAGACGAGAGAGAAGAGGACAGACGAGAGAGAAGAGGACAGACGAGAGAGAGGAGGAGAGACGAGAGACGAGAGAGGAGAGACGAGAGACAGACAGAGAGACAGAGAGAGAGACAGACGAGGACAGACGAGAGAGAAGAGGACAGACGAGAGAGAAGAGGACAGACGAGAGAGAAGAGGACAGACGAGGACAGACGAGGACAGACGAGGACAGACGAGAGAGAAGAGGACAGAGAGAGAGACGAGAGAGACAGAGAGAGAGAGAGACAGACGAGAGAGAGACAGAGAGAGAGAGAGAGAGAGAGACAGACAGAGAGAGAGAGACAGGAGAGAGAAGAGGACAGAAGAGGACAGAAGAGGACAGAAGAGGACAGAAGAGAGAGACGAGGACAGAGAGAGAGACAGGACGAGAGAGAGGAGAGAGAGAAGAGAGAGAGAGAGAGAGGACAGAGAGAGGAGAGAAGAGGAGAGAAGAGGACAGAAGAGGACAGAGAAGAGGACAGACGACAGAAGAGGAGAGAGAGAGAAGAGGACAGACGAGGACAGACGAGGACAGACGAGAGAGAAGAGGACAGAAGGACAGGCGAGAGAGAAGAGGACAGAAGAGGATAGAAAAGGACAGAAGAGGATAGAAGAGGACAGAAGACAGAAGACAGAAGAGGACAGAAGACAAAAGCCAAATAGAAAAACATATAAAAATGTAAATACCCCTATGACAATAGATTATTAAAAGGATTATTAAAAGGATTTAGCAATATACAACATGTCTTTAAAAATATACCTATTTCCTGTAGCCGATGATCAGCCAAAACATTATGACCACCTCATGAAAAAAAAAAAAAATAATAATAAAAACAATTTTGAAAAAGAAAAATCAGCCAAAATATTATGACCACCCCAAAAAAAAAAAATAATAATAAAAAATAAATATTTTAAAAATCATGATCAGCCAAAACATTATCACCACCTCATGATCAGACAAAATATTATGACCACCCCATGATCAGCCAATACATTTTTGTTTGAAAAAAACTAAATTTTTTTTTTTATTTAAATTTTTATTTGAAAAAAAAAATTTTTATTTGAAAAAAAAATGTTTGTTTGAAAAAAAATTTTTGGGGAAAAATATGTTCAGCTCTTTTAGCTAATGATGGAACTTCAACTTTTTTACTACTATTTATACTTTTTAAAATATACTTTTTAACACTTTTCACAGTTACTCCAGCCACTCCAGTAGGTGGAGGCAAGAACACTTCACACAATTTCCCCAGAAATTGTAGCTTTCCTAGTTAATCTATCCATCTTATTTTTGTCAATTTAACCACTTGCCGACCGCCCCATGTACATATACGTCGGCAGAATGGCACGTACAGGCAAAACCACGTACCTGTACGTGCCATTCGTCCGGCGGGGACGGTCGGCATCGCTTCAGGAGCGATCATAGACGAGGGGCCGGCCAGTGGTTTCTGGCCACCCCCTTGCGATCGCTCCTGGCGAATCAGATGCTTCCTCTTGCCTGCGTATTGTAAACACAGGCAAGAGGAAGTGATGTCACGCTCCTCGTGCCGGTCTTTCTGACCGGGACGCCGAGCGGAGAAGACATCAGGTTAGTGCACCAACACTACACTGACACCAGTCACACATAGGCACACATTCCACCCCCCAGACACCCCCAGATCACCCCCGGCCCCCCCAGTCACAGTGTCACTGATTGCAGGGATTATTTATTTACTGATCACTGCATTTAGTGTCAGTTGTGACCAGTGATGGCACTAACGACGTTAAAGTAAACTGCGTTACTTTAGAGGGTAACGAGTAATCCAACTGATTACTCTTCCCCTCGCGGTAACGCCGTTCCCATTACTGGGGCGGCGTTACCGCAATTACCCGCCGCGATCGCGGAGCCATCCGCGGCCTCAGGAAAGGCCGCGGCTTCGGCCTAGCTCCGGAGCGGCGCCCGCCGGGTGCACCAAGAGGGCCGCCGCTCCGGCCTAGCTGCGGAGCGGCGGCCATCTTGGTGCACCCGTCGGCCGTTTACAATGTGATTGCTCCATCAAATGACGGAGCGATCACTTTGTAAACAAACCGGCGTCAAGATGACGCTGGTCTCCCCTCTGTGTACAGATCTGTACAGTGGAGGGGAGAGATCGGATGGCAGCAGCCATCCCTCCATACTCTGCAACACCCTGCTAATACTGCGCAATACTCTGCAACACCCTGCCAATACTGCGCAATACTCTGCAATACTCTGCAACACCCTGCCAATACTGCGCAATACTCTGCAACACCCTGCCAATACTGCGCAATACTCTGCAACACCCTGCCAATACTGCGCAATACTATGCAACACCCTGCCAATACTGCGCAACACCCTGCAACACCCTGCCAATACTGCGCAATACTTTGCAACACCCTGCCAATACTGCGCAATACTCTGCAACACCCTGCCAATACTGCGCAATACTCTGCAACACCCTGCCAATACTGCGCAATACTCTGCAACACCCTGCCAGTGCCAATACTGCGCAATACTCTGCAACACCCTGCCAATACTGCGCAATATTCTGCAACACCCTGCCATACCCTGCAACACCCCGCCATACCCCGCAACACCTGGCCATACCCCGCCACACTCTGCAATACGCGGTAATACCCAGCCATACTCGGCGATACCCAGCCATACTCGGCGAAACCCAGCCATACCCGGCTATACCCAGCCATACCCGGCTATACCCAGACAATATTACAGTTGGGGAGATGACGTGGATATTACAGTGGGGGCTTTATGGTGGTGGAATTTTCAAAGGTTTTTGCAAATTCAATTATTATTTGCTGATCCGAAAAATGATCCGATCCGTGACTCTGCAACGATCCGATCCGTGAGTTTGGGGGGGACAGATGTACAGGGGGGGAACAGATATATGTGTGGGGGGGGGGACAGACGTGTAGTGGGGTACAGAGGGGGAACAGATATATGTGTGGGGGGGGGGCAGACGTGTAGTGGGGTACAGAGGGGGAACAGATATATGTGTTGGGGGGGAAATAGACGTGCAGGGGGGAACGCGCCCCTTGCTTACAGTAATACTAGACCCGCCCCTAAGAATATTAAAAAAAAAAAAAGTCAGTTACTTTGCTGAGTAACTAATTACTTTTCCAATGTAGTAACTGAGTTACTAACTCAATTACTTTTTTGGGAGAAAAAATTTGTAATGTAACTAATTACTTTTTTAAAGTAAGATGACCAACACTGGTTGTGACTGCAATAACTGTCAGGGCAGTTAGTTTTAGGCCCCTTTAGGTCTAAGGTAGCCCCCTACCCCCCCCCCCCTTAATAAAGGTTTAACCCCTTGATTGCCCCCTAGGTAACCCTTTCACCCCCTTTTGCCAGTGTCACTAAGCGATCGTTTTTCTGATCGCTGCATTAGTGTCACTGGTGCCGCTAGGTAGCCAGTTTTTTTCTAGGTTAACCGCCAGGTTTATATAGGTTCATAAATAGGTTTATAGGTCAGGTACCCCCATATTACAACCTAAATAAAGGTTTTAAACCCTTGATTTCCCCTAGAGTTAACCCTTTCACCAGTGATCACCGTATAAGTGTCACTGGTGACGCTGGTTAGCCAGTTAGTTATTTAGGTTCCCCGTCAGGTTTTTATATAGCGTCAGGTACCCCCATATATTACCCAATAAAGGATTTAACCCCCTGATTGCCCCTAGTTAACCCTTTCACCAGTGATCACCGTATAACTGTTACGGGTGACGCTGGTTAGTTAGTTTGTTTTTTATAGTGTCAGGGCACCCGCCATTTATTACCCAATAACAGTTTAACCCCCTGATCGCCCGGCGGGTGATATCAATAAGGTCTGCGTCGCCCCAGGTTAGTGTCAGTACCACAAACACCCACGCGCAAAGCATACACCTCCCTTAGTGGTACAGTATCTGAACAGATCAATATCTGATCTGATCAGATCTATACTAGCGTCCCAGCAGTTTAGGGTTCCAAAAGACGCATTGTTAGCGGGATCAGCCCAGATACCTGCTAGCACCTGCGTTTTCCCCCTCCGCCCAGCCCACCCAAGTGCAGTATCGATCGATCACTGTCACTTACAAAACACTAAGCACACATAACTGCAGCGTTCGCAGAGTCAGGCCTGATCCCTGCGATCGCTAACAGTTTTTTTGGTAGCGTTTTGATTCAGTCGCCAGCAGCCTAGGAGCTTTTTTACCCGTGAATCTCACTAGTGTACTACTAAATTTAGAGCCCAAAATGGCAAATCGCAAGTACACTAGTGAACAGGCCTACTTGTTTCTGAGTATGTCAGATAGTGAAGAGGAGGTCACTCATCTGTCAGAATCAGGCTCAGAATACGATCCAGTAGACGATAGCGGCTCCATGACAGATAGCTCTGGCGACAGAGGTGAGGTCCCTCCTAAGGTCAGGCGTACCCGATCCCGATCTTCTGCTGTTGTTGATGTGCAGGAACCGCAGGTCTCTCGTATGGAGCAGAGAAGTACTAGCGCCGCTATTCCTTCTGGTGAACTGGCAAGCACCAGCGGCCTAGTACACCCTGGACATCCAGCACTGCAGTAACACGTGATGACGTGGCGAGTCCCATAAGTGCAGTTCAAGCTGGCGAGGTGGCAAGCACAAGTAGTGTCCCGCTGCCACCAAGAAGAAGACAAAGGCAGGCCCGTCGATCACATAGTGCCCTTCCTGCAGAATTTGCCAATCCTGATTGGGTGCCCACCACTTCTGCAGAACCCGTACTTCCCCCATTCACTGGCCAACCCGGTATTCAGGTGGAAACAGCTGATTTTAAGCCATCCGATTTTTATTCGCTGTTTTTCACGGAAGATCTCTATAGATCTATTGTGGACCAAAGTAATATATAAGCTGGTCAATACATCGCCGCTAATCCCCAGTTGCCTTCCCTTGCCAGAGATTGGAAACCAATTACGGTTTCCGAATTTAAGTCCTTTCTGGGCCTTTCCCTCAACATGGGCACACACAAATTCCCGACTCTGAGGACTTATTGGTCCACCTCACCAGTCCACCAAATGCCCGTGTTCACTGCCTCCATGTCCAGGGCACGATACGAACAGATCTTGCGGTTCATGCACTTCAGTGACAATGAACTTTGTCGTCCTCGTGGAGACCCTGAATTTGATCGGCTCTACAAAATTCGGCCCCTCATAAACCACTTCAACCAACGTTTTGCAGCCTTGTTTACGCCCAATCAAGTTGTCTGCATTGACGAGTCCTTGATTAAGTTTTCTGGCCGCTTGTCTTTCAGACAGTACCTTCCCAGCAAGCGTGCCAGATACGGGGTCAAGCTCTACAAGCTCTGTGACAGGGCAACAGGCTATACGTGGAGCTTTTCGGTTTATGAGGGAAAAGATAGTTACGTAGAGCCGGAGAACTGTCCAGATTACATAGGGAGCGCTGGCAAGATAGTGTGGAACTTGGTGTCACCCTTTTTCGGAAAGGGGTACCACTTGTACGTGGACAATTATTACACGAGCGTGCCACTGTTTAGTCATTTGTTTGATCAGCAAATTGGAGCATGTGGCACTGTGCGACCTAATCGCCGGGGCTTTCCCCAGCGGCTTGTAGATTCCCCTCTTAGGCTGGGGGAGAGAGCCTGCTTCAAGTGTAATAATTTGCTCGCTGTGAAGTGGAGGGATAATAGGAATGTTTTCGTTCTTACCTCCCTTCATGCAGACACGACAGTCCAAATTCGTACGGCGGCTGGTGTTGTGACGAAACCCCTCTGTGTCCACGAGTATAACCTTAATATGGGAGGGGTGGACCTCAACGACCAGTTGTTGGCGCCGTACCTAGTTGCCCATAAGGCTAGACGCTGGTACAAAAAAGTGTCTATTTATTTGTTCCAATTGGCTTTGCTGAACGCTCATGTGCTATACGGAGCTTCAGGCGGGACTTTACCCTTCCTTGAATTCCAGGAAGAGGTTGTCACAGAACTCCTGTATCCAGGCGGTTCTGCACCTCAACATCCCCTGCCAAATGCAGTAAGCCGGCTGCATGAGAGGCATTTTTCTTATGCCCTCCAGAGTACCCCTACCCAACGAGCCCCCCAAAGAAGATGTCGTGTCTGTACCAAGCGCGGATGTAGGCGTGACACCCGTTATTATTGTCCACGCTGTCCTGACAATCCTGGTCTCTGCATTGGTGAATGTTTTGAACGCTACCACTCACTAGTAAGGTATTAGCGTAGGGTACAGCATTTCACAGGCTAGGATACACTTTCAACAAAGCCTGGGGAATGCCCAGGAAAAAACCCAAGCCTACTTACCACCAGCTCGCAGAAAACCAAATTAGCCTGTCTAACAGTGCGTTAAAAACAGGGGTTTAGTCCGCACGAGCTGGCTATAGATGAGGGTGGTGGCAAGTTTTTTGTATCATTATCACGTTGGTGTTTGTATTGGTCCAGCAACGCACCAACACCTTTGCAGCCATTGTGCAATCTGCTGGGTGCTTGGTGTGCTCCTGTACCTTTAAGAAGGAGTGGGCTCCCCTTCAGTCCACCTGCCCTCATCTATCCATTAGAATGCATGTGCCTCCACTGTGGGGACACTCATAGTTTAGTGTTAGGACCACAGATATCAGGGTGCCGTGACGTGGCTCTGTGGCTTACGCATGCGTTTGCAAATGCGTGCGGACTAAACCCCTGTTTTTAACGCACTGTTAGACAGGCTAATTTGGTTTTCTGCGAGCTGGTGGTAAGTAGGCTTGGGTTTTTTCCTGGGCATTCCCCAGGCTTTGTTGTTAGGATACACTTTCACAGGGTCTCAAGAATACCATTGCATTTTGAGACCCGACAGTTAAAATTATAGTTACAGGGTCTCAAGAATGCCATCGCATTTTGAGACCCGACCGTTACAGTTATAGTTTAAAAAAAAGTTTAAAAGTTTAAAAAAAAAAAAAAAGTGTCAAAAATAAAAATAAAAAAAAAGTACGAAAAAAAAAAAACCCCAAAAAAATAAAAATAAAAAAAACAAAAATAGTTGTCGTTTTATTGTCTCTCTCTCTCTCTCTCTATTCTCTCTATTGTTGCTCTTTTTTACTCTATTCTATTCTGCAATGTTTTATTATGTTTTATCATGCTTGCTTTTCAGGTATGTAATTTTGTTTACTGTGTTTTATTGTTAGCCATTTTTTTGTTTTCAGGTGCGCCATTCAGTTGCAGCGCGGATTTATTTATCTTGACAGCAACAGCGTTTGCTCCCACGATACATAAAGCCGCGACTCCAACGCTGTAGGAGGTGATTTCACCACCACAGTTAAAAAAAAGAGCATATATGCCGAAGCATGGGGGCAGCAGGGGCGGAGGAGCGATTTTGCTCCTAATGCCACGTACATACGGTCGAAATTCCGACGGAGGCTTGCCCGTGGAAAAGTCCGACCATGTGTACGTGGCATAACTTTTTTGCGGGAGGATGCCCCATGCTTCGGCATATATATATATTTTAGGCACCGGTTGCGTTAACAAAATGTTTTATTTTTTACTATTTTTTTTGGGGTATTTGCTTTGCAGGTATGGTATGGTAAGGTCTTACTGTTATACTGTAATGTTACTTTGTTTTAATGTTAACCATTATTTGCTTAGCAGGTACGCCATTCAGTTGCAGCGCGGATTTATTTATCTTGACAGCAATAGCGTTTGCTCCCACGATACATAAAGCCGCGACTCCAACGCTGTAGGAGGTGATTTCACCACCACAGTTAAAAAAAAGAGCATATATGCCGAAGCATGGGGGCAGCAGGGGCGGAGGAGCGGTTTTGCTCCTAATGCCACGTACATACGGTCGAAATTCCGACGGAGGCTTGCCCGTGGAAAAGTCTGACCATGTGTACGTGGCATAACTTTTTTGCGGGAGGATGCCCCCTGCTTCGGCATATATAAATGGTGCATGTATGCCCACCATTAGAAGTGGGTGGATGAAGGGAGGTATTCTAATGGTGGGCATACCCACCAATCAATCTCTTTTTTTTTTTTTCGTTCAGCCAAGAGGCTGCATGAAAAAAAAAGATTACAATATATGTCCAGTATGTTGCTGGACTTTGAATGGTTATACCAGAATGATGCCTGCAGGTTTAGGTATCATCTTGGTATCATTCTTTTCAGCCAGTGATCGGCTTTCATGTAAAAGCAATTCTAGTGGGTAATTAGCCTCTAGACTGCTTTTACAAGCAGTGGGAGGGAATGACCCCCCTCCCAGATATAAACCGCGCCATTGGGAAATTGAGAAAGCGTTTTATCACACCGATCTTGGTGTGGTCAGATGCTTTGAGGGCAGAGGAAAGATCTAGGGTCTAATATATTTTTTCAAAAAAAGAGTACCTGTCACTGCCTATTGCTATCATAGGGGATATTTACATTCCCTGCGATAACAATAAAAATGATAACTAAGAAAAAAAATGGAAGGAACAGTTTAAA
This sequence comes from Lithobates sylvaticus, assembly GCA_028564925.1. NCBI lineage: Eukaryota > Metazoa > Chordata > Amphibia > Anura > Ranidae > Lithobates > Lithobates sylvaticus. Next base: position 37,319,379 of record CM053029.1, on the reverse strand, counting down.
ACTAAAATAAAAAAGCGTTGGTCTGGCGTCATATGTAAACAGCAATTGCACCATGCATGTGAGGTATCATCGCGAAGGTCAGATCGAGGGCAGTAATTTTAGCAGTAGACCTCCTCTGTGAATCTAATGTGGTAACCTGTAAAGGCTTTTAAAAATGTATGTAGTTTGTCGCCACTGCGTTTTTGTGCGCAATTTTAAAGCATGTCGTGTTTGGTATCCATGTACTCGGCCTAAGATCATATTTTTTATTTCATCAAAAATTTGAGCAATATAGTGTGTTTTAGTGCATTAAAAAAAAAAAAAAGTGTATTTTTTCCACAAAAAATGCGTTTGAAAAATCGCTGCGCAAATACTGTGTGGAAAAAAAAAAAAATGCAACACCCACCATTTTAATCTGTATGGCCTTTGCTTTAACAATATATATAGTGTTTGGGGGTTCAACGTAATTTTCTTGCAAAAAAAAATATGTTTTCATGTAAACAAAAAGTGTCAGAAAGGGCTTTGTCTTCAAGTGGTTAGAAGAGTGGGTGATGTGTGACATAAGCTTCTAAACGTTGTGCATAAAATGCCAGGACAGTTCAAACCCCCCCCCCCCCCCAAATGACCCCATTTTGGAAAGTAGACACCCCAAGCTATTTGCTGAGAGCCATGTTGAGCCCATTAAATATTTTTTTTTTTTTTTGTCCCAAGAGATTGAATAATGAAAAAAAAAAAATTTTTTTTTTTTACAAAAAGTTGTCACTAAATGATATATTGCTCACACATGTCATGGGAATATGTGGAAATACACCCAAAAATACATTCTGTTGCTTCTCCTGAGTACGGGGATACCACATGTGTGGAATTTTTTGGGAGCCTAGCTGCGTACGGGACCCCAAAAACCAAGCACTGCCTTCAGGCTTTCTAAGGGTGTAATTTTTTTATTTCACTCCTCACTGCCAATCACAGTTTCGGAGGCCATGGAATGCCCAGATGGCACAAACCACCCCCAAATGACCCCATTTTGGAAAGTAGACACCCCAAGCTATTTGCTGAGAGGTACGGTGATTATTTTGCAGATCTCGCTTTTTGTCACAAAGTTTTGAAAATTGAAAAAAAAAAAAATTTTTTTCTTTACTTTCTTCATTTTCAAAAACACATGAGAGCTGTAAAATACTCACCATGCCTCTCAACAAATAGCTTGGGGTGTCTACTTTCCAAAATGGAGTCATTGGGGGGGGGGGGGTTTGTGCTATTTTGGCATTTTATGGCCTTCGAAACTGTGATAGGTAGTGAGGAGTGAAATCAAAAATTTGCACCCTTAGAAATCCTGAAGGCGGTGCTTGGGTTTCGGGGCCCCGTACACGGCTAGGCTGCCTAAAAGTCCCACACATGTGGTATTCCCGTACTCAGGAGAAGCAGGAAAATGTATTTTGGGGTGCAATTCCACATATAACCATGGCATGTGTGAGCAATATATCATTTAGCGACAACTTTTTGTAAAACATTTTTCTTTTTTTTTTTTTGTCTTTATTCAATCACTCGGGACAAAAAAAAAAATATTCAATGGGCTCAACATGCCTCTCAGCAAATAGCTTGGGTTGTCTACTTTCCAAAATGGGGTCATTTGGGGGGGTTTTGTGCCATCTTGGCATTTTATGGCCTTCAAAACTGTGATAGGTAGTGATAGGTAGTGAGGAGTGAAATCAAAAATTTATGCCCTTAGAAATCCTGAAGGCGGTGCTTGGTTTTCGGGGTCCCGTATGCGGATAGGCTCCCAAAAAGTCCCACACATGTGGTATCCCCGTACTCAGGAGAAGCAGCAGAATGTATTTTGGGGTGTAATTCCACATATGCCCATGGCATGTGTGGGCAATATATAATTTAGTGACAACTTTGGGCAAAAAAAAAAAAAAATGTTTGTAATATTCCCGCAACTTGTGGCAAAATATAAAATATTCCATGGACTCAACATGCCTCTCAGCAAATAGCTTGGGGTGTCTACTTTCCAAAATAGGGCCATTTGGGGGGGTTTTGTGCTATTTTGGCATTTTATGGCCTTCGAAACTGTGATAGGTAGTGAGGAGTGAAATCAAAAATTTGCACCCTTAGAAATCCTGAAGACGGTGCTTGGGTTTCGGGGCCCCGTACGCGGCTAGACTCCCAAAAAGTCCCACACATGTGGTAACCCCGTACTCAGGAGAAGCAGAAAAATGTATTTTGGGGTGCAATTCCACATATAACCATGGCATGTGTGAGCAATATATCATTTAGTGACAACTTTTTGAATACATTTTTTTTTTTTGTCTTTATTCAATCACTTGGGACTAAAAAAAAAAATATTTAATGGGCTCAACATGCCTCTCAGCAAATAGCTTGGGGTGTCTACTTTCCAAAATGGGGTCATTTGGGGGGGTTTTGTGCCATCTTGGCATTTTATGAATGAATGATTTGTATGGCGCTACAACTGCGAACTGAATCGCCTCAAGGCACTTGTCTGCTCTTGTTGGGATGCCACGTTTAGAAGAGGGGTGAGTCTTGAGTTTTTTCCTGAAGGCCTGATGGTTTTCTTCCAAGCGGATGTTGTTTGGTAGAGCGTTCCATAGCCGAGGTCCCTGTACTGCGAATCTTCGTTCTCCCTTCGATTTGTATCGGGCTTTGGGGATGAGAAGGAGATTTTGGTTTGTTGATCGAAGGCTGCGATTTGGTATGTATTTTTCTATTTTCTCACAAAGGTATTGAGGCGCATTTCCTTGTGTACATTTGTGGGTGAGGCAGAGGGTCTTGAATGTGATCCTGTCTTTTACCTTGAGCCAATGGAGGATCCTTAGGGATGGGGAGATGGATTCCCAGGGTTTCTTTCCGGTGACTAATCTTGCTGCTGTGTTTTGGACACTTTGAAGGCGCGCAATCTGGTAATCCGGTAATCCTATGTACAGGGAGTTTGCATAGTCGAGACGCGAATTGATGATCGTTCCTACTACTACCGCTTTTTCCTTTTCCGTGATGAAGGGGATGAGTCTGCGTAGCATGCGAAGGAGATGGTGGGATCCACTGATTATGGATCCTATTTGTGCCTCCATGGTCATCTCTGAATCAAAGATGACTCCGAGGCTTTTGGCTTTTGTGCTTGGGATGATGGTCTGTCCCAGGATGGTTGGTGGTGTCCAAGGGGTCTTTGTCTTTTTCCTTGAGTTTGCGTCGAGGAGCAGTAGTTCTGTTTTTGATCCATTTAGTTTGAGGGAGCTAGTGGTCATCCAGTCATCTATCAATGTGAGACATTTTCCTAGTTCCTGGTATTGGTCTTTTTGTCCGGTGATCCGGAAATACAGTTGAGTGTCGTCCGCGTATGAGTGGAAGCACAGATCAAATTTGCTAATAATTTTGAAGAGTGGCCGGATGTAAATGTTGAAGAGTACTGGTGACAATGGTGATCCTTGAGGGACTCCATAAGTGATTGCCCGGGTTTCCGATGTGAAGGCTCCTAACTTCACTGTCTGTGACCGGTTTCCTAAGAAGGAAGCGAACCATGGAAGATCTACATCTGTAACTCCTGCCCCTTCCTTGAGGCGGATGAGAAGCGTGTTGTGGTCCACTGTGTCGAACGCCGCACTAAGATCCAGCAATACCAGAAGACACGATTCTCCATCATCCGCTGCTTCTAGGGCATCATCCCATATTTTCAGAAGTGCCGTTTCTGTGCCATGGCCTGGGCGGAAGCCCGATTGTAGTGGGTCCAGGAGCTTGTGTGTGTCCAGATGAAGTTGAAGCCGTTGTACTACTGCTTTCGCCATAATTTTGGAAATGGTGTTCAGGCTTGTTACCGGTCTGTGATTGTTCGGATCTTTGGGGTCGAGGTTGGGTTTCTTTAACGATGCCTTGCTTGAGGGAATTCGGAACCAATCCTTCTTTGAACGACTGATTTACTAGGTGTGTAATAGCGGGGGCCAGAATGTCGGAGCATTCTTTCAAGAGTTTTGTGGGGATGATGTCGTTTAGTGATGTGCTGTCTCGGAGGCTCTTGATGACGTTTTTGGTTTCATCCACGGTGATCGGGGTAAGTGAAAAATGTGGTGCTTGTGCGCTGTGGATGTAAAATTCCTTACCTGGGTTGAGTTGAGTAGAGTTGGTTGTTGTTTTTTTTTTTGTTGAATTATTTTATGAATGTTGACTATTTTGTTGATGAAAAAAAAATCGGATAATTTGTTGCAGTATTCTTGAGTTTCGTTTCCTAGGGGCTCAAGGCAGGTGGGGTTCATAGTCTGGGCGACTAGTTTGAAAAGTTCCCGTGGTCGGTTGACGGCTTTTGAGAGGGTGTTTGAGACATATTCTTTTTTTGCTGTGAAAATTGCTTTATGATATCTCTTGGTGAGTATTCTGTATTTTGTGTGATTTTCCTTTGTGGTGTTTCTTCTCCAGGCTCTTTCTGCTCTTCTGTGTTCCCGTTTCAGTAGAGTAAGCGTGCCATTAAACCATCCAGAATTTTTCTTGCGGATGGGTGCTCGATGTTTTGGGGCGACTGCATCTGCTGTTTGTAGAAGTGCCCTGTTTATGAAGCTGAGTGTTCGTTCTGTTGAGTGGTTTTGATTCAGTGTAGCCATTTTGTATGTTAGTGTGGTTTTGAAGATTTCCGAGTGTAGTTTCTTCTGCGATCTAATCCAGTGTGTTGTTGCCGCCGGGTTTGGTTTTTGCAGGAAGATGTTGGTGGCGATCTCAAATTTGATAGCGTGGTGGTCTGACCATGATAGCGCTATGTTGTCTCGAATGCTGATGTCCGTATTTTGCTTGAAGATGAGGTCCAGGATGTGACCTGACCCATGTGTGGGAGCCTTTACTAGTTGTTGGAGCCCTAGATCTTCCAGTTGATTGATGCAGGTGGTGGCGACGGGGTCTTCGGTGGAGTTCGCCCAGAGGTTGAAATCTCCGAGTACCAGAACCTTGTTGTTTTTCAGGGTGTGTGCCGAGATGAATTCCGTGAGTGGTATCGGTAGGTTTGTGTTTGGTCCTGGTGGTCTGTAGCATAGCAGCATGTGGATGGTTTCTTGTGGTGTGGTTTGCATCTGTAGAGTAAGTGTCTCCATAAAAGTTGCTGTGTTCTGTACCGTAGGTTTGACGAGCGCTAGATGAGCTTTGAAGATCACAGCTAGGCCTCCTCCTTTTTTTCCTTTCCTATGCTCGGTTAGGATCCTGTAGTTTTCTGGCACTAATTCTGTTAGGATGGTGTTGCAGTCGGGTGTTAGCCAGCTTTCCGTGATGAAGAGGCAATCTATGTTGTTTTGTGTGATGAAGTCATGGATTTCGTGCCTGTGCTTGACCGCCGATCTGGTGTTAATCAAGGCGCATGCTAACTGTTGCGGTTGAGTTGTAGTCTTCTTATGTTTGATCGTTGCTTGTGGATTGATCCTTAGTAGTCGTTCTTTTTGTAATATTTTTTGAATGTCGGTCGGTAGAGTTGCAGTCAAATTTCTTAGTCTGCGGAGTGACTCTGCTGAGTATTTGAAATTGCACATGTTGAGGTGCTCCAAAAATTTTTTTCCCTGCTGTGGGCGAGATGATGCGTTGAAAAAAGTGGATGCCTTTGTTGAGGCGATAACGGTCTTGCGCAAGCTGGTTGAAGATGTTGCGGATCTGTGGGAAACCCTGTAGACCTACACCCTCCCTCCCGTTGATCCAGAGGAAGGCGAAAAACCCCTACTAGCGCGGCCAATTGCTATTGCAGAGGAAAAAATTCCTTCCTGACCCCCCGAGGGGCGGTCGGACGTTGGTCCCTGGATCAACTGCTAATGGTGGTCCCCTGCGATACTTACCAGAATATTTACCTTACCGGGTTGCTCAAATGATGGGGATAGGGTGAATCCTGATGTTGATCACCTGGGGAAGAAGAGGCGGCTATATGGTGATGCTGATGATACTGGTGTGTGCTGTTAAAAAACTTGTGGTTAAAACTGGCTGGTCTGGGTGTATACTGTAATTAAAAGCCTTGCAAAAACTTGGTTAAAAACTTTGGTTAAAAACAATTAAAACAAGCAATTAGACTGTTGTCTAACCACTTGTGGTTAAAAACCTGCATTTTAAAATAACTTGGCCGGTCTGGGTGTACCAAGATGGCCGCCGTACTATGTAGAAGCAGGTGAAGTGCTGTGGATTTGGGTGTACCAAGATGGCCGCCGGACTAGGCCCGAGCTGCGGCCTGTCCTAGCCCTGACGGCTCCCAGTTCTTCCGTGAGTGTTTGGTGGGCGCTGAAGGGCTTGGAGGGGGGGGGGAGGCTCGCCTCAGCCCTGTTGAGCCGAAAAAGAGGGCTAGAGAGGTGATTGGGGAGGCGGATGGCCGGCTTCGGCCGGGACTAGGCCGGGGACTCTCCTAGTTTCTGATGCCCAATGGGCAGATGGGCCGGCGCGGAGAAAGAAAGGGGGCCGATTGATTGCGGGGGGCCGCGGGATCCGCAGTGGGGTCCCGTTGTACTCCTGCTCCCTGTCCTCACTGCTCAGGGGTCCGGGATGGGATATGCACTGGCTGGGTCCTGCTCGCTGGGGGCTGTGGGCTTCTGACGGCCGGAGCTGCTGGGCGCACGTCCTCTTCCTTCACTCAGCACTCAGCACTGACACTGACAGGACACTTTATGGCCTTCAAAACTGTGATAGGTAGTGATAGGTAGTGAGGAGTGAAATCAAAAATTTATGCCCTTAGAAATCCTGAAAGCGGTGCTTGGTTTTCGGGGTCCCGTATGCGGATAGGCTCCCAAAAAGTCCCACACATGTGGTATCCCGTACTCAGGAGAAGCAGCAGAATGTATTTTGGGGTGTAATTCCACATATGCCCATGGCATGTGTGGGCAATATATAATTTAGTGACAACTTTGGGCAAAAAAAAAAATGTTTGTAATATTCCCGCAACTTGTGGCAAAATATAAAATATTCCATGGACTCAACATGCCTCTCAGCAAATAGCTTGGGGTGTCTACTTTCCACAATGGGGCCATTTGGGGGGGTCTTGTGCTATTTTGGCATTTTATGGCCTTCGAAACTGTGATAGGTAGTGAGGAGTGAAATCAAAAATTTGCACCCTTAGAAATCCTGAAGGCGGTGCTTGGGTTTCGGGGCACCGTACGCGGCTAGGCTCCCAAAAAGTCCCACACATGTGGTATCCCCGTACTCAGGAGAAGCAGAAAAATGTATTTTGGGGTGCAATTCCAAATATAACCATGGCATGTGTGAGCAATATATCATTTAGTGACAACTTTTTGAATACATTTTTTTTTTTTTCTGTCTTTATTCAATCACTTGGGACTAAAAAAATAAATATTCAATGGGCTCAACATGCCTCTCAGCAAATAGCTTGGGGTGTCTACTTTCCAAAATGGGGATTTGGGGGGGTTTTGTGCCATCTTGGCATTTTATGGCCTTCAAAACTGTGATAGGTAGTGATAGGTAGTGAGGAATGAAAAAAAAAATTTATGCCCTTAGAAATCTTGAAGGCGGTGCTTGGTTTTCGGGGGCCCGTATGCGGATAGGCTCCCAAAAAGTCCTACACATGTGGTATCCCCGTACTCAGGAGAAGCAGCAGAATGTATTTTGGGGTGTAATTCCACATATGCCCATGACATGTGTGGGCAATATATCATTTAGTGACAACTTTGGGCAAAAAAAAAAAAAAAAGTTTGTAATATTCCCGCAACTTGTGGCAAAATATAAAATATTCCATGGACTCAACATGCCTCTCAGCAAATAGCTTGGGGTGTCTACTTTCCAAAATGGGTTCATTTGGGGGGGTTTTGTGCTATTTTGGCATTTTATAGCCTTCGAAACTGTGATAGGTAGTGAGGAGTGAAATCAAAAATTTGCACCCTTAGAAATCCTGAAGGTGGTGATTGGTTTTCGGGGCACCGTACACAGCTAGGCTCCCAAAAAGTTCCACACATGTGGTATCCCCATACTCAGGAGAAGCAGCAAAATGTATTTTGGGGTGCATCTCCACATATAACCATGGCATGTGTGAGCAATATATCATTTAGTGACAACTTTTTTTTTTTTTGTCTTTATTCAATCACTTGGGACTAAAAAAAAAAAAAAAAATATTCAATGGGCTCAACATGCCTCTCAGCAAATAGCTTGGGGTGTCTACTTTCCAAAATGGGGTCATTTGGGGGGGTTTTGTACTTCTCTGCCATTTTAGCACCTCAAGAAATGAGATAGGCAGTCATAAATTAAAAGCGGTGTAAATTCCAGAAAATGTACTCTAGTTTGTAGACGCTAGAACTTTTGCGCAAACCAATAAATATACGCTTATTGGCATTTTTTTTTTTACTAAAGACATGTGGCTGAATACATTTTGGCCCAAATGTTTGACTAAAATTGAGTTTATTCGATTTCTCTTATAACAAAAAGTAGAAAAATATTTTTTTTTTCAAAATTTGCAGTCTTTTTGCGTTTATAGCGCAACAAATAAAAATCACAGAGGCAATCAAATACCATCAAAAGAAAGCTCTATTTGTGGGAAGAAAAGGACGCAAATTTCGTTTGGTTACAACATTGCATGACCGCGCAATTACCAGTTAAAGCAGTGCAGTGCGAAATTGAAAAAAGACCTCTGGTCCTTAAAGTGGAGTTCCACCCACTTTTACAACTCTTCAGCATCCCTCACTAAACTGTGCACTGTAAACAAATTGGATATTTTTTTTATTTTTTTTTCAGCACAGACTGTATATATGCTGTATTCATTTTTCACTTCCTCCTCCCTGGCCGTGGCCCATCGCATCATTTCCTGTTTGCAATGCCTCCTGGGAAGGGGCAGCAACTTCCTCTGACACTGCCGTTGCTATGGAAACCTGACCTGAAACCCATTACACTGCTTATGCTGCACTGAGCATGTACGAGATCTGCAAGGATGAGATCCAGGAAGAAATACAGTCTGACTTCAGATGCCCACAGTTAAGATGGCCACAGCCTGCTGCAAGTTTATAAAATAACAAACTACTGCTAAAAACTAACAAAACAGACCTTAGTTTACAGACTAACTTTACTAGAATACATTAAACTTGTGTATTATAGGGGTATTTTTATTTAAAAAGTATAATTTCGGCCGGAACACCGCTTTAAGCTGACAATTGGTCCGGGGCTGAAGTTGTTAAATAATAATTATTTTGCTGACAATATCACCGCAAGAAGCTGTTACTTACCTAGAAAAGAATGATATCTGTATTCGATTGTTTATGTAAAAGCAGCAGGCTGGTAGCAGAAATGGAAACATTTTATCTCTGATCTGTTAGGAATTGTATGCATTGTTTGCATTGTATAGATTTGGCAGAGCCGAGCGCTGGAGCCATAGCAACCGATCAACCAATCACAGATCTTCCTAGAAATTTCCCACAACATTTCTCCTGCATCAGTTTGAAATTTCTAGGAAGATCTGTGATTGGCTGATCAGTTGCTATGGCTCCAGCGCTCGGCTCTGCCAAATGCATACAATTCCTAACAGATCAGAGATAAAAGGTTGAAGTTTATCTATAGACACAGGCAGTGCCGATCCTGACCTCCCTGGGGCCCTAAGCAAAATTCTGCTAAGGGGCCCTCTACCTGACCCATGATGCCGTGAGCATAGGTCCCCAGAGAGCCTCCCTCCTTACATTAGGGTCCTCAGAGAGCCTCCCCTTACGTCAGGGCCCCTAGAAAGCCTCCCCTTACGTCAGGGTCCCCAGAGGGCTCCCCTTACATCAGTGTCCTCAGAGAGCCCCTCCTCAAATCAGGGTCCCCAGAGAGCCTCCCCCTACATCAGGATCCCCAGAGAGACTTCCTTAAATCCTCACCGCGACAATCATTGCAGCCTCACCGTGCCCATTATTGCAGCCTCATCATATTAATAATTGCCACCTCACCGTGCCCATCATTGCAGCCTTAGTGTGCCCATCACTGCCGCCTCACCTTGTCCATCATTGCCACCTCACCGTGCCAATCATTAAAGCCTTACCATGCCAATCATTGCAGCCTCACCGTGCCCATCACTGCCACCTCACCATGGCAATCATTGCAGCCTTACCATGCTTATCATTGCAGCCTCACCGTGTTAATAATTGCCACCTCACCGTGCCCATCATTGCCATCTCACCATGCCAATCATTGCAGCCTTACCATGCTTATCATTGCAGCCTTACCATGCTTTTCATTGCAGCCTCGCCATGTTAATTGCCACCTCACCATGCCAATCATTGCCACCTTACCATGCCAATCACTGCCGCCTCACCATGCCAATCATTGCAGCCTTACTGTGCCCATCATTATTGCAGCCTAATGGTGCCCATCATTGCAGTCTTACTGTGGCAATCAATGTAGCCTCACCAGTCAGTGTCAGTGGATTACGCACAGCAGGCACCTCCCGCTGTGTCACGGAGCTCAATGTGAAATGTTATGCCGCACTATGACAAAAGTCCCACCCTCCTTCTAGACCAGCTTGTGTGATAGACAGAACACTGTATCTATCACACGAGCTGGTCTAGGAGGAGGGCGGGATCTTTGTCATAGCGCTGGCCGAAGGTTTCAGTCAGCTCTGAGACACAGCGGTCTTCTGACTCCCGCTGTGTGACAAGAGGAGGAGGGGGAGGAGGAGATTGGAGCTCGGGAAGCAAAGCCGATCCGCCCTTGGGGGGGGGGGCCCCCCACAGCGGCGGGGCCCTATGCATCTTGCATAGTGAGTGTATAGGGCGGATCGGCTCTGAGTACAAGAATCCATACAATGGGAAACCAACACGTGGGAAAGCGTTTTCTGAGGTGGGGTTCACCTTGCCCCATGCGGCTCACACCCGGGGTCCGGTGCATCCCCATTCACCGTTTCAGGTCCAATTTTAGCCTGAATTTTTGGCTGAATTCAGACCTGAAGCGGACCAGAAGACGTACAGGACGCCTGTGCAAATTTGCACCGGAGCTGCTCTGGAGATGTGCGAAATCTCCTGCTATTGCGAATTGGATGCGGCGAACCCACATCCAATTTGCCCTGGTTGGAACCCAGCCTCAGTTAACACCTATGCGTTTTTTTCATGCTTTTTGGAGAAACGCAGGACATTATTTTTAACATGGGTTCCTATGGAACACGTTCACATCAATGCATTTTTAGGCCTCTGCGTTTTTGGATTTTTTTTTAACCACTTAAGGGCCGAGCCTCTTTTTGAGATGTGTTGTTTACAAGTTAAAAACACAATTTTTTTGCTAGAAAATTACTTAGAACCCCCAAACATTATATATATTTTTTTCTAACACCCTAGAGAATAAAATGGCAGAGGTTGCAATGCTTTCTGTCACACCGTATTTGCGCAGCGGTCTTACAAACCCACTTTCTTTGGAAAAAATACACTTTTTTGAATAAAAAAATAAGACAAAAGTAAAGTTAGCCCAATTTTATTTATATTATGAAAGGTAATGCTACGCCAAGTAAATTGATACCCAACATGCCACGCTTCAAAATTGCGCCCGCTCGTGAAATGGCGACAAACTTTTTCCCTTAAAAATCTCCATAGGCGACATTTAAAAATTCTACAGGTTGCATGTTTTGAGTTACAGAGGAGGTCTAGGGCTGGAAATATTGCTCTCACTCTACTGATCGCGGCGATACCTCACATGTGTGGTTTGAACACCGTTTTCATATGCGGGCGCTACTCACATATGCGTTCACTTCTGCACGCTAGCTTGTCAGGACGGGGCATGGTTACAAATTTTTTTATTTTACCTTTTATTTTTTATTTTTACACGGTTTTAAAAATAAATAAAAATTGTGTCACTTTTATTCCTATTACAAGGAATGTAAACATCCCCTGTAATATAAAAGAGGCATGACAGGACCTCTTAAATATGAGATCTGGGGTCAAAAAGACCTCAAATCTCATATTTACAGTAAAATGCAATAAAAAAAAAAAAAAATTGGTCATTTAAAAAAATGTAATAATAAAATGGCCCTTTAAGAGCTATGGGCGGAAGTGACATTTTGATGACGCTCCGCCCTTCATTGTTATGGAGGTGGGTGGGGGCCACTCTTCTCTATGCCCAGCAAGGGTGAAGATCCGATCGCCTCCGCCGCTGCCGACAGCTCCTGTAAGCAGCGGAGGGCACCGGTAATCGGCGGAGGGCACCATAGCGCGGTGGGAGGGGGGGCCCTCTCCCGCCACCGATGAAAGTGATATCGTGCCGAATCCACAGAGACCACTATTATCGGAAACCGGACCGCCGGCCAAACAAGAGAATACCGGGGTTATGGCAGCTAGCTGCTGCCAGAACAACGATGGATTGAGCCTAAGGTCTCATTTAAACTAGCGACTGAGCTCCGGTAAAAACCCCCGCGGTTGAGCCACATTTTTACCACTCTTCAACCGCTCCTCCTCCTTTTTTTGCTGAGGTGGCAGTCAGGGGGAGTACACATGTCATGGCAGGAAGTATATCGCTAGTCACGCTCAAGTGAATGGGGCCACTGGGCAACCACCCCGTAACCGCACACAACATGCTCAGTTATCTGGTCAATTGGGGGGATAATCATGCAGAGAGGAGGCAATACAACACTCTATCACTGCCTGTCTATTGCTGTCTGAAGCACGATCTGAACGAAAATGAAGCCTGAATGAGCCCATAAAGATAGAATGCGACACCCTTTATTGGCTGACTTAAAGGTCTGGTTCACCTTTACAAAAAATCTGCCTATGCATTTAGGTGGTGTCGGTAGATAAATACAAACGGTGCAGCTCTAATGTTGAATAATGCCCTTGTTTTAGGTGTAGTAGGCCATTTACATACCTTCTGAAGCCTGACTGAAAAAATTACAGAGATGGCATTATCCCATTCTGCCTTGTTGCTAGGGAGTTGCTAAGACTGATACTCCCAGCTGTTACTGTTCACATCCTAAATCACAGGAGAGTTCTCAAACGGGGAGAGTAAGAGCATGTGAGGGGGGTTTGAATCAGAGAAAGAGCTCACTCCTGTGATAGTAGAGGCAACGCTGTATCTAAGCCTAGGCCAACAAGGCCCAGGCCTAGGGCGGCACTTTGCAAGAAGGGCAGCACGAAAAGAGTCCCCGCCAGCTTGCGCTACACTTTAATTGTAGCGCCAGTCTTATGGAGCAGACTGGGCCGGGAGGCAAAATCGGTCTGGTGCCCCCATTAAGTGTCTGACATCAGGGAAGGGAACAGCCCATACATATGTAGGGGGCCCCGGGTGGCGGACCCCAACCAATGAGTTGTTGTATAAGTTCCCCAACTTATGGGGAGGCCCGCCGCTTCTAGTTTTGACTGTCCTATCATCACAGCAGACCTCTCACCTGAGTTCTCAGCTACAGAGAGACAGATGTCATGTCGGGAGGCTGAAATTGGCTGGAGGAAAAAGTCAGATGATGGGCGTGGGCCAGTAGAGTGAAGGGGGAGGGGCTATCCACTGTGCGAGGAGACCCCATGTCGGGAGAGGTGCAGTAAGTACCCAGGCTGAAAGGAAAACCACACCAGTTATTTGTTTGCCTTTGGCAGAGGAGTTGCTGTTATATATTATAGTGACTTACCATGAATATCAGCTACTGGTAATCTAGGAGGTAAGTGTTAACCACTTAAGGACCAGGCCTCTTTTTTAGATGTGTTGTGTTTAGATGTGTTGTTTACAAGGTAAAACATTTATTTTTGCTAAAAAATTACTTAGAACCCCCAAACATTATACATTTTTTTTCTAACATCCTAGAGAATAAAATGGCGGTCGTTGCAATACTTTCTGTCGGACCGTCTTTGCGCAGCGGTCTTACAAGCACACTTTTTTTAAAAAATACACTTTTTTGAATTAAAAAATAAGGCAACAGTAAAGTTAGCCCAATTGTTTTTATATTGTGAAAGATAATGTTACGCCAAGTAAATTGATACCCAACATGTCGCACTTCAAAATTGCACCCGCTCGTGGAATGGCGACAAACTTTTACCCTTAAAAATCTCCATAGGCAAAATTCTACCGGTTGCATGTTTTACGTTAGAGAGGAGTTCTAGGGCTAGAATTATTGCTCTCGCTCTACCGATCGCGGCGATACCTCACATGTGTGGTTTGAACACTGTTTTCATATGCGGGCGCTACTTGCGTATGCGTTCGCTTCTGCATGCAAGCTTGGCGGGACGGGGCGCGTTTAAAATTTGTATTTTTTTTTTCTTATTTATTTTACCTTTTATTTTTACACTGTTTTAAAAAAAAAAATTTGTCACTTTTATTCCTATTACAAGGAAGGTAAATATCCCTTGTAATAGAAAAAAAGCATGACAGGACCTCATATGAGATCTGGGGGTCAAAAAGACCTCAGATCTCATATTTACACTAAAATGCAATATAAAAAAAAAAAAAATGTTGTCATTTAAAAAAATAAAATGGCCCTTTAAGAGCTATGGGCGTAAGTGACGTTTTGAGGTCGCTTCCGCCCTGCAGTGTCATGGAGTTGGGTGGGGGCCATCTTTCCCTCACTCGTCTCCATGTCAGTCCAGGAGAGGGGAGCGGAGTGTATCTCGACGCCAACGGAGTGTTCTCGACGCGAACATCAGTCTCACTTTGGCTATCACAGGGAGAGGATCTCCTCCCTGTGATAGCTGGAGCTGCACGGAGCAAACATCAGTCTCACATCAGTCTCTGTCACAGCTGTCTGGGACATTATTTGACAGGACACCAGGAGCTTGGGGCCGCAAGGGTCGGCTGCGCCCCTGTTATGTCATATGCACACTGATTTTGTTTTACTATAACATACTCCCCTCCCCTTCTAAAGTGCTTTCTTTATTTAAACACACACACAGTATTGTGTTAGAGAAGCGAATACATCGCTTCCCTAACACAGACCCGCCTCTCAGCAATCAGGTTGCCAGGTCTGTTACCTGTAACCTGATTGGCTGAAGTCACAGGCGCTGTGATTGGACGCTAGGCGTCCAATCATAGCAAAAGACAGGCGCGGGAGAAGAAGACCTCGGACGGAACGGAAGATAGCAGAAGACAGGAGGAGCGCGGGAGAAGAAGACCTCGGATGATGAGACACCGCTCGCCGCCTGACGCCGTCACCAGCTGCACATCGAGACAAGGTAAGTGCAGAGGGCAGGCAGGGGGCACAGTGGCAGCACTTGGAGGGGCACTTAAGGGGCACTCTGGCAGCACATAAAGGGGCACTCTGGCAGCACATAAAGGGGCACTCTGGCAGCACATAAAGGGGCACTCTGGCAGCACTTAAAGGGGCACTCTGGCAGCGTTTGAGGGGCACAGTGGCAGCGTTTGATGGGCACAGTGGCAGCGTTTGATGGGCCCAGTGGCAGCGTTTGATGGGCACAGTGGCAGCGTTTGATGGGCACAGTGGCAGCGTTTGATGGGCACAGTGGCAGCATTTAATGGGCACAGTGGCAGCGTTTGATGGCACAGTGAGGCTGTTTGTTTGCGCCCCCCCAAAAATTTTGAGCACCAGCCGCCACTGCTTGCATCACAGTGTTTCCCTGAACACATCATGTGCTGCTGAGCTGCTAGAGATTAACAGCAGGATGAGATTTGCCGTCGGATGAGACGCTCCGCCTCCATCACACGGTTAAATAGGTCACGTGACCAGTGTAAGCCAATAGGATGTGATGGAGGCGGAGCATCTCATTCCACGGCAAATCTCATTCTATGGCAATGCACCGCCTAATATGTCGTTACACCCTCTCATTCTCTAACACTGCAGCAGCCATCTGCTTTTTGGCCGCTGGAGGGCAGCAGAGTCCACTCAGAGGGAGTATAGGAATTTGACGTGCGTTGGAGCTTTGGCGAGCCAAAAGCCGATGGCCGCCGCCGTGTACTACAATAAAAGTTTGTCGCTCAGTTTACTGTTTTAAAATAAGTGCAAAATGCGTGACGCCGGTGGGTGTAACAAGATGTCCGCTTGCCGCCTTCTCGCTGCGGGTGGGTGTAGCAAGATGGCAGCCGGGCACGCTAGTTTCCCGCCAGCAACTTCCGCCAACCAGCGGCGCGGCGCACGCGCAGTGTGAATACACGGCTCTGCGCATGCGTCGTTCAGCGGCCTCGCCCATTTTCTTTCTGCGCGCGCGTTTCCCACCCTCATTGGTCCCTTTCCGGAGCGTGCGCAGTGTCGGCTGGACGGGCGGATCGCGGGACTCGCTATGCTGGACAAGAAACACTCCGGTGAGTTCCTTATCGGCGGCCACGTGATCGCACAGTCTCCACCCCTGCGCTATGTGAGGCCACACCCACCCCCTCTCCACCCTTGTACTGGGAATGGGCGGGACGTCGAACGCTGAGCGTCACGGATGGGGGGAGGGAAGGGGGCGGGGTCTGTAGATTCTGTGTGGTGGGGGGGAGGGGAGGGAATTATTTACAGATCCACATTAGAAGACAGATCCAGAGTTATGGAGGAAGTGAACCTCCAAAAATCCAAAAAAAAAAAAAAAACCTGCAAGACAAAGGCATAATGAGCTAGTGTGCATAGCATACTAGCTCATTATGAATTACCTGAGATTGAAGTCCTCGTACACCGCTCTGGCGGCTGACATCTCTCTCCGGGGGGGGAGTTACTTCCGGATATCGCGGCTCCAGCGCTGTGATTGGCCAGAGCCACTATGACGTCACTCCCGCGCAAGCTGCCGGTGACGGCACAGTCCAACTCAAGCAACGGCACGTACGTTGCTTCGGTTTGCTTAGGTGCGCATGTGCCGATGACATCGGCAGATACAGGGGATATCTCCTGAACCGTGCAGGTTTAGGAGATATCCAGTGTAGCTACAGGTAGGCCTCATTATAGGCCTACCTGTAGTATGAAGTGGTTGGAAAGGGTTTACAACCACTTCCCGCCCGGTCAATAGCAGATTGACGTCCAGGAAGTGGTTTCGTTATCCTGACTGGGCGTCATATGACATCCTTCAGGATAACAGCCGCCGCGCGCCCGTGGGGGCGTGCATCGCGGCGATCGGTGGTCAGACGCGATCGCGTCAGTCTGACACCCCGCTACACCGATCTTGGTAAAGAGCCTCCGGCGGAGGCTCTTTACCACGTGCTCAGCCGTGTCCAATCACAGCTGATCATGATGTACACAGGAAGAGCTGTTGATCGGCTTTTCCTCACTCGCGTCTGACAGACGCGAGTAGAGGAGAGCCGTTCGGCGGCTCTCCTGACAGGGGGGGTATGCGCTGATTGTTTAGCAGCGCAGCCCCCCCTCAGATGCCCACACTAGACCACCAGGGAAGCCCCCAGCATGTGGATGGCCAGGTGCATCTCCCATGGCCATCCACATGTTTAAAAAAAAATGCCCAAAATATGCCAATCAGTGCCCACAAATGGGCACTGACTGGCACCTCATATATACATTATATAACAGGGATGCCCAGCAATGCCACACATCAGTGTCATCAGTGCCACACATCAGTGTCCATCAGTGCCCATCCATGCCCACCTATCAGTGCCCATCCATGCCACCTAACAGTGCCACCTATAAATATGCATCAGTGCCACCCATAAGTACCCATCAGTGCCGCCTATGAGTACCCATCAGTGCCGCCTATGAGTGCCCATCAGTGCCGCCATGAGTGCCCATCAGTGCCACCTATTAGTGCCCATCAATGCCGCATACCAGTGCCACCTATCAGTGCCGCCCATCAGTGCCCATCATCAGTGCTCATCAGTGCCACCTCATCGGTGCCCATCAGTGCCGCCTTATCAGTGCCCATCAGTGCAGCCATATCAGTGCCCGTCATTGAAGAAGAAAACGCACTTATTTACCAAAAAAATGAACAGTGACAAAGAAAAACTTGTTTTTTTGCAAAATTTTCGGTCTTTTTTTGTTTGTTGCGCAAAAAATAAAAATCGCAGAGGTGATCAAATACCACCAAAAGAAATCTCTATTTGTTGGAACAAAATGATAGAAAATTTGTTTGGGTGCAGTGTAGCATGACCGCGCAATTATCATTCAAATTGCGACAGTGCTGAAAGCGGAAAATTGGCCTGGGCAGGAAGGTGTCTAAGTGCCTGGTATTGAAGTGGTTAAAGAACGTGTCTATGGTAAAGATCAGGTCCATGTTAAGGAACAGGTCCACTCTTAAAGGTAACGTGGACCTGCTCTCTTGTGCCTGGTGCACACGGTCGGACTTTCCATTGGCAAATGTTTCGATCGGAGCTTGTTGTGGGAAATTTCTGACCGTGTGTGTAGGCTCCATCAGACGTTTTCCATTGGAGTTTCCGACACACAAAATTTTGAGAGCTGGATCTCAAATTTTCCCGACAACAAAATCCGTTCTCGTTCTCTGTGTGTACGCAATTTCCGACGCACAAAGTGCCACGCATGCTCGGAATCAAGCAGTAGAGCAGCACTGGCTATTGAACTTAATTTTTCTCATCTCGTCGTCCGTGTTGTGCGTCACCGCGTTCTTAGCGTTCGCAATTTCCAATCAACTTTGTGTGACCGTGTGTATGCAAGACAAGTTTGAGCCAACATCCATCGGGGAAAAAAACATGGGATTTTGTTGTCGGAATGTGCGATCGTGTGTACGTGGCGCAAGAGTGGGCCTGTCCTTTAACATAGACCTGCCCTTTAAAGGGGTTGTAAAGGTAAAAATGTAAAAACATCTGACTATACCGACCCCCCCCCCCCCCCCCCCATTTTACTTACCTGACCTCCCGACGTCCTCTTCGCCGCTTACCCTGGCCATTGATTGGCTAGAGTGGATGGATTGAAAGCAGCGCAGCCATTGGCTCGTGCTGCTGTCAATCACATCCAATGACGCGGCGCGCCGGGGGGGCGGGGCCGAGTGATACAGCGAGTGGCGATAGCCGCCGGCTGTATCACAGGAGCGCGCCCGCAAGTACTCCACACCATGCGAGGGAGCTTGCATTTAGGAGTGGAGGTAAGTATAACATGTTTGTTATTTAAAAAAAAAAAAATTTCCTTTACAACCCCTTTAACTTAGACCTGTCCTTTAACGTGCACCTGCTTTTTACTGTGGACCTGTCCTGTAAGAGTGCACCTGTCCTTTAACGTGGACCTGTCCTGTAAGAGTGGACCCGTCCTCCAACATGGACCCGTCCTCCAACATGGACCCGTCCTCCAACATGGACCCGTCCTCCAACATGGACCCGTCCTTTAACTTAGACCTGTCCTCTAACATGGACCTGTCCTTTAACTTAGACCTGTTCTTTAATATGGACCTGTCCTGTAAGAGTGGACCCGTCCTCCAACATGAACCCGTCCTCCAACATGAACCCGTCCTCCAACATGGACCCGTCCTCCAACATGGACCCGTCCTTTAACTTAGACCTGTCCTCTAACATGGACCTGTCCTTTAACTTAGACCTGTTCTTTAATATGGACCTGTCCTGTAAGAGTGGACCCGTCCTCCAACATGGACCCGTCCTCCAACATGGACCCGTCCTCCAACATGGACCCGTCCTCCAACATGGACCCGTCCTCCAACATGGACCCGTCCTTTAACTTAGACCTGTCCTCTAACATGGACCTGTCCTTTAACTTAGACCTGTTCTTTAATATGGACCTGTCCTGTAAGAGTGGACCCGTCCTCCAACATGAACCCGTCCTCCAACATGGACCCGTCCTCCAACATGGACCCGTCCTCCAACATGGACCTGTCCTCCAACATGGACCCGTCCTCCAACATGGACCCGTCCTTCAACATGGACCCGTCCTTCAACATGGACCCGTCCTTCAACATGGACCCGTCCTCTAACTTAGACCTGTCCTCTAATGCCGCGTACACACGAAGGGACTATCCCGCGGGATTATCCGCTGGACCGAAGTCGAGCGGATAATCCCCTCGTGTGTGGGCGCCGGCGGACTTTTTTTGCCCAAAGTACGGCGGACTAAAGTTTTAAGTTTTGTTTTAAAATTATCCGCTGGACTTGGCAGTCCGGCGGACAATCCGGCCGTGTGTAGTATGGTCCGGCCGACCAAAAAGGACGCATGCTCAGTAGCATGCTCAAGTATTTTTCTAGTATTTTTCGTTTTCTAGTCCCGTCGTACGTGCTGTACGTCATCGCGTGAACCGTCTGACTTTTTGCGTGATCGTGTGTGGTCAAGTCCGTTCGCTTTTTAGTCCAGCGGACCCAGCTGGAAAGTCCAGCGGATTGTCCGCTGGACTTAGGTCCGCCGGGAAAAGTCCGCACGTGTGTACGCGGCATAACATGGACCTGTCCTTTAACTTAGACCTGTTCTTTAATATGGACCTGTCCTGTAAGAGTGGACCCGTCCTCCTAACATGGACCTGTCCTTTAACTTAGACCTGTCCTCCTAACATGGACCTGTCCTGTAAGAGTGGACCCGTCCTCCAACATGGACCCGTCCTCCAACATGGACCCGTCCTTTAACTTAGACCTGTCCTCTAACATGGACCTGTCCTTTAACTTAGACCTGTTCTTAAATATGGACCTGTCCTGTAAGAGTGGACCCGTCCTCCAACATGAACCCGTCCTCCAACATGGACCCGTCCTCCAACATGGACCCGTCCTCCAACATGGACCCGTCCTCCAACATGGACCCGTCCTTTAACTTAGACCTGTCCTTTAACTTAGACCTGTTCTTTAATATTGACCTGTCCTGTAAGAGTGGACCCGTCCTCCAACATGGACCCGTCCTCCAACATGGACCCGTCCTCCAACATGGACCCGTCCTTTAACTTAGACCCGTCCTCTAACATGGACCTGTCCTTTAACTTAGACCTGTTCTTTAACTTAGACCTGTTCTTTAATATGGACCTGTCCTGTAAGAGTGGACCCGTCCTCCAACATGGACCCGTCCTTTAACTTAGACCTGTCCTCTAATATGGACCTGTCCTTTAACTTAGATCTGCCCTTTAACGTGGACCTGTCCTGTAAGAGTGGACCTGTCCTGTAAGAGTGGACCTGTCCTGTAAGAGTGGACCTGTCCTGTAAGAGTGGACCTGTCCTTTAAAAGTGGACCTGTCCTTTAACATGGACCTGTTCTTTAAGAGTGGGCCTCTCCTTTAACTTAGACCTGTCCTCTAACATGGACCTGTTCTCTAACATGGACCTGTCCTTTTAACTTAGACCCGTCCTCCAACATGGACCTGTCCTTTAACTTAGACCTGTCCTTTAACGTGGACCGGTCCTTTAAGAGTTGACCTGCCCTGTAAAAGTGGACCTGTCCTTTAACCACTTAAGCCCCGGACCAATTTGCAGCCAAAGGACCAGGCCCCTTTTTGCGATTCGGCACTGCGTTGCTTTAACTGACAATTGCGCGGTCGTGCGACGTGGCTCCCAAACAAAATTGACGTCCTTTTTTTCCTTTTCTTTTGGTGGTATTTGATCCCCTATGCGTTTTTTTTTTTTTTGCGCTATAAACAAAAATAGAGCGACAATTTTGAAAAAAATGCAATATTTTTTACTTTTTGCTATAATAAATATCCCCAAAAAATATATAAAAAATTTTTTTTTCCTCAGTTTAGGCCGATACGTATTCTTCTACATATTTTTGGTAAAAAAAAAATCGCAATTAGCGATTATTGATTGGTTTGCGCAAAAGTTATAGCGTTTACAAAATAGGGGATAGTTTTATAGCATTTTTATTGTGACTGCAACATTATGGCGGACACATCGGACATTTTTGACACATTTTTGGGACCATTGTCATTTATACAGAAATCAGTGCTATTTAAATGCACTGATTCCTATGTAAATGACACTGGCAGTGAAGGAGTTAACCACTAGGGGGCGGGGAGGGGTTAGTGTGACGTGTGTTTTGTTTTCTTTTTTTCAGTAGGGGGGCGTGGCTTTACGTCTGACGTCACTGATCGGCTTTCCCGATGACCAGGAACAGCCGATCAGTGACAGGCATTGTAGGAAACGCGGGGAGAGGTTTGTTTACACAGACCTCTCCCCGTTCTTCAGCCCTGTGACGCGATCGGGTCCGCTGGTCCCATGGCGGCGGTCACAGAGCTCAGGTCCGGGTCGCGAGCACACCGCTGGCGGCGCGAGCACGACCCACGGCTGGGCACTTAAAGGAGAACGTACCAGTACGTGCTTCTGCCCAGCCGTGCCATTCTGTTGACGTAAATCTACAGGAGGCGGTCCTTAAGCGGTTAACATGGACCTGTTCTTTAAGAGTGGGCTTCTCCTTTAACTTAGACCTGTCCTTTAACGTGGACCTGTCCTGTAAGAGTGGACCTGTCCTTTAACATGGACCTGTTCTTTAAGAGTGGGCCTCTCTTTTAACTTAGACCTGTCTTTTAACTTAGACCCGTCCTCCAACATGGACCCGCCCTCCAACATGGACCTGTCCTCGAAAATGGACCCATCCTTTAACTTAGACCTGTCCTCCAACATGGACCCGTCCTCCAACATGGACCTGTCCTCGAAAATGGACCCATCCTTTAACTTAGACCTGTCCTCCAACATGGACCCGTCCTCCAACATGGACCTGTCCTCCAACATGGACCTGTCCTTGAAAATGGACCCATCCTTTAACTTAGACCTGTTCTTTAACGTGGACCTGTCCTGTAAGAGTGGACCTGTCCTGTAAGAGTGGACCTGTCCTGTAAGAGTGGACCTGTCCTTTAATGCAGACCTGTCCTTTAACATGGACCTGTTCTTTAAGAGTGGGCCTCTTCTTTAACTTAGACCTGTCCTTTTAATGTGGACCTTTCCTGTAAGAGTGGACCTGTCCTTTAACTTAGACCTGTCCTTTAACTTAGACCTGTCCTTTAACATGGACCTGTCCTTTAACGTGGACCTGTCCTTTAACGTGGACCTGTCCTGAAAGAGTGGACCCGTCCTCCAACATGGACCCGTCCTCCAACATGGACCTGTCCTTAACTTAGACCTATCCTCCAACATGGACCTTTCCTTTAACTTAGACCTATCCTCCAACATGGACCTGTCCTTTAACTTAGACCTGTGCTTTAACTTAGACCTGTCCTTTAACATGGACCTGTCCTGTAAGGGCCCGTCCTCCAACATGGACATGTCCTTTAATTTAGACCTGTCCTTTAACGTGGACCGGTCCTGTAAGAGTTGACCTGTCCTGTAAGAGTGGACCTGTCTTTTAAAGTGTTTGTAACCCTAAAAAAAATCCTGTTCCCTTAAAGCATGTTATATAGCATAGTGCTGTGTAATTTATCTCCCTGTATCATGTAAAAAACCTGGCTGATCCTGCCTGGTTCTGCCCTCCCCCCCTGTAAACTGACCACGGTTTATCATGGCTGCTGAGCCCTGACACTGTGGTCAGTTTACATGCCTCCGTCATCCTCAGCTCTCCTTTTTCCTCCTTTCTGCTCTTGTGTCCTCCTCTCCTCACCTCCTCCCGGCTGATGTCAGCGGGAGTTCTTGGCCCCTCCCACTGTAGCTGTCAGCTGTGACACCCAAAATGATGTTACCTGGGCAATAAAAAAAGAGCGGGTTTGTGACACCCTGAATAATATTTACCTAGGCAGTGAAAGGGGCGGGGCTGTGACACCCAAAATGATGTTACCTGGACAGTGAAGAAGGGGCGGGGCTCTGACACCAAGAATGATGTTACCTGGGCAATGAAGAAAGGGTGGGGCTCTGACACCCAGAATAATATTTACCAGGGCAGTGAAGGGGCGGGGCTGTGACACCCAAAATGATGTTACCTGGGCAATGAAGAAGGGGCAGGGCTCTGACACCCAGAATAATATTTACCAAGGCAGTGAAGGGGCGGGGCTGTGACACCCAGAATGATGTTACCTGGGCAATGAAGAAAGGGCAGGGCTCTGACACCCAGAATAATATTTACCAAGGCAGTGAAGGGGCGGGGCTGTGACACCCAGAATGATGTTACCTGGGCAATGAAGAAAGGGTGGGGCTGTGACACCCAGAATAATATTACAAAGGCAGTGAAGGGGTGGGGCTGTGACACCCAAAATGATGTTACCTGGGCAATGAAGAAAGGGTGGGGCTGTGACACCCACAATAATATTTACCAAGGCAGTGAAGGGGCGGGGATGGGACACCCAAAATGATGTTACCTGGGCAATGAAGAAGGGGCGGGGCTCTTACACCCAGAATGATGTCATGTAATCCATTAACATTGAGTATTAATACTTTATACCCTCTGTTTTTTTTTTCAGTGCGCTCCAATGACCCCTCCCTGAGGCGGGTGTTGGACTCCGCCACCCGCCAGCGCCGCCTCAACCGTCAGCTGGAAGCTTTGGAAAAGGACAATTTTCAGGATGACCCCCACGCCAACCTGCCGCAGCTCAAGCGCCTCCCGCAGTTCGATGACGACACGGAGACCGGTAGGTATCCCCCCCCCCCACAGGGGGGGCGTCCTCCGGCGTGGTGCATTGTGGGAGAAATAGCGATAGACTCTCATCAGTGATAATGATACATTGTAGATCTATCGGGTTCTGTTGGTAATCAGGGAAGGATTATTAGATGCAACAATGTATCCAGATTCCAATCCTGACAGAACTAAAGTGTGTATGAATGGAGCACATTGGCCGCGCTCCATCCACACATCTCAAGGCTTTGCGTTCAGTTTTGACTGGAGCGCAATTTTAACCCTTTTTCTTCCATGTCCATTTTTTTTTTTTTTGCACATATGTTTAACCACCTGCCAACCGCATAGCGCCGTTATATGACGGAAAAGTGTCTCTCCTGAGCCGGATCACGTACCCAGTACTGTACGTGATCTGACACTCCCCAGGTAGACGGGCGCACTCGTGCACGCCGGCTGCGCTGTTATTAGTCACAGCACAAGCTGATTGGCGGGTGCCGGCCAATGGATGACCTCCGGCACCTGCTGATCGGCGAGGAAGAGGACAGGACGTGCCAGTTTTTTTTTCTCTGCAAAGCACATCCCACCCACATAAACACTGGCTAGGAACACGTTTAATCCTTTGATTGCCCCTAGATGTTTAAACCCTTCCCAGACAGTGTCGTCAGTACAGTGACTGCATATTTTTTTAGCACTGATCACTGTACTAGTGTCACTGGTTCCCACAAAGTGCCAGTTAGTGTCAGATTGACAGCTGATCATGTGATACTAACAGAGCCGGTAATCGGCTTTTTTTCCTCCTCGCGCTGACAGCGCGAGGAGAAAAAAAAAAAAAAGCCGATCACCGGCGGCAGTGAGAGGGACATCAGTCCCTCTCACTGCAATGTGCCCAATATATTGTGCCCACCTTTGCCCCATTAAAGTGCCCCTACCAGTGCCCACAGTGCCATCTCTCAGCGCCCACAGTGCCATCTCTCAGTGCCCACAGTGCCAGTGCTGCACATCAGTGTCACCTACCAGTGCTCATCTGTGTCACCTACTAGTGCCCATCAGTGCCACCCATCAGTGCCACCCATCAGTGCCACCCATCAGTGCCATCCATCAGTGCCCATCGGTGCCATCCATCCGTGCCACCCATCAGTGCCATCTTTGCTGTCCCCATCAGTACCGACTTATCTGTCCCCACCAGTGCAGCCTATCAGTGCCCACCAGTGCAGCCTATCATTGCCCACCAGTGCCGCCTCATCAGCGCATATCAATGAAGCAGAAAAATTACCTGTTTGCAAAATTTTATAACAAACTATTAAACATGATTTTTTTTTTTTTTTTAATTTTCCATCTTTTTTTGTTTGTTTAGCAAAAAATAAAACCCCAGCTGTGATTAAATACCACCAAAAGAAAGCTCTATTTGTGGGGAAAAAATGATAAAAATTTAATTTGGGTACAGTGTTGTATGACCGCGCAATTGTCATTCCAAGTGCGTCAGCGCCAAAAGCTGAAAATTGGTCTGGTCACGAGGGGGGATTAAGTGCAAAGTAATCAGGTGGCTAAAAAACACACCAGAGTTGATTTTAGGGCACACAAAGACAATGTATTACCCAATTTGCGGGGGTAAAATATAGAAAAGATGAGGTTGTGCCGAGTAAATGGATACCAAACATGTCCAGCCTTAACCGCTTTCTGCCCTTAGGAAGTAGCCGTACTTTGTTCTAGTGCTGCAGTGGTTATACCGCGGTGCAGGCATGAACCTGGTGTTTGTATTTAATGCAAACGTGATCTGCGCAGCTATACAGCCGCTGGATCACTTTTACATGTGACGGACGGTGGTCCCGCCCACCCGCCTTCCCCCCACCCTTCCTGGGCTCTCCCATTCCACCAAGGCACTGGGACTGAAGTCGGCAGTTCCACCGGCTGACCATAGAGATGAGGGAGGATCTTGCGTCTCTATGATCAATGAACACGGAAGTGATGCAGATTTTGTCACTTCCTGGTTTGTTGTAAACGAGCTGTTACTGGCTTGTACAGCATCCGATCTCGGGTTGATCAGATGCTTTTGAGGCCAGAGGAGAGATGTGGGGTTTATTAGACCCCAGATGTCTCAGTAAAGAGAACCTGTCACGGCCCGTGCACTCACAAGGGTATGATGTTCATCCCTTAAGATAGCAATAAAGTTGATTAAAAAAAATAAATGAAGGGAAAGTGTAAAAAAAAAAAAAATAAGAGCCGGTCACATTCTCCTGCTATGCGAATTGGATGCGGAGAAACCCTGATCCAATTTGCATAGGTGTGAACCCGGCCTTGAGTGTTTTTTATGGAGGTTTTTAAGTACTATAGTTGGTTGCCATTCCACAGGCGTGCGCAATTTTAAGCGTTACATGTTAGGTATCTATTTATGTGGCGTAACATCATTTTTTATATCATACCAAACACCTGGGTATTATATTGTGTTATTAACCACTTCAGCCCCGGACCAATTGGCAGCCAAAGGACCAGGCCCCTTTTTGCAATTCGGCACTGCGTCGCTTTAACTAACAATTGCGCGGTCATGCGACGTGGCTCCAAAACAAAATTGGCGTCCTTTTTTTCCCACAAATAGAGCTTTCTTTTGGTGGTATTTGATCGCCCCTGCGGTTTTTATTTTTTGCGCTATAAACAAAAATAGAGCGACAATTTTGAAAAAAATGCAATATTTTTTACTTTTTGCTATAATAAATATCCCCAAAAAATATATAAAAAAACATATTTTTTTCCTCAGTTTAGGCCGATACGTATTCTTCTACATATTTTTGGTAAAAAAAATCGCAATTAGCGATTATTGATTAGTTTGCGCAAAAGTTATAGCGTTTACAAAATAGGGGATAGTTTTATAGCATTTTTATTAATATTTTTTTTTTATTAGTAATGGCGGCGATCAGCGATTTTTATTGTGACTGCGACATTTTGGCGGACACATCGGACATTTTTGACACATTTTTGGGACATTTGTCATTTATACAGCAATCACTGCTATTTAAATAGCACTGATTCCTATGTAAATGACAGTTGTAGTGAAGGGGTTAACCACTAGGGGGCGGGGAGGAGTCAGTGTGACGTGTTGTGTTTTTTTTTACAGTACTGTACGTCTGACTGTCATTGATCGGCGTTCCCGATGACAGTGTGTGTGTGTATATATATATATATATATATATATATATATGTATATATATATAATATATATATATTTATATATATACACCTATCTAGAAATATGTGTGTATATATATATATATATATATATATATATATATATATATATAATGTATACTGTATATACACAGTATCTCATATAAGTGATGAGTACACCCCTCAAATTTTTGTAAATATTTTGGTATATTTTTTATATATACATATTTTTTTACTAGAAAACTACTTAGATCCCCCAAACATTTTATATATACAGTATCTCACAAAAGTAAGTACACCCCTCACATTTCTGTAAATATTTTATTATATCTTTTCATGTGACAACACTGAAGAAATGACACTTGTCTACAATGTAAAGTAGTGAGTGTACAGCTTGTATAACAGTGTAAATTTGCTGTCCCCTCAAAATAACTCAACACACAGCCATTAATGTCTAAACCGCTGGCAACAAAAGTGAGTACACCCCTAAGTGAAAATGTCCAAATTGGGCCCAAAGTGTCAATATTTTGTGTGGCCGCCATTATTTTCCAGCACTGCCTTAACCCTCTTGGGCATGGAGGTCCCCATAGCTTCACAGGTTGCCACTGGAGTCCTCTTCCCCTCCTCCATGATGACATCACAGAGCTGGTGGATGTTGGAGACCTTGCGCTCCTCCACCTTCCATTTGAGGATGCCCCACAGATGCTCAATAGGGTTTAGGTCTGGAGACATGCTTGGCCAGTCCATCACCTTTACCCTCAGCTTCTTTAGCAAGGCAGTGGTCATCTTGGAGGTGTGTTTGGGGTCATTATCATGTTGGAATACTGCCCTGCGGCCCAGTCTCTGAAGGGAGGGGATCATGCTCTGCTTCAGTATGTCACAGTACATGTTCCCTCAATGATCTGTAGCTCCCCAGTGCCGGCAGCACTCATGCAGCCCCAGACCATGACACTCCCACCACCATGCTTGACTGTAGGCAAGACACACTTGTCTTTGTCCTCCTCACCTGGTTGCCCCCACACACGCCTGACACCATCTGACACCAAATACGTTTATCTTGGTCTCATCAGACCACAGGACATGGTTCCAGTAATCCATGTCCTTAGTCTGCTTGTCTTCAGCAAACTGTTTGCAGGCTTTCTTGTGCATCATCTTTAGAAGAGGCTTCCTTCTGGGACGACAGCCATGCAGACCAGTTTGATGCAGTGTGCGGCGTATGGTCTGAGCACTGACAGGCTGACCCCCCACCCCTACAACCTCTGCAGCAATGCTGGCAGCACTCATATGTCTATTTCCCAAAGACAACCTCTGGATATGACGCTGAGCACGTGACCTCAACTTCTTTGGTGGACCATGGCGAGGCCTGTTCTGAGGGGAACCTGTCCTGTTATACCGCTGTATGGTCTTGGCCACCGTGCTGCAGCTCAGTTTCAGGGTCTTGGTAATCTTCTTATAGCCTAGGCCATCTTTATGTAGAGC
Organism: Lithobates sylvaticus; assembly: GCA_028564925.1. Classification (NCBI taxonomy): domain Eukaryota; kingdom Metazoa; phylum Chordata; class Amphibia; order Anura; family Ranidae; genus Lithobates; species Lithobates sylvaticus. The sequence goes on along the minus strand of CM053029.1, from coordinate 37,290,548 downwards.
AACAATTCTTTTTTTTTCAGATACTCAGAGAGTTCTTTGCCATGAGGTGCCATGTTGAACTTCCAGTGACCAGTATGAGAGAGTGAGAGCGATAACACCAAATTTAACACACCTGCTCCCCATTCACACCTGAGACCTTGTAACACTAACGAGTCACATGAGACCGGGGAGGGAAAATGGCTAATTGGACCCCAATTTGGACATTTTCACTTAGGGGTGTACTCACTTTTGTTGCCAGCGGTTTAGCCATTAATGGCTGTGTGTTGAGTTATTTTGAGGGGACAGCAAATTTACACTGTTATACAAGCTGTACACTCACTACTTTACATTGTAGACAAGTGTCATTTCTTCAGTGTTGTCACATGAAAAGATAGAAGAAAATATTTACAAAAATGTGAGGGGTGTACTCAGATCACACTCCATTAGTGTCTCCCCCCTGACCACAGTGACTGGGGACAATGACACCAGGACCCAGAAGTGACGTTTTACACATCACTTTCGGGTCAGTAAGAGGAAAAGGAGATCAGCGAACGGATGTTTGGTAATCTCCCTCCCCTCTGCCTTACACTGGCAGCAGCCACTATGCTGGACTTGGGTCTGCCTCTAGGAGGCCGGAAAACATGGCGGGGACACACCCGGGAGGTAATGAGACATATGAGGGAGTGTGGAAGTGATTATGACCTCTTTATGGGACTGAATGAGGAGCGCGGGAACAGTTGCGTATGACTGGTGGGGGGTCAGGGAAGGAGCTACACTCTGAGGGGGTGCACATTCAGAATAGAAAATGAAGCCTACAGGGGCGGACTGACAACTCATGGGGCCCCCGGGCAATAGGAGATAATGGGGCCCCCAGGAAATCAGAGATTATGGGGCCACACAGTATACAATCACACAGTATACACACACAGTATACAATCACACAGTATACACACACACAGTATACACAGACATGTACACACAGTATACACAGACATGTTTCTATTGGCTGAGAAGGTACTGGAGAGGTGGGGCAGCTATAATCTCTGGATTTTTAGACCAAAAGGATGTCGGTGAGGGACATTTCAGAGACAGATGTAAAAAAAAACACAGATTATTACATACTCTCCCTGGTTTTACTGAGGCTGGCAATCCTGATGGAGCCCCCTAGTGGCCTGGGGCCCTTGGGAAGTGCCCGAGTGGCCGAATGGTCAGTCCGCCCCTGGAAGCCTTGTGATGTCTACCTGTAATGCTCCAGTCTCTTTTTGTTGGTAGTCTTTTGATGCAGGAGGGCAGTTCCCAAACACACACACAGGAGGCATCTCCCTGTCTTTCCCTTGCAGAAACCTAGCTAGATATAGATATCAGTAACACTCTGGTTCTCTGAGCTGGGCACAGGCTCGTGAAGTATCTACGGCACTTCTTCTTTTTTTTTTTTTTTTTTATCAGGGAAACTGCATGTGTATTGGGATATCCTAAACCCGGTCCCACTTGTAGAGAGGATCTGTCTGTACTGCAATGTTTCCTCCAAGGGGGGTCCTGGATGTGAGAATGAAATCTTCCTGATGTTGGATTGTTTTTTGTTTTTTTTTTGTTGTTTGTGTCAGGCAAGAAAAGGAAGAAAACGCGAGGAGATCATTTTAAGCTGAGATTCCGGAAGAATTTCCAGGCTCTTCTGGAGGAGCAGGTCAGTGTATGTGTCAACCATGAGGGGGGGAAGGGAACAGATTCATATCTCCTTTTATATGTGTCACCCTGCAGGAGAAGTACAGACTCATATCCCCTTCTATATGTGTCACCCTGCAGGAGGAGAACAGACTCATATCCCCTTCTATATGTGTCACCCTGCAGGAGGAGAACAGACTCCTATCCCCTTCTATATGTGTCGCCCTGCAGGAGGAGTACAGACTCCTATCCCCTTCTATATGTGTCGCCCTGCAGGAGGAGTACAGACTCCTATCCCCTTCTATATGTATCACCCTGCAGGAGGAGAACAGACTCATATCCCCTTCTATATGTGTCACCCTGCAGGAGGAGAACAGACTCCTATCCCCTTATATATGTGTCACCCTGCAGGAGGAGAACAGACTCCTATCCCCTTCTATATGTATCACCCTGCAGGAGGAGAACAGACTCCTATCCCCTTCTATATGTGTCGCCCTGCAGGAGGAGTACAGACTCCTATCCCCTTCTATATGTGTCACCCTGCAGGAGGAGTACAGACTCCTATCCCCTTCTATATGTATCACCCTGCAGGAGGAGAACAGACTCATATCCCCTTCTATATGTGTCACCCTGCAGGAGGAGAACAGACTCCTATCCCCTTATATATGTGTCACCCTGCAGGAGGAGAACAGACTCCTATCCCCTTCTATATGTATCACCCTGCAGGAGGAGAACAGACTCCTATCCCCTTCTATATGTGTCACCCTGCAGGAGGAGAACAGACTCATATCCCCTTCTATATGTGTCACCCTGCAGGAGGAGTACAGACTCCTATCCCCTTCTATATGTGTCACCCTGCAGGAGGAGAACTGATATTTTTTTTCTTTCTGTTTTTCCCTCTTCCAGAATCTGAGCACCAGTGAAGGACCCAATTATCTGACAGCCTGTGCGACTCCATCGAACTTCCCCCAGCGCCATTTCTGTGCTGTGTGCGGACTTCCCTCGAATTATTGCTGCGTGTCGTGCGGAGCGCGGTATTGCTGCGTTAAGTGTCTGGGCACTCACCAGGAGACCAGGTGACCTCTCTCTTCTCTCCTCCCATTATCTCCTTCCTGAATATCCCATGCCTGGTGTCTTCATACTCATCGTGGTCTGTGTGTCTTCTTTTCCAGGTGCCTGAAGTGGACGGTATGAGACCTCCCTGCGCTCCCTCCGCTCTGCTCTGTAATTATTGTAAATATCTCTTTTGTATTCATAAATCTGTACATTTGTTTTTTTGTTGTTGTTTTGTTTTATGTTAACGGTTGCTGAAAAATAAAAAATAAATATGTTCTCTTATTTTTGTTTCCGTTGATTGAACTGTCAGATTGTAAACCCCAGTTTGTTGGCTTCTTAACCACATGCCGACCGGGCCGTAGCCAAAAGACGGCTACAGCGATGTCGGCTTATTCTGGGTGGACGTCCGTGGGGCATCCTCCCAGAATCTTGCTCCCGCGGGCCTCCTGGGGCTCATACTCGGGAACATCTGTGACCGCCGGGTCCGGTTTCAGGGTCACTGTGCAATACTCTGCCAATACTGTGCAACACTGCAATACTCTGCCAATACTGTGCAATACTGCAATACTCTGCCAATACTGTGCAACACTGCAATACTCAACAATACTGTGCAATACTCTGCCAATACTGTGCAATACTCTGCCAATACTGTGCAATACTCTGCCAATACTGTGCAACACTGCAATACTGTGCAACACTGCAATACTCTGCCAATACTGTGCCATACACTGCAATACTCTGCCAATACTCACAAATACTCTGCCAATACTGTGCAACACTGCCAATACTGTGCAATACACTGCCAATACTGTGCAACACTGCAATACTGTGCAACACTGCAATACTCTGCCAATACTGTGCAACACTGCAATACTCTGCCAATACTCACAAATACTCTGCCAATACTGTGCAACACTGCAATACTCTGCCAATACTCACAAATACTCTGCCAATACTCACCAATACTCTGCCAATACTCACCAATACTCTGCCAATACTGTGCAACGCTGCAATACTCTGCCAATACTGGAAAGTATTCACAGCGCTTCACTTTTTCCAAATTTTGTTATGTTACAGCATTATTCCAAAATGGATTAAATTCCATTAATTTTCCTCAAAATTCTACAAACAATACCACCATAATGACAACGTGAAAGAAGTTTGTTTGAAATCTTTGCAAAATTTATTAAAAAAATTTATTAAAATAAAAACAAAAAAATCCCATGTACATAAGTATTCACAGCCTTTGCCATGACACTCAAAATTGAGCTCAGGTGCCTCCTGTTTCCACTGATCATCCTTGAGATGTTTCTACAACTTGATTGGAGTCCACCTGTGGTAAATTCAGTTGATTGGACATGATTTGGAAAGGCACACACCTGTCTATATAAGGTCCCACAGTTAACAGTGCATGTCAGAGCACAAACCAAGCCATGAAGTCCAAGGAATTGTCTGTAGACCTCCGAGACAGGATTGTATGGAGGCACAGATCTGGGGAAGGGTACAGAAAAATTTCTGCAGCATTGAAGGTCCCAATGAGCACAGTGGCCTCCATCATCTGTAAATGGAAGAAGTTTGGAACCACCAGGACTCTTCCTAGAGCGGGCCGCCCGGCCAAACTGAGTGATCGGGGGAGAAGGGCCTTAGTCAGGGAGGTGACCAAGAACCCGATGGTCACTCTGACAGAGCTCCAGCATTTCTCTGTGGAGAGAGGAGAACCTTCCAGAAGAACAACCATCTCTGCAGCACTCCACCAATCAGGCCTGTATGGTAGAGTGGCCAGACGGAAGCCACTCCTCAGTAAAAGGCACATGACAGCCGCCTGGAGTTTGCCAAAAGGCACCTGAAGGACTCTCAGACCATGAGAAACAAAATTCTCTGGTCTGATGAAACAAAGATTGAACTCTTTGGCCTGAATGGCAAGCGTCATGTCTGGAGGAAACCAGGCACCGCTCATTACCTGGCCAATACCATCCCTACAGTGAAGCATGGTGGTGGCAGCATCATGCTGTGGGGATGTTTTTTAGAGGCAGGAACTGGGAGACTAGTCAGGATCGAGGGAAAGATGAATGCAGCAATGTACAGAGACATCCTTGATAAATACCTGCTCCAGAGCGCTCTGGACCTCAGACTGGGGCGAAGGTTCATCTTCCAACAGGACAACGACCCTAAGCACACAGCCAAGATAACAAAGGAGTGGCTACGGGACAACTCTGTGAATGTCCTTGAGTGGCCCAACCAGAGCCCAGACTTGAACCCGATTGAACATCTCTGGAGAGATCTGAAAATGGCTGTGCACCGACGCTCCCCATCCAACCTGATGGAGCTTGAGAGGTCCTGCAAAGAAGAATGAGAGAAACTGCCCAAAAATAGGAGTGCCAAGCTTGTAGCATCATACTCAAAAGACTTGAGGCTGTAATTGGTGCCAAAGGTGCTTCAACAAAGTATTGAGCAAAGGCTGTGATACTTATGTACATGGTAAAAAAAAATTTTTTTTTTTTTGTTTTAATAAATTTGAAAAAAGATTTCAAACAAACTTCTTTCACATTGTCATTATGGGGTATTGTTTCTAGAATTTTGATGAAAATAATGAATTTAATCCATTTTGGAATAAGGCTGTAACATAACAAAATGTGGAAAAAGTGAAGCGCTGTGAATACTTTCCAGAGCTGATAGATCCACCTCTATTGCGGGGGCAGTGACCAGGCTCAATGGTGGCGGATGTGAGAGGTGGCAGTAGGCATCAGGGGTAGAGTGGATGTGAGAGGAGGCAGTAGGGATCATGTGGAGAGTGTCTTGATGTGAGAGGAGCCTGCAGGGATCAGGGGTAGAGTGGATGTGAGAGGAGGCAGTAGGGATCGGGTAGAGTGGATGTGAGAGGAGGCCGTAGGGATCAGGGGTAGAGTGTTTGGATGTGAGAGGAGGCAGTAGGGATGAGGGGTAGAGTGGATGTGAAAGGAGGCAGTAGAGATCAGAGGTAGAGTGTCTGCATGTGAGAGGAGGCAGCAGGGATCAGAGGTAGAGTGTCTAGATGTGAGAGGAGGCAGTAGGCATCAGAGGTAGAGTGTCTGGATGTGAGAGGAGGCAGCAGGGATCAGGGGTAGAGTGGATGTGAGAGGAGGCAGCAGGGATCTGAAGTAGAGTGTCTGGATGTGAGAGGAGGCAGTAGGGATCAGGGGTAGAGTGGATGTGAGAGGAGGCAGTAGGGATCAGAGGCAGAGTGTCTGGATGTGAGAGGAGGCAGTAGGGATCAGGGGTAGAGTGTCTGGATGTGAGAGGAGGCAGCAGGGATCAGGGGTAGAGTGGATGTGAGAGGAGGCAGTAGGAATCAGGAGTAGAGTGGATGTGAGAGGAGGCAGCAGGGATCAGGGGTAGAGTGGATGTGAGAGGAGGCAGCAAGGATCAGGGGTAGAGTGGATGTGAGAGGAGGCAGCAGGGATCAGGGGTAGAGTGGATGTGAGAGGAGGCAGCAGGGATCAGGGGTAGAGTGGATGTGAGAGGAGGCAGCAGGGATCAGGGGTAGAGTGGATGTGAGAGGAGGCAGCAGGGATCAGGGGTAGAGCGGATGTGAGAGGAGGCAGTAGGCATCAGGGGTAGAGTGTCTGGATGTTAGAGGAGGCAGCAGGGGTAGAGTGGATATGAGAGGAGGCAGCAGGGATCAGGGGTAGAGTGAATGTGAGAGGAGGCAGTAGGGATCAGGGGTAGGGGGGATGTGAGAGGAGGCAGCAGGGATCAGGGGTAGAGTGAATGTGAGAGGAGGCAGTAGGGATCAGGGGTAGAGCGGATGTGAGAGGAGGCAGCAGGGATCAGGGGTAGAGTGAATGTGAGAGGAGGCAGTAGGGATCAGGGGTAGAGCGGATGTGAGAGGAGGCAGCAGGGATCAGGGGTAGAGTGGATATGAGAAGAGGCAGCAGGGGTAGATGTGAGAGGAGGCAGCAGGGATCAGGGGTAGAGCGGATGTGAGAGGAGGCAGCAGGGATCAGGGGTAGAGCGGATGTGAGAGGAGGCAGCAGGGATCAGGGGTAGAGTGGATATGAGAGGAGGCAGCAGGGGTAGAGTGGATATGAGAGGAGGCAGCAGGGATCAGGGGTAGAGTGGATATGAGAAGAGGCAGCAGGGGTAGAGTGGATATGAGAGGAGGCAGCAGGGATCAGGGGTAGAGTGGATGTGAGAGGAGGCAATAGGGATCAGAGGTAGAGTGTCTGGATGCTGGGAGGAGGCAGCAGGGA
>CM053029.1:37259283-37283122 GCA_028564925.1 Lithobates sylvaticus | reverse complement strand
CCTCAATGCGGGTCGACGCTGCGGGTCTGGCGGACAACCCTAATTAGAGGGATAGATAGAGGAGCCACATACCTGTCCCCTGAACACCCACCCCGCTATGGAATAACCCAAGACTCCCTCAATTTAGCACCATCCCTGACCCGACAATATGGATACACAATGGGATCACTACCCTGGCTGATATCGTCTCGGGTAATACACTACTCCCCTTTAACGACTTAAAAAGGAGGCACGAACTCCCTAATTATATGTTTTTTAGATACTTCCAACTGAGGCATGCATACTCCGCGCAGTTTCCCCAGCCTATCACTTTGAAAACTAACCCCATAGAAGATCTCCTTGATGGAGACAGGGATGTGAAACCACTCTCGGCTCTCTACACGGTGCTTATAGGTCTGGATACGTCTTCGGTGTCCAGGCTGTTTGACAAATGGAAGGCAGCTATCCCAGATATGGCGGATGACGACTGGGAGGAAGGTATACAGCAATACCTCCCGCTCATGATATCCTCCCGGGATCGCTATACGCAGCTCAGATTTATCCACCAGGCATATTACTCTCCAAAACGACTAGCTGGTATATACCCCAATAGGAGTGACCTCTGCCCTAAATGTATGATAGCCGCGGGGACCTTTATGCATGTGATTTGGTCCTGTGACCATCTTCAGACTTACTGGAGGGCGGTCACGGCTGAAATCAACGCAATAGGGCAGGTACATGTGCCATGTAGCCCACTGCCTCTCTTACTGGGGATAGTAGACACCCTACAAACAACCCAAGCAAAGAAGCTTTTTGTCTTCTACACAGCCTTCTACGCCAGGAAGGCGATCCTTCTTAAGTGGAACGACCCCTGTCCCCCCACAATTTCCCAATGGAAGGCACTAGTGGATGCAGCACTCCCAATGTATAAACTAACATATATGGGTCGTAACTGTCCCAAAAAGTTTGACAAAATATGGGCGGACTGGGCACAGGAAAGGCAGATAGATCTCCCAGGGAGTCCCGGCTGACGCCATTCCTGGCCCAACAGCGAATGGTGAAGACACAAAAGAGGATTAGGCGGGCCCTATGTTCCAAAGGATAGGTCTCCATGCTATACCGATATCTGGGTGGTGGGCCCTGTGGGGATGTACCCTGCGGCATGTGCGAAGAAGCATTGGTTATCATTGTCACTCCCCTGACCACTAACTACATAGGGAATATGACTGCTAACGACTTTGAAACTAGCTGTATGTACCTGTGGAATGTCATTGACTAATAACACCTAACGTCGTAATAGAAGCTGGCTGTTAGATGAATAACTGTTCATTTATTGTACAACCCTTTTTCCTGATGTGATACCTCTTGAAACGAATGAAAAGTGTACCAATGTCATAACCTGTTATGTGCAAAATTTTAATAAAGTTTTTTGTTAAAAAAAAAAAAGCTGGCCATCAGTGATCCTCAACCATAGTGGCACCAGGGCCCGCTAAATTCCTCCAGAACCTCCCATTCCCTGACAGTAAAAACATATAATCAAAGTATGGGCATGGTAAATAGGTCTTTTAAAGGGAGTATAGGAGTTACTGTAATATACCTAGTAAGTAGGGAGGGTCCTCTTCCAATCACATGGAGCTTCACCTTCATCGAGTCAATGGAAGATGGACACCAAAGAAAACAATGGGAATTGTCCTATACAATTTAATTATAATCGATAGATAGATAGATAGATAGATAGATATATACGTGTAGATAGATAGATGTTCAAAAATCCAACAGCGGGAGGGAAGGTTGTAGACTATGCGCTTCTTGGATCAATGTCCACTTCTTCAGGGAATAGGAGGTCAATATAGGGACACCATTGCACAAGAAACTTTATTCTTTCCATATCAATCCTTTTTTATCAAAAATGTTATAGACACACATAAGAGCAAGCACAACTCTAGTCGATAAGAATACATACACATGATCAGTGCATAGGCCAATGTTAATTTGAGTCTGAGAAAGCTTTTTCTAGAGCGAGTGGAGTGGTGTCGGCGGAGCCACAGGGGGCTGTTGCCCTGGGCCCAAAATTCTTAGGGGGTGCAAAATTAGTAAGGATTCTGGGGGGGGGGGGGGGAGTCAGGAGATGAGTCTGTGTTCTCTTCCATTTTGGTCCTGTCAGTGGAGCGCTCCCTCCTCTCTCTCTCTCCTCTCTTATGCCCCGTACACACGGTCGGAGAATCCGACCACAAAATCCTTTGGATTTTTTCCGACAGATTTTGTCCGAAACTGGTGTTGCATACACACGGTCGGACAAAGTTATCGGAAAATCCGATCATTCTGAACGTGATGACGTTCGTCCGTTACGACGGGACTATGTTCACGTTAGTAGCCAATAGCTTTGGTCTCATAATTTGATCTGAGCATGCGTGGCACTTTGTCCATCGGAATTCTCGACACACGATCGGAAAAAGTCCGATAGGATTTTGTTGTCGGAAAATTTGAGATCCTGCTCTCAAATTTTTTCCTTCGGAAATTCCGACGGAAAAAGTCCGATGGAGCCCACACACGGGCGGATTTTCCCGACAACATGGTCCGATTGGACATTTTCCGTCGGAATTTCCGACCGTGTGTACGGGGCATTAGGCTGTGTAGACTGGTCCGGCTGGGTGGTTCTAGGTCAGAATGTGCGGAGTCGAGGAGGGCAAATGTTGTGCTCCCACTGAAATTGTGGCAGTGTGCTGTTCTGGGCAGTTGAAGCCAAGACACCAGCTAAAATCTATCAATAATTAGAAAGCAATCCCACCCCTTGTCAGTGCAAATTATTATCAGGTGGTTCAGTCTCTACTGATGGCCCATAAAAAGGTGTCTCATTACCAAGGTGTCACACAAGAAACATCTCATGGTGAGTAAAAGCAATAAGCTTTCTCAAGACCTTTCGCAATCTTATTGTGGCAAAACATATGGATGGCATTGGATACAGAAGGATTTCTAAACTTTTGAATGTTCCAGTGAGCACTGTTGGGGACATAATCCGGAAGGGGAAATCATTTCACCATAAACCAGCCACTATCAGGTGCTCCTCGCATGATTTCTGACAGAGGAGTGAAAAGAAGGATACAATTGTTTCAGAGAAAACAATAAGTAATGCACTCAACCGCCATGGCTGGTATGCGTGCTCAGCACGCAAGACTCCATTGCTGAAGAAAAAGCATGTTGAAGGTCGTTTAGAGTTTGCTGCATAACTTTTAGACAAGCCTGTGAAATACTGGGAGAATAAAGTCAGCTCAGATGAGACCAAGATTGAACTCTTTGGAGGCCATAATACACACCATGTTTGGAGGTCAAATGGCACATCACCCCAAAAACATCCCCCATACCAACAGTGAGGTTTGGAGGTGGGAACATCATGGTGTGGGGATGTTTTTCAGCATACGGTACTGGTAAACTTCATGTAGCACTGACCCCCGAAGGAGCTGCTGGTTTTATTTGGGCTTACCGTTGCTTCACCTGTTTGTTGCTCCGTCTTGGGGATCCCGTGGAAAGTGACCCAAAGAATGTTGAAACTGACACTGAATCCTCTTTTTGGGTTATTTATTTAGAACAAAGACAGAGTCTCTCAATAAAGGGCAGAGGGGTAGGAGTGAGTTCAGGCACATGGTATTGCGGGTTCAAGTTCTCTTTGGTGATCTAGAAGACAATAGTTCCTCTTGGTAGATCCAGCCACCACCGGATAAGCCCCTCTCACTGGACCTAGCAGCCGGTGGGGTATTTAACACAGTCTCTGCCACAGACGTGTGAATTTAAGCTTTAGCGTTACTGAGAGATTGAAGAATAATTCCATACAATACCAGTCTCTTTCAGCCGAACCGGCGGTACTGTAGGCAATGTGATCCGGGTTGCGTCCTTTAGCTAAGTCTCCAGGCTCCTCCAGAGAAACCAGCCTTGCGCATGGTCTTCTCCTGAAAGAGTCCTCCCCTGGATCCTCCAGTTGCTGGGCCTCTCCATTCAGACGAGACGGCACCGGACCATCCCTGGATCAATAGGCTCCAAGATCCACTTGGGCCTTTCCTCTCAGTTGTGCTGCCTCGGGCTAGCTAGCCCCGAGACACAGGATGCATAGTCCTGCACCCCAGGCCAGGAGGGCCATGGGACTGGGTCAGGAGGACCACCAGAACCAAAAAGACAGAAAATAATCCCCCTGCCAACATGGCGTCAGTACCTTAAATACCACCCCCCAGAATTCACAGCAGGAAAACACTCCCACTAGGTTGGTTCCTGAGAGATACCGTATATACTCAAGTATAAGCCAAGTTTTTTCAGCACATTTTTTTGTGCTGAAAGTGCCCCCCTCGGCTTATACTCGAGTCAAGCACTTTTCTGCAGAAAAAAAAACATTTCCGACCCGACTTTGCGGCCCCATATCTCGGGGCCACTTAGTGCTAGGAACCCCAAATTTGGTGTGCAAACCCAACACTATAACATATACAAATTTGGAGTTCCTAGCACCAAGTGGCCCTGAGATACGGTGCCCCCAAAGTCGGTTCGAAAATGTCATTCTCTGCTGCAGAAAAGTGCTTGGCATTTTCTGACCCGACTTTTGGGCCCCATATCTCGGGGCCACTTGGTGCTATGAACCCCAGTGCAAACCCAGTGGAACCAGCACTACAACATATTCACAGATGGGGTTCCTAGCACCAAGTGGCCCCGAGATACAGGGCCCCAAATTTGGTCAACTGTGTCCATCTGCAGCAATGTCATTTCGGGACCCTTTGAGAATTTTGGCTGCAGCTAGGGGGCATCTAGGAACCCTTAACTACCAAGTTTGAAGTTCAGGGGACCTATGGCTGCAAATGGGCACAAAGAGGCATGCAAATGGGCACAGTGAGGCTGCAAATTGGGCATTGTTGACCCTCTTTTCCACTTACAGTAGCTGTGCAATTCTCACCCTAGACTTATACTCGAGTCAATAAGTTTTCCCCATTTTTTTTTTTGTGGTAAAATTAGGTGCCTCGGCTTATATTGGGGTCGGCTTATACTCGAGTATATACGGTGTATTCAATGGCACATGGATGCATGTAAATGGTATTTAATGCATTCAGCTAGACTGCGTCTCTACGGTCAAGGAGAACCCAGTGCAACCCAGCTGGACTGGTACAGAAACCAGCAATTTAGAGAAATTGGCCAAAATGGAATGGGCCAAAATCACACCTGAGCAACTCATGTGACTAGTTTCTCCATACAGGAAGCGTATTGAAGCTGTTATTACCAATAAAGGATTTCGTACCAATTATTAAATATATTTCAGTTAGCGTATTCAATACTTTTTCCCTATGTCATTCCATTTTATTACACAGAACTTCATTTCTGAAATGATTTGTTTTGGTTGTGGATGGCATGGATTGTTACCGACATGTGGTCATGTCAATAGCACCTTAATGCCGCGTTCCCACGACCGGTTTTCCCGTCGGAATAAACTCCGAAGGTTTTTCCGACGGAGTTCCGCTGAAACTGTCTTGCCTACACACGATCAAACCAAAGTCCGACCGTCTAGAACGCGGTGACGTACAACACGTACGACGGGACTAGAAAAAGGAAGTTCAATAGCCAATAGCCAATAGTTTCCGTCTCGTTCTTGCTTCAGAGCATGCGTCGTTTTTGGTCCGTTGGAACAGCATACAGACGAGCGTTTTTTTTACGATAGTAATTGGTTCCGTCGGGAAATAAAAAAAAAAAATTTAAAAAACATGTTCTATTTCTAGGTCCGTCAGACTTTTTCGGAAAAAAAAAAAGTTCCATGAGGCCCCTACACGAAAGGAATATCCGATGAAAAGCTTCCGTCTGACTTTTTCTGTCGGACATTCCGCTCGTGTGTACGCGGCATTAGAAATATAATTATCTAGAAAAATGGTGACGTGTTCAATACCTATTTTACCCGCTGTATATATATATATATATATAGATATATATATATATATATATACATCTATCTATCTATCTATCTATCTATCTATCTATCTATCTATCTATCTATCTAGATAGATAGATATCTATATATATACACAGTGCCTTGAAAAAGTATTGATAGCCCTTAACATTTTCCACATTTTGTCATGTTACAAGCAAAAAAACGTAAATGTATTTTATTGGGATTTAATGTGCTAGACCACAAAGTGCCACATAATTGTGAAGTTGAAGGAAAATGATAAATGGTTTTTCAATTTTTTTTTTACAAATAAATATGTGAAAAGTGGGGGGTATTTGTATAGCGCCCCCCGGAGTCAATACTTTATAAAACCACCTTTCACTGCAATTACAGCTGCAAGTCTTTTTGGGGATGTCTCTACCAGCTTTGCACATCTAGAGAGGGACATTTCTGCCCATTCTACTTTTCAAAATATCTCAAGCTTTGTCAGATTGGATGGAGAGCGTCTGTGAAGAGCAATTTTCAAGTCTCTCCACAGATTCTCAATTGGTATTAGGAACATATTATAAGGTCTGGTGTCACCCCAACATCACCTCCATCCCCGATACAATACATACCCTGTTTCCCCGAAAATAAGACCTAGGGTGATTGTCGGTGATGGCTGCAATATAAGCCCTACCCCCGAAATAAGCCCTACCCTGTTTTCCCCGAAAATAAGCCCTACCCTGAAAATAAGACCTACAAGGAATTTAAAGCGAAGTTCCACTCAAAAATTGAACTTCCGCTTTAACCACTCCTCACCCCCTTACATGTCACATTTGGCATGTAATTTTTTTTGGGGGGGGGGGTGTGGGGGCTTCATTAGGAGGGGGACTTCCTGTCCCACTTCCTCCTTCCGCCCAGGAACCGCCTAGGCGACGCCTCCCTCTAGGCGATCTCCTGGGACAACGTGACAGGTCCCAGGAGATGGCCTATCCACTCCGGGAGCGCAGCGCGGCTCGCACATGCGCCGTGCGTGCCCGGCCGTGAAGAGGTAAGCTGTCACGGCCGGGTGCCCTTAGTGGAAATGGCGGCGCCGGCGAAGAGGAGGGGGAGAGGAGCGACACCCCGTTCGGCCGCATCGCTGGACCGTGGAACAGGTAAGTGTCATTTTTTTTAAAAGTCAGCAACTACACTTTTTGTAGCTGCTGACTTTTAAAATGCCTGGAACTCCCCTTTAACTAGGGCTTATTTGGGGGGCAGAGCTTATATTGCAGCCATCACCAACAATCACGCTAGGTCTTATATGTAAAAATACAGATTTATTTCAACTTGTCGTCCATGTGAAACACGACAGCAGTAATATGCAGGCCGATGGGGTATACATACCGTGTGTAAAGAAAACAATCCACATACGTAGGTAAATAAATCAGATAAAAACAGTATACAGGCATAAAAAATATACAAGCATCAGTAGTAGCTGACGCATTTCGCAAGACCACGCTCGCTTCTTCAGGTGTGGATGCTCTGATATAGCTGAAATACAAGTAATATACCAAGTGAAGGAATGTTACACAGGATTGGCATGGAGGTGAATGGCCAGAGGGGTTTGAGTACAAGACCCCATCCTCACCAATGGGCTGGGCCAGGTCATCAATCACTGACCCCACAGGCGGGCAGCAGCAACAGACATCCAGGTCGGAAGCTAGAGATAGCCCCTACACACACACAACAGCTGCACCTTCATGCCAATCCTGTGTAACATACATTCACTTTGTATATTACATGTTTTGCAGCTATACCAACCCCTGAAAAAGCGAGCGTGGTCTCGCGAAATGCGTCAGAACTACTGATGCATGTATATTTTTGATGCCTGTGCACTGTTTTTATACCATTTTCTTTTCACACTGTATGTATACCTGTCAAGGAAGACATCCCAGTGACCCAGGAGGACCTGCCCACAGAACTTCCTTCAAACCCAATCAGCGCTTGTCGGCGCGCGTTGGCGTCGGTGGGCGCGGGCGCGTGTGCGCTGACGCGCCGTCAATTAGCCATTGGCGCCAAAGAGCCTATAAGAGGAAGCTTGTGACTGAGGCCTCTTGCTGTCCGGTCTACAGCGTTTCCTGAGACCCCTGCTATTACTAAGTACCTGTTGATTCCTGTTTCCCGGCTTGTTTCTGACTACACCTGCCTGCTGCCTGCCTCCGACCCCGGCTTGTCTGACTATTCTCTGCCTGCTCCTCTGGTCCTGTTGTTGCCCGTCTGTTGCCGACCCTGCCTGCACTCTGACAACCCGCCTGCCTCTGCCTGAACCTGTTCTGTCTGCCAGTGTCTGCCTCTGCCTGAAACTGCTCTGTCTGCCAGTGTTGACCCGGCCTGCCTGACCACGTCCAGCGTTCCAGTGTTCAAGCACGTGTTCTCTTCAGCCTGCTGCTCCAGAAGTTCCTGCAAACCTCAGAACCTACAGTGCTGTCTGCAGTTCCCGTGTTCCTGTTACCTGCACGGTTCCAGTCAAGCCCACAGCTGCCATCTGCCAGGCACTTGTGCACCCCTGCACTCGCGGGCCCCTGTTCCCACCTTCAGGGGTTCACGAGCCAGAGGCATACGAGAGGCCGCTCCCTGCATTCTGGGCTCCATCTCTAGGTACGTGACAGTACCGGACAGCCATGTCCGAGCCCACGCAGGGAGTCTCGCCCATGGAAGATCTCTGCCGCCACCTTGCAGGACTTACCCAGGCGGTGAAGAATTTGCAGGAAGGTTACGCTAACCTGGAGGAACGTGTCCAAGTCCTGTCCGCTTCCGCTTCTGCTGCCCCTGGGACTTCTGCTACACCCTCTGTGGTGATGTTGCCACCGGAACCCCGGGTTCCCCCGCCTGAGAAGTTTTCCGGCAACCGGAGCAAATTCAGGACATTCCGCAATGCTTGCGAGCTCCTTTTTGCCTTACAACCAAGGACTTTTTCCCTTGAAGCCACCAAGGTTGGGTTTGTTATCTCCCTGCTGTCAGATGAACCCCAGTCCTGGGCCCATCGGCTCTTGGAAAAGAAGGACCCCTCACTGAATACCTTAAACACCTTCTTCCAGGCCATGTCCTTACTTTATGAAGACCCGCAGCTAACCGCTACCGCGGAGACAGCCCTGCATACCCTGCAGCAAGGACGCAGGCCTGTGGAAGACTACGCAACGGAATTCAGGCGCTGGAGCGCCGATACAGACTGGAATAATGCTGCATTACGCCACCAGTTTCGCATGGGTCTCTCAGATCCTCTAAAGGATGAACTAGCCCGTGTGGGCATACCAGACACCTTGGAGGCCCTCATGGAACTGTCCATCCAAATAGACAGACGGCTACGGGAGCGACGTGCTGAGAGGTCCGCCGGGTCTTCTCGTCCCGTTTGGATGCTTCCCCGTGTGCCCAGTCCTCCGTATCCAGCTCCCCCAGCTTCAGCTACCGCCAGGTTCGATGCCCCGGAACCCATGCAGCTGGGCTTGCTCCGCCCCTCTCTGACCCCTGAGGAACGTCAACGCCGCCGGGTCGGCAACCTTTGCTTGTATTGCGGAGAACCAGGACATTTTGTACGAGCCTGCCCAGCAAAGCTCCGTAAGTGCTTCTCCATCTCTCCCGCCTGTATTCCTGTGTCACCTAACCTTATGTCTCACCTGGCTGTTCCCATTGTCTTGCAGCTTCCCGAAGGGAACATCCAAACCAGCGCAATTATTGATTCTGGGGCATGCAGTGGCTTCATGGACTTATCCTTCGCCTCCAGGTACCACATCCCCCTATGACCAAGAGCAAAGGAACTTTCTGTACACCTGGCCGACGGGTCCGCTCTTAAATCTGGACCAGTAACCCACGTGACCTCTCATCTACCAGCTACCATTGCCGGGATTCACCAAGAACTGCTGTGCTTAGATGTCATCAAGTCCCCGTTATTTCCCATCATACTGGGCATGCCCTGGTTGAGGGCCCATAACCCGCAGATCGATTGGGTCCTAGGGAAGATTGAGTTCCCCTCTCCTTACTGTCATCAGCATTGTTCACCTGGACCCGGTGAGGCGCCTGCTTCCCTACTGTGCCTGGAGGTTGAGGCCGAAACCCGTCAAGCGGTACCCGAAGTTTATCACCATTTCCTGGACGTCTTTAGCAAGAGGGGTGCAGAGACTCTCCCGCCACACAGGCCATACGACTGTCCCATTGAACTCCTCTCAGGAGCAGAAATCCCTTTTGGGAGAATCTTCCCCTTATCTGAACTGGAACTGGGGACATTAAAGACCTACCTTGACGACAATCTACAGATGGGGTTCATCCGACCTTCCACCTCACCTGCAGGAGCGGGAATCTTCTTTGTGGAGAAGAAGGACCACTCATTACGCCCATGCGTAGACTACCGGGCTCTCAACAAGATTACGGTTAAGAACCGTTAACCCCTGCCCCTAGTGCCAGAACTTTTCCAGAGACTGGGGTCTGCAGCAGTGTTTTCTAAGTTGGACCTTCGCGGGGCCTACAACCTTGTTCGTATACGGAGTGGAGATGAGTGGAAAACTGCCTTCCGCACACGCTTCGGGCATTTTGAGTACTTAGTTATGCCCTTCGGCCTGTGTAATGCCCCCGCCACATTCCAACACTTCGTGAATGACATCTTCAGAGACTTTCTCGACCTATTTGTTGTTATTTATCTTGATGACATTCTAATCTTTTCCTCCTCTCTAGCTGAGCACCGAGAACACGTCAAGAACGTACTGACACGACTACGACTCCATGGACTTTATGCCAAGCCCGAAAAGTGTGTCTTTGAACAACGGAGTATCCCCTTCCTCGGTCTCATCATCTCCGTGGAGGGCATTGAGATGGACCCTCAGAAGGTCTCAGCCATCCTAGATTGGCCAGCCCCCACCGATAAGAAAGGAGTACAACGGTTTGTGGGCTTCGCAAATTTTTATAGAAAATTTATAAGAGGATTCTCCACCATCATTTCCCCCATAACCAGGTTAACCAAACAGGGTCTCAAGTTCCAGTGGTCCACCGAAGCCCAGGCGGCCTTCACCACGCTGAAGAACCTGTTCGTTTCTGCCTCAGTCCTGAAACACCCCGACTCCACCCTGCCATACATTCTGGAAGTGGATGCCTCAGAAATAGCAGTGGGGGCAGTGCTCTCCCAGAGACAGGGACTCAAAGCCCTTTTGCACCCGGTCGCCTTTTTTTCACGTAAATTATCAGAGGCAGAACGGAACTACGATGTCGGCGATCGGGAGTTGTTGGCAATCAAGGCGGCACTCGAGGAGTGGCGCTACCTCCTGGAAGGAGCAACCCATCCGATTCTTATCTATACTGACCATAAGAACTTGGAATACCTGAAAGCCGCCAGAAGACTGAGACCGCGGCAGGCCAGGTGGGCACTTTTTTTTACCAGATTCCAGTTCCATATAACTTACCGTCCCGGATCGAAGAACACCAAGCCTGACACGTTGTCACGGATGTACAGCGAGCCTGAAGCCCTTTCGTCCCCAGACACTGTCCTGTCTTCAGGGAATTTCCTCCTACTCCAGGGGGACTTACTTACCCAGATTAGACAAGCGTCCACTGGCGCTCCTCTCCCACCTGACACCGCTCTACTAGCCAGAGATGGTCTCTTATGGTTCGGGGACAGGATCTTCGTGCCCCAGGAAGCACGGGTCTCGGTCCTCAGCTCTTGCCACGACCATATGGCCATTTCGGGGTGTACAAGACCTCCGATCTGCTCCAGCGCACGTTCTGGTGGCCGCAATGGCGAAAGGACTGTAAGGAGTATGTGGAGGCGTGCGTTACCTGCATCCAGAATAAGGGCAGCAAGACCAGAGCTTGGGGGTTGTTGAAGCTGCTCCCCGTCCCGGAGAGACCATGAAGGATGATCTCCATGGATTTTATTGTGGAGCTACCGCCCTCAGAAAATTGCACTACCATCTTTGTGGTAGTGGATAGACTATCCAAGATGTCCCACTTTCTGCCCATGAGGGGCACACCATCTGCCGCCGAGACGGCGAAGACCTTCATCAGGGAAATAGTGAGGCTCCATGGCATACCAGCAAATATCATGTCGGATCGGGGGTCACAATTCACGTCTAAGTTCTGGAAAGCTCTGTGTGGGTCACTAAGGATTGACCTGTCTTTCTCCTCTGCTTACCATCCTCAAACGAACGGTCAGACGGAAAGAACCAATCAAACGCTGGAGCAGTACCTGCGCTGCTTTTCCTCATTTTCCCAGGATGATTGGGTCCCGCTGCTTCCCCTTGCTTAGTTTGCTTATAATAACTCTGTCCATTCAGCCACTAAGCAATCCCCGTTTTTTGCAAATTACGGGTTCCACCCTCTATTTCTATCGAACAATTTTCCGGAGTGCCTGGTACCGGCCGCCCAGGAACACCTCAAATTTTTGGAGTCCAACAACAAGCTACTACAAGAGACTATGGCAAGGACACAGAGTTACAACAAGGAGGTTTATGATAAAAAGAGAAGAGGGGAGCTTGACCTCAAACCTGGAGACCAAGCCTGGTTATCCACCCTGAATTTAAAATTAGCATGCCCATCCAGGAAACTAGGTCCCAAGTTCGTGGGGCCCTTCCCCGTAGTGAGGAGAATCAACAATGTAGCCTACGAGCTGAAGTTACCGGAGTCCTTCCGGATTCACCCGGTCTTTCATGTGGCCCTGCTCAAGCCTGTGGTGCCAGACCCATTTGCCAACCGAAAGGTCGTTCCCCCCGCACCTGTAATCATTAACGGAGAAATGGAATTCGAAGTAGAATCCATCCTGGATTGTAGGAGAAGGGGTAACCAGGTTCAGTTTCTGGTAAAATGGAAGGGGTATGGACCCGAGGAGAACTCCTGGGAACCGGAGGCCAACATACACGCCAGAAGACTGATCATTGCCTTCAAGAGGTCCCATCCCAGTAAGATGGCACAATTGGGCATCCGGAGGTTGCCCCTTGGGGGGGGGGGCAATGTCAAGGAAGACATCCCAGTGACCCAGGAGGACCTGCCCACAGAACTTCCTTCAAACCCAATCAGCGCTTGTCGGCGCGCATTGGCGTCGGCGGGCGCGGGCGCGTGTGCGCTGACGCGCCGTCAATTAGCCATTGGCGCCCAAGAGCCTATAAGAGGAAGCTTGTGACTGAGGCCTCTTGCTGTCCGGTCTACAGCGTTTCCTGAGACCCCTGCTATTACTAAGTACCTGTTGATTCCTGTTTCCCGGCTTGTTTCTGACTACACATGCCTGCTGCCTGCCTCCGACCCCGGCTTGTCTGACTATTCTCTGCCTGCTCCTCTGGTCCTGTTGTTGCCCGTCTGTTGCCGACCCTGCCTGCACTCTGACAACCCGCCTGCCTCTGCCTGAACCTGTTCTGTCTGCCAGTGTCTGCCTCTGCCTGAAACTGCTCTGTCTGCCAGTGTTGACCCGGCCTGCCTGACCACGTCCAGCGTTCCAGTGTTCAAGCACGTGTTCTCTTCAGCCTGCTGCTCCAGAAGTTCCTGCAAACCTCAGAACCTACAGTGCTGTCTGCAGTTCCTGTGTTCCTGATACCTGCACGGTTCCAGTCAAGCCCACAGCTGCCATCTGCCAGGCACTTGTGCACCCCTGCACTCGCGGGCCCCTGTTCCCACCTTCAGGGGTTCACGAGCCAGAGGCATACGAGAGGCCGCTCCCTGCATTCTGGGCTCCATCCCTAGGTACGTGACAGGTACTCAATTGGATTTAGGTCTGGACTGTGACTGGGCCATTCTATGAATATGCTTTGATCTAAACCATTCCATTGTAGCTCTGCTGTATGTTTAGGGTTGTTGTCCTCCTGGAAGGTGAACCTCCGCTCCAGTATCAAAGCTTTTGCAGACCCTAACAGGTTTTCTTCTAATATTGCCCTGTATTTGGCTCCATCCATCTTCCCATCAACTCTGACCAGCTTCCCTGTCCCTGCTGAAGAAAAGCATCCCCACAACATGATGCTGCCACCACCATGTTTCACAGTGGGGATGGTGTGTTCAGTGTGATGTGCAGTGTTAGTTTTCTGCCACACATAGCGTTTTGCTTTTAGGCCAAAAAGTTCAATTTTGGTCTCATCTGACCAGAGCACCTTCTTCCACACGTTTGCTGTGTCCCCCACATGACTTCTCACAAACTGCAGAAGGGACTTCTTATGACTTTCTTTCACCAATGTCTTTCTTCTTGTCACTCTTCCATAAAGCCCAGATTTGTGGAGAACACGACTAAAGCCCCATACACACGGTCGGATTTTTGCATGGATTCTGTCCGATCGGACAATGTTGTTGAAAAATCAGACCGTGTGTATGCACCATCGGACAGTGTACGTCGGATTGTCCGACGGACAAAGTCCTATCTCCTGCTGGATAGATTTTCCGACAACACGGTCCGATCACACCAAATCCGATCGTGTGTACGGTTGTCCGACGGACAAAGTGCTACGCATGCTCAGATCACATTACAAGACCAAAGCTATTGGCTACTAGCCTCTACGTAGTCCCGTCGTAGGCAACAAACGTCACCACGTTCAGAATGATCGGATTTTCCGACAACTTTGTCCGACCGTGTGTATGCAACACCAACATCGGACAAAGTATGACGGACAGGATCCGACGGACCTGGTCCTCGGATAATCCGCGCGTGTGTATGGGGCTTAATAGTTGTCCTGTGGACAGATTCTCCCACCTGAGCTGTGGATCTCTGCAGCTCCTCCAGAGTTCCCATGGGCCTCTTGGCTCTTCTCTGATGAATGCTCTCCTTGCCCGGCTGGTCAGTTTAGGTGGACGGCCATGTCTTGGTAGGTTTGCAGTTGTGCCATACTCTTTCCATTTTCAGATGATGGATTGAACAGAACTCCGTGAGATGTTCAAAGCTTGGGATATTTTTTTTATAACCTAACCCTGCTTTATACTTCTCCACAACTTTATCCCTGACCTGTCTGGTGTGTTCCTTGGCCTTCATGATGCTGTTTGTTCACTAAGGTTCTCTAACAAACCTCTGAGGGCTTCACAGAACATCTGTATTTATACTGAGATTAAATTACACACAGGTGGACTCTATTTACTAATTAGGTGACTTCTAAAGGCAATTGGTTCCACTAGATTTTAGTTAGGGGTATCAGAGTAAAGGAAGCTGAATACAAATGTACGCCACACTTTTCACATATTTATTTGTAAAAAATGTTGAAAACCATTTATCATTTTCCTTCCAATTCACAATTATGTGCCACTTTGTGTTGGTCTATCACATAAAAACCCAATAAAATACATTTATGTTTTTGGTTGTAACATGACAAAATGTGGCCAAAAGTATGTAGACACCTGACCATCACACCTACCTACATGGCCAAAAGTATGTGGACACCTGACCATCACACCTACCTACATGGCCAAAAGTATGTGGACACCTGACCATCACACCTACCTACATGGCCAAAAGTATGTGGACACCTGACCATCACACCTACCTACATGGCCAAAAGTATGTGGACACCTGACCATCACACCTACCTATATGGCCAAAAGTATGTGGACACCTGACCATCACACCTACTATATGGCCAAAAGTATGTGGACACCTGACCATCACACCAAAAGTATGTGAACACCTGACTATCACACCTACCTACATGACCAAAAGTATGTGAACACCTGACCATCACACCTACTATATGGCCAAACGTATGTGGACACCTGACCATCACACCTACTATATGGCCAAAAGTATGTGAACACCTGACTATTACACCTACCTACATAACCAAAAGTATGTGAACACCTGACCATCACACCTAGTATATGGCCAAAAGTATGTGGATACCTGACCATCACACCTACTATATGGCCAAAAGTATGTGGACACCTGACCATCACACCTACTATATGGCCAAAAGTATGTGAACACCTGACCATCACACCTACCTACATGGCCAAAAGTATGTGGACACCTGACCATCACACCTACCTACATGGTCAAAAGTATGTGAACACCTGACCATCACACCTACTATATGGCCAAAAGTATGTGGACACCTGACCATCACACCTACTATATGGCCAAAAGTATGTGAACACCTGACCATCACACCTACCTACATGGCCAAAAGTATGTGGACACCTGACCATCACATCTACTATATGGCCAAAAGTATGTGGACACCTGACCATCACACCTACTATATGGCCAAAAGTATGTGGACACCTGACCATTACACCTACTTACATGGGCAAAGGTATGTACACACCTGACCATCACATCTACTATATTGTCAAAAGTATGTGGACACCTGACCATCGCACATACCTACATGGCCAAAAGTGTGTGGACACCTGACAATCAAACCTATCTACATAGACAAATCTATGTGGATACCTGACCATCACATCTAGTATATGGTGAAATGTATGTGGGCACCTGACCATCAAGCCTCTCTACATGGACAAAACTATTTGGATACCTGACCATATCACCTAGTATATGGCCAAAAGTATGTGGGCACCTGACCATCACACCCACCTACAAAAGCAAAAGTATATGGACACCCGACCATCACACCCATCTACTAAGCCAAAGTATGTGGACACCAGACCATCACACTTACTATATGGCAAACAAGTATGTGGACACCTGACCATCACACCTACCTACATGGCCAAAAGTATGTGGACACCAGACCATCACACCTACCTACATGACCAAAAGTATGTGGACACCTGACCATCACACCTACTATATGGCAAAAAAGTATGTGGACACCTGAGCATCGCACCTACTATATGGCAAAAAAGTATATGGACACCTGACCATCACACCCATCTACTAAGCCAAAGTATGTGGACACCAGACCATCACACTTACTATATGGCAAACAAGTATGTGGACACCTGACCATCACACCTACCTACATGGCCAAAAGTATGTGGACACCAGACCATCACACCTAGTATATGGCAAAAAAGTATGTGGACACCAGACCATCACACCTAGTATATGGCAAAAAAGTATGTGGACACCTGAGCATCGCACCTACTATATGGGCAAAAGTATGTGGACACCTGACCATCACACCTACTACATGGCCAAAATTATATGGAAGCCTGACCATCACACCTACCATATGGCCATATAGTGTATACAATGTTCTATTTCTGGTTTGATTAGCTGAAACCACTTTACTCTTTTCCTTAGGCCTCTGCCCAGCCTCTTCTATCAATGTCGTCTTTTCCTTAAACCACATCAAAGGTTTATTGTAAAGGGATTGTGAAGTACAAATTGGTTTCTATAATAGAACAAGTAACAACCTCGTAAATGTCATAAGAACATACCAGAGTGGTGAAAATCTTTGAGGAGGCTTTTCCTGCGTGGGGCTGAGCTTCGGGTTGTATATAAATTCTGCGAACGGGCAAAGAAAGTGGCCAGGTTACCCACCCGAACAATGTGTGCATGTTGCTGTTCTATCTATCTATCTATCTATCTATCTATCTATCTATCTATCTATCTATCTATCTATCTATCTATCTATCTATCTATCTATCTATTATCTGTCTATCCTCTTTGGCGTGCTCTAACTCTACCTTTTCTATTTCTCATATTATAAATAAAATGAGGACTTCGACATGGAGAATGAGACATAGAAGAGATTGCCAGGTGGGGAAGCTCTCCACCATCCACCGAATTCTCCGTTTAGGGTGAACCAATGGTGTGGCCATTGTAGCACATACGTGGTGTCAACTTTCACACAGCAAGAAGTTTCACTCGCTTGCATTTTTCCCTTCAGCTAAAAAAGAAGTACACATATACAGAACTCTAATTTTGACACTTCTGTATTTCTCCAGCCGTCACTTCCTTCCCTTGGAGAGCGACGTTGTGGCCCCGGCCACCATCCTGCCTTATATGGTGCTCTGTGCTGGTGTGTACCGGAACCTCCGCGGTCACGTCTCGGCGCCCCCCCCCCCCCCCCCCCCCCCCCCCCCCCCCCGGCATCGCACTTTTCACAACTTATCGCCTTTGTGCTGACAGTTTCCACCCCGTCTTCACACCACAGAACCATGAGAGCCTGTCTTACTATACATCATTATATATGTGTCTGTATATTAGAGTGTCAGCTTGGCAGGACACACCTCTCTCTACATACTATATCTGTATCCTCTCTGTATATTAGAGTGTCAGCTCTGCAGGAGACACATCTCTCTCTATATATATTAGAGTGTCAGCTCTGCAGGATACACACCTCTCTATATACTGTATCTCTCTGTATATTAGAGTGTCAGCTCTGCAGGATACACATCTCAATATATACTGTATCCTCTCTGTATATTAGAGTGTCAGCTCTGCAGGACACACATCCCTCTATATACTATATCCTCTCTGTATATTAGAGTGTCAGCTCTGCAGGACACACATCTCTCTATATACTGTATCCTCTCTGTATATTAGAGTGTCAGCTCTGCAGGACACATCTCTCTATATATTGTATCCTCTCTGTATATTAGAGTGTCAGCTCTGCAGGAGACACATCTCTCTATTTACTGTATCCTCTCTGTATATTAGAGTGTCAGCTCTGCAGGACACACATCTCTCTATATACTATATCCTCTCTGTATATTAGAGTGTCAGCTCTGCAGGACACACATCCCTCTATATACTATATCCTCGCTGTATATTAGAGTGTCAGCTCTGCAGGACACACACCTCTCTATATACTGTATCCTCGCTGTATATTAGAGTACCAGCTCTGCAGGACACACATCTCTCTATATACTATATCCTCGCTGTATATTAGAGTGTCAGCTCTGCAGGACACACATCCCTCTATATACTATATCCTTGCTGTATATTAGAGTGTCAGCTCTGCAGGAGACACACCTCTCTATATACTGTATCCTCGCTGTATATTAGAGTACCAGCTCTGCAGGACACACATCTCTCTATATATTGTATCCTCTCTGTATATTAGAGTGTCAGCTCTGCAGGATACACATCTCTCTATATACTGTATCCTCTCTGTTTATTAGAGTGTCAGCTCTGCAGGACACACATCTCTCTATATACTATATCCTCTCTGTATATTAGAGTGTCAGCTCTGCAGGAGACACATCTCTCTATATACTGTATCCTCGCTGTATATTAGAGTGTCAGCTCTGCAGGACACACATCCCTCTATATACTATATCCTCTCTGTATATTAGAGTGTCAGCTCTGCAGGAGACACACCTCTCTATATACTGTATCCTCGCTGTATATTAGAGTACCAGCTCTGCAGGACACACATCTCTCTATATATTGTATCCTCTCTGTATATTAGAGTGTCAGCTCTGCAGGAGACACATCTCTCTATATACTGTATCCTCCCTGTATATTAGAGTGTCAGCTCTGCAGGAGACACATCTCTCTATATACTATATCCTCGCTGTATATTAGAGTGTCAGCTCTGCATGACACACATCCCTCTATATATTGTATCCTCTCTGTATATTAGAGTGTCAGCTCTGCAGGAGACACATCTCTCTATATACTGTATCCTCGCTGTATATTAGAGTACCAGCTCTGCAGGACACACATCTCTCTATATATTGTATCCTCTCTGTATATTAGTGTCAGCTCTGCAGGAGACACATCTCTCTATATACTGTATCCTCCCTGTATATTAGAGTGTCAGCTCTGCAGGATACACATCTCTTTATATACTGTATCCTCTCTGTATATTATAGTGTCAGCTCTGCAGGATACACATCTCTTTATATACTGTATCCTCTCTGTATATTATAGTGTCAGCTCTTCAGGACACATCTCTCTATATATTGTATCCTCTTTGTATATTAGAGTGTCAGCTCTGCAGGAGACACATCTCTCTATATACTGTATCCTCTCTGTATATTAGAGTGTCAGCTCTGCAGGATACACATCTCTCTATATATTGTATCCTCTCTGTATATTAGAGTGTCAGCTCTGCAGGAGACACCTCTCTCTATATACTGTATCCTCTCTTTATATTAGAGTGTCAGCTCTGCAGGAGACACATCTCTTTATATACTGTATCCTCTCTTTGTATATTAGAGTGTCAGCTCTGTATATTATAGTGTCAGCTCTGCAGGACACACCTCTCTATATACTGTATCCTCTCTCTATATTAGAGTGTCAGCTCTGCAGGACACACATCTCTCTATATACTGTATCCTCTCTGTATATTAGAGTGTCAGCTCTGCAGGACACACATCTCTCTATATACTGTATCCTCTCTGTATATTAGAGTGTCAGCTCTGCAGGACACACATCTCTCTATATACTATATCCTCGCTGTATATTAGAGTGTCAGCTCTGCAGGACACACATCCCTCTATATACTATATCCTCGCTGTATATTAGCGTGTCAGCTCTGCAGGAGACACACCTCTCTATATACTGTATCCTCGCTGTATATTAGAGTACCAGCTCTGCAGGACACACATCTCTCTATATATTGTATCCTCTCTGTATATTATAGTGTCAGCTCTGCAATAGACACATCTCTCTATATACTGTATCCTCTCTGTATATTAGAGTGTCAGCTCTGCAGGAGACACATCTCTATATATATTGTATCCTCTCTGTATATTAGAGTGTCAGCTCTGCAGGAGACACATCTCTCTATATACTGTATCCTCTCTGTATATTAGAGTGTCAGCTCTGCAGGATACACATCTCTTTATATACTGTATCCTCTCTGTATATTATAGTGTCAGCTCTGCAGGACACATCTCTCTCTATATATTGTATCCTCTTTGTATATTAGAGTGTCAGCTCTGCAGGAGACACATCTCTCTATATACTGTATCCTCTCTGTGTATTAGAGTGTCAGCTCTGCAGGATACACATCTCTCTATATATACTCTCTATATATACTGTATCTGTATCCTCTCTGTATATTAGGGTGTCAGCTCTGCAGGATACACTCTCTATATACTGTATCTCTCTGTATATTAGAGTGTCAGCTCTGCAGGAGACACCTCTCTCTATATACTGTATCCTCTCTGTATATTAGAGTGTCAGCTCTGCAGGAGACACATCTCTATATATACTGTCAGCTCTGCAGGAGGCACATCTCTCTATATACTGTATCCTCTCTGTATATTAGAGTGTCAGCTCTGCAGGATACACATCTCTCTATATACTGTATCCTCTCTGTATATTAGTGTCAGCTCTGCAGGATACACATCTCTTTATATACTGTATCTGTATCCTCTCTGTATATTAGAGTGTCAGATCTGCAGGATACACATCTCTTTATATACTGTATCTGTATCCTCTCTCTGTATATTAAAGTGTCAGCTCTGCAGGATACACATCTCTCTATATACTGTATCGTCTCTGTGTATTAGAGTGTCAGCTCTGCAGGAGACACATCTCTCTATATACTGTATCCTCTCTGTATACTAGAGTGTCAGCTCTGCAGGACACACATCCCTCTATATACTGAATATGTATCCTCTCTGTATATTAGAGTGTCAGCTCTGCAGGATACACATGTCTCTATATACTGTATCCTCTCTGTATATTAGAGTGTCAGCTCTGCAGGACACACATCTCGGTATATACTGTATCCTCTCTGTATATTAGAGTGTCAGCTCTGCAGGATACACAACTCTCTATATATTGTATCCTCTCTGTATATTAGTGTGTCAGCTCTGCAGGAGACACCTCTCTCTATATACTGTATCCTCTCTGTATATTAGTGTGTCAGCTCTGCAGGACACACAACTCTCTATATACTGTATCCTCTCTGTATATTAGAGTGTCAGCTCTGCAGGAGACACCTTTCTCTATATACTGTATCCTCTCCGTGTATTAGAGTGTCAGCTCTGCATGACACACATCCCTCTATATACTGTATCCTCTCCGTGTATTAGAGTGTCAGCTCTGCAGGACACACCTCTCTCTATATACTGTATCCTCTCTGTATATTAGAGTGTCAGCTCTGCAGGAGACACCTCTCTCTATATACTGTATCCTCTCTGTGTATTAGAGTGTCAGCTCTGCAGGAGACACATCTCTCTATATACTGTATCCTCTCTGTGTATTAGAGTGTCAGCTCTGCAGGAGACACATCTCTCTATATACTGTATCCTCTCTGTGTATTAGAGTGTCAGCTCTGCAGGATACACATCTCTCTATATACTGTATTCTCTCTGTGTATTAGAGTGTCAGCTCTGCAGGAGACACATCTCTCTATATACTGTATGCTCTCTGTGTATTAGAGTGTCAGCTCTGCAGCATAGTACAGTGAATGTTGGTATGACATGATCCAGTCTTGGGACAGACACTGGGCGTAGTTTGTCATAGATCATTTATATGAACACAGGAGGGACGGATAGGGAAAGTGGTTATTATGGGCTGGGTCTCAGTCCCGGTGACTTGCGTGGATGTGTCAGGTCTGCGGGTACCGGGCGTGCCCCTTCTCTAACCTATATAATTTTTTTTATTACGGTATAGCTGTGCAGAGCGCCTGGCCTCTCATTTCCTGCCTGGTGCAGTGTGCAGGATATGTGTCATCCTCACATCAGACACCGGCCTATGTAATAGTCATAGGACACCTCCAGCAAGCTGAGGCCAAATCTTCCATCTGGTCGACCAATATCACCACATGGTTAAAGTGTATCTAAATGCAAGAAGGAAAATGTAATAAATTACAGTCCTTAGATGTGGTGGCCGCATTAGTTTTATTTTTTTCTGGCTATTTTATTTTCCCCTGGTGATCCTGCCAGACATCCTGTCCTGGGGTGACACCACTTACTGAAATACATCCGTCTAGGAGCAGCACTGTCACTAAAAGCAGCTGTTTGGGCCTGTGCCAGCATGCTAGCAACCAATGATGTTCTGCAGGTCTGCTGCCAGCATATTAGCAACCAATGATGATGCTCTGCTGGCTGCCAGCATTGTAGCAAGCAGTGATGCTGTGCAGGCTGGCTGCTAGCGTCATAGCAACCAATAATTTTGTGCAGGCTGGCTCCCAGCATCCTAGCAACCAACGATGCTACACAAGCTGGCTGCTAGCATCCTAGAAACCAGCAATGCTGTTTGGGCTGGCTGCTAGTGTCCTAGCAACCAATGATGTTATGCATGCCACCTGCCAGCGTCCTAGCAACCATTGATGGTGTGCAGTCTGGCTGCTACTGTCCTAGCAACCAATAATGACGTGTGGGCCAGCTGCCAGAGTACTAGCAACCAATGATGCTGCACAGGCTGGCTGCCAGAGTCCTAGCAACCAATGAAGCAGCACAGACTGGCTGCCAGAGTCCTAGCAACCAATGATGCTGTGCAGTGCAGGCCACCTGCCAGCGTCCTAGCAACCATTAATGGTGTGCAGTATGGCTGCTACTGTCCTAGCAACCAATTATGCTGCACAGACTGGCTGCCATACCTCCAAGCATTTTGAGATGGGAATGACGGACACCTACTAGCAAACATATGTAGGCATAGGACATGCCCCCCCTGCCACGCCCCCTTAAAGGGGAAATTATTATTTTATATTGGCTTTTAAAATTGACGAATGCAGCAATTTAGAATTTGGATGAAAGGTTTAGCTCTGGGAAACACTTTTTGAAAGATAAAAAGTGGATTTTATATACAACTATATAGATCAGACCAAAATGAGGGACAAATGAGGAGTAAAGAGGGACATTGCTCCAAATCAGGGACATTCCCTCGAAACCAGGGACAGTTGGGAGCTATGCCAGAGTCCTAGCAACCAATGATGTTGCACAGACTGGCTGCCAGAGTAATAGAAACCAATAATGTTGCGTGGGCCAGCTGCCAGTATCCTAAGAACCACTGATGCTGCACAAGTTGGCTGCTAAAGTCCTAGCAACCAATGATGCTGCACAGACAGGCTGCCAGAGCCCTAGCAACCAATAATACTGCACAGACTGGCTGCCAGAGTCCTAGCAACCAACAATGTTGCACACACTGGCTGCCAGAGTCCT
The DNA here is from genome assembly GCA_028564925.1 of Lithobates sylvaticus. Lineage (NCBI taxonomy): Eukaryota > Metazoa > Chordata > Amphibia > Anura > Ranidae > Lithobates > Lithobates sylvaticus. The sequence continues at coordinate 37,259,292 of CM053029.1, read as the reverse complement.
AGCAACCAA
>CM053029.1:37211748-37258783 GCA_028564925.1 Lithobates sylvaticus | reverse complement strand
TTTCTTTTTTCAACCAACCTATGATTTCTTGTCACTTCCGTATTATTGCTTATTTGACCGTGAATTTTTTTCCGTTTGGCTTCGACAGTGGGAATGCACTTTCTGGGCAAAAGGAGGTAACAGTCTCTTCTTCCCAAAAAGATTATTCTCATGTTGTGTGTTTGATACCTAATCTTTGGTCTAGAGAAGGTTTGTAGTGCAGAACTCACACACAAAATACTCCTTTTCATCACCATGACAGAAATGTGTGTATTCACAAAAATGGTGTGCTACGTGTTTTCAAACAAATCACTGTGGGTGTCATTTACATAAGTCAAATCCACTATGCTCTACAAGTGCAGTGCAAAAGTGCCCTGGAAAAGAAACTTGCAGTGCAAACTGGACTTGCCTTTAGTAAATAACACCCATTGCCCCCCAAATCCTTTACATTTGACATACATAATGCTTGTTTGTATTTAAATAAGGAAGCCACACATTTAGAAATGTAAAAAAGTTTACTTGCAACACATTCAAAAGTGCGTTTACAAACTTCTTGCCAAAACTGACAAGATCTGGGTTATTTACAACATTGTTTACAAACATTCCGCATTTGGTAAAACCAGGCATGGAGCAAAACAGAACCTAGGAACTCGGAAAGATCAACTTTCTAAAGTGAAGCCAAGATCAGACATGACTATATGTTCAAAGTGTGTTTGATCTTGCCTTCATCACATGGGGGGGTCACCCCTGGAAACTGGAATTTTAGAACATGCACACAATTTGTTTCTGAAAATGGTCATTAGATGGTAAAACCCATGCCTAGAATCTTCAAAAGTGCCATTTTCCATCATGGGGATGAATGGACGTTTTTTGGGGGTGCAACCCCTTCACCACAACCCCTTTAGTAGTTCGTAAAGTGGTTGCACCCCCAAAAAAACGTTGGGATTCATCCACCATGATGGGAGCTAGCACATGTGGACACAATGTGTGCATGCTCTAAATTTCACACAGTTCTTAAGTTGCAAATGTGTTCAGAAGCAGCCACAAATGTGTGTGAATTACTTGGTGCGTTTTCAGATTTTTCCTAAAACATCAATGATGTTCTTCAATTTTTGTTGAACATCATTGATGTTTTGCTTTATGTCATCTAGATCTCTATTGCAGACCATTATCTCCCCGATGAGTACGTGGGCACTCTCTGTGGTAAAGTGCGATTCTTCTTCCACAACATCCACGTCACCTAAAAACAAACAAAAACCAAAAAAATGTCTTGGAAATGAGGCAGGCATACATTGATTAGCTTACCAGTAGCTGTGTTCTCCCACACTCACCTGTTGTGGTGACAAGTTCTCCAATTTCTATGATCTCTCCTTCCTCCTCCTCCTCCTCTGCTTCTGGTCTTTCCCCTTCTTTGGGAGGTGTTGGTTTGGTGGTTTCCTCTGACGTCACGTGTTTTCCCTCCCCTATGAGAAGGTACAAAAGGAAGATTTAGCAACACAATCTATTGATGGCAGAAATAGGAAATGTCAAACATTGCTTGAAAGTGAGGGACAATATTTTTGTTGGGCCAGTTACAAATGACAACAACATGAATGGAGTCACTTTTTAAAGGTGCAAAACTGATTAGCTTTTTGGTAGAATTTTTTTTGATGGAGACAGCCCTCTAGTATCCAATGGAGCACATGTGTAGAAAAGCATAATAAAAAGTGGGTTTGGGTGTCCCAGCACTAGTGCTCTAGAGTCCAGATGGGTAATCAGCTACTGGGTGACCTCTCCTTTACATCGAATAAATTGGCTTTACATTCTTGATGACATTTCTAATGAGAACAAACTTCCTTTCTCCAAAAAAACAACAAACCTCGTATTATAAGTGTCCGAACGATCGAGGTTGAGTACGATCGAATGGACACACACGAACATGACAGTGGCAGAAAGATCGAGGTTGAGTACGATCGAATGCACAGACAAACCTGAAAGTGGCCATTTTGGAATGTACAACTTTGGAAAAAGAAAAACACATGGAGCAGTATGCAAGCAAGAAATCAAACACAAAACACAACTACTTACTTTTTTGAAGAACTCGCTTGATCTTTCTGTACTGATCGGCCTCCCTCAGTTTCAGGTCTGACCAGCGTTTCCTCAGTTGCTCCTTGGATCGTTGTACCCCAAAATGATTGTACAGCCTCCTCACAACTTTAGACATGATCTTGGCCTTGCGGACATTGGGGTTGAGGTAAGGCCCATACTTCCCATTATAGTCGCTCCTCTTTAATATGTCCACCATCTCCAACATTTCTCCAAATGACATATTGGAGGCCTTGAATTTCAGGCTCCGGGATCGGGACGTTTCTGCCTTTGGCCTTTCCTTGTCCTCCTCCTCGTTGGTGGGATATTTGTGGCGCACCTGCTGTGTCCCCGCCATGTGCTCTCCCCACTGCGCCGTAAAGAGAAGGGGTGGGGAATAGACGAGAAAGATCGTCAGGGGCGGGCGGAGTTTGACGCATGCGCACTGTATATAAAACGTCACACGCCTGTGTCGTAGCCACGATCTGTGAGACGAGGGGAGAGAAAGCTCACGCACGAAACGATCGCTATAACGAAGGTACAATTTGACGTTGGTACATAACTAGCCTAGACTGATTAGACCTTGAGGCTTCTTTATGGAGAAGATTAGGAGACTTTTGACTGACATTATTTATAGTGTTTTGTGTGGTGTTGTGTCTTGCAGAGATTATGGACGGCTTCAACCATGCGAGTTTTCTCCCCCTCTTCATTGATAAATATAGGCAAATGCCCCTATTATGGCAGGCAAAACACTGCGACTATAGCAACAGACCAAAGAGGTACGCAGCCATGCAGAAACTTGTGGCATTTGTAAAGCCAACGTTCCCCACGGCAACCGTGGCGAAGTTAAGAGTAAAAATTGCTAACCTGAGGACTACCTATTTCCGGGAGCGCAATAAGGTCCGGAAGTCCCAAGCATCTGGAGCTGCAGCAGATGATGTCTATGCCCCACGCTCTGGTACTATGAGAGGCTCCATTTTCTCAAAGACCAGGCTAATGTCAGGAAGTCACTCTCGACTCTTCCTTGCACGCGTCCTTCCATGCACGCCACCCCTGTTGAGGCTTCCGAGGAGCAACCTGGGCCTTCCAGTCTGGAAGAGGTGGAGGAGCCCAGCTTGTTCCAGGTATAGTAGTTTTGTTACCATTTATGGGAATAATGAATGATGTTCACTTAATTCAGGATCGCCAATTGCTTAGTTCCTAACGTGTTTGACATATCAACAGACAGTGGTGTGGGAGACATTTGGGGCCAGAATCTAAACTGCAGGGCTGAGAATTGTATGGTTTTCTATTTGTAAACATTTTGCACCAGTCACTAGATGAGAATTGTGTGTGTTTGATGAACAAATAACTGAAACTATGTCCCTTTTTCATACACAGGAAGACCTCAGCCAGGAGGTGGCTGTGGAAGGTGGCAGTCAGGAGGAGGCAGGGGTTAGTGGCAGCCACCAGCTGGGTAGTGGCAGCCAAGAGGGGGCTAGGCCTCGGAGCCTAACTGACACCCAAACCCCTCCCCTCCGCCCTCCGTACAAAAGGGCGAGAAGGGGGGGTTATGCGGCACAGTCAGCGCTCCGGATGATCAGAGAGGCTTCAGACTCCCTACATGCCACACCCGCCGACGAGGAGACCTTTGGCTCGGTGGTTGTCACAAAAATGATGGGTATGGAGGTGAGGCAACGCAACATGTGTGAGGGACTCATCCTCCATGTCCTAAATAAGGGTAGGGCTGGGGAGATGACCCCAGTCACACGTTTGCCATAGCTACCATGCTCCGCCTCCTCCTCCTCCTCCTTCTGCCACCCCACCAGCACGACAGCCACAGCGTGGAAGGAAGCGTGGAAGGAAGACCTGAGAGTGACGACCTGCAATCAGTCTGGTGTGAGAGAAGATGGAGCCTCTTGTAGTACCAGAGCCTGGGGACCTAGATGGCATCTGCTGCAGTTCCGGATACTTTGGACTTCACGACCAGATTGCACTCCCCTTAATATACGTACTCCTCAGGCCCCCAATTTTCTACGCTTGAACAATGATGGTTGCCGTGGGGGGCCAAGACTTTGCAAATTCCCCAAGTTTCACCATGGCTGCGTTCCTCTTTGGTTTGTTGGTGTGACCTAAATAAAGGTTTTTTTGATTTGAAATAATCATTGACTATTGTGTTTTACTTTGCTACAATGACAGTTTTTCTTTGAGTAAGCAGGTACATTTCACTAATCCTAAAGTAGAATTAACAAGGGGCAACAACAACAAACAACCTCCTAGTAAATTTAAGCAAGAAATACAAATGTAAATAATGTGTTTTTGGTAATTTGAGACACACAACCCCCTCCAAAAAAAAAAAAAAAAAACATTCAAATATGTATTCCCCCAAAAAAAAAAAAAAAAGACAAATCATGGTAAAAAATAACAAAGATTCTTTTCCGTTCAGAGTAAAAATAAACATGTAGTGTATAAATGCTGCAAAGTAATAAAGAAGTAAGTTTGTGAGAAGTGCGGGTGAATAGGAGCAGCTAAAACATGTCATTCTTGTTGCATTGTAAAGAAAAAGAGAATGCGCTGCATTAAAGACATTTTAACATTGCAGCGTGACGAATGTGCTGTGTCGATTAGGAAAGGTAGTTTTTACCTGACCGAGCGCTTCCGTCACAGAATTTCTTCTGAGCATGCGTAGCACTTTGTCCGTCGGACAAGCGTACACACGCTCGGATTTGGTGTGATCGGACCGGGTTGACGGCAAATCTTTCCAGCAGGAGATAAGACTTTGTCCGACGGACAAACCGACGAACACTGTCCGATGGTGCATACACACGGTCTGATTTTTCAACAACCTTGTCCGATCGGACCAAATCCATGAAAAAGTCCGACCGTGTGTATGGGGCTTTACTTTGTTTTATTGTTAACCATAATTTGCTTAGCAGGTACACCATTCAGCTGCAGCACGGATTTATTTATCTTGACAGCAACAGCGTTTGCTCCCACGATACATAAATCCGTGACTCCAGCGATGTTGGAGGTGATTTCACCACCACAGTTAAAAACAAAATGGTGCATGTATGCCCATCATTAGAAGTGGGTGGATGAAGGGAGGTATTCTAATGGTGGGCATACCCACCGATCAATCTTTTTTTTTCGTTCAGTCCACAGGCTGCATGAAAAAAAAAGATTACAATATATGCCAAACAAGGACCAGCAACGTACTGGTATGTTGCTGGACTTTGAGTGGTTATACCAGAATGATGCCGGTGGGTTTAGGTATTATCTTGGTATCATTCTTTTCAGCCAGCGGTCGGCTTTCATGTAAAAGCAATCCTAGTGGCTAATTAGTCTCTAGACTGCTTTTACAAGCAGTGGGAGGGAATGTCCCCCTCCCACCGTCTTCCATGGTTTTCTCTGGCTCTCCTGTCCCAACAGGGAACCTGAGAATGCAGCCGGTGGTTCCGCCAGCTGACCATAGAGATGATCAGAGACCAGAACGGCTCCAATCATCTCTATGGCCTAAGAAACCGGACGCTACGAGCATTTCATGACTTATATTTCGCCGGATATAAACAGCGCCATTGGGAAATTGGGAAAGTATTTTATCACACCGATCTTGGTGTGGTCAGATGCTTTGAGGGCAGAGGAGAGATCTAGGGTCTAATGGACGCCAATTTTTTCAAAAAAGAGTACCTGTCACTACCTATTTCTATCATAGGGGATATTTACATTCCCTGAGATAACAATAAAAATGATAAAAAATATATATAAATGAAAGGAACAGTTGAAAAATAAAATAAAAAGCAAAAAAAAAAAAAAAAAAAAGCACCCTGTCCCCCCCTGCTCTCGCACAAAGGCGAACGCAAGCGTCGGTCTGGCGTCATATGTAAACAGCAATTGCACCATGCATGTGAGGTATTACTGCAAAGGTCAGATCGAGGGCAGTAATTTTAGCAGTAGACCTCCACTGTAAATATAAAGTGGTAACCTGTAAAGGCGTTTAAATGCTTTTAAAAATGTATGTAGTTTGTCACCGCTGCACGTTTCTGCGCAATTTTAAAGCATGTCGTGTTTGGTTTCCATGTACTCGGCCTAAGATCTTCTTTTTTATTTCATCAAATATTTGGGCAAGATAGTGTGTTTTAGTGCATTAAAATTTAAAAAAGTGTGTTTTTTCCAAAAAAATGCGTTTGAAAAATCGCTGCGCAAATACTGAGTGAAAAAAAAAAAATGAAACACCCACCATTTTAATTTGTAGGGCCTTTGCTTAAAAAAAAAATATATATTGTTTGGGGGTTCAACGTAATTTTCTTGCAAAAATTTTTTATTTTTTCATGTAAACAAAAAGTGTCAGAAAGGGCTTTGTCTTCAAGTGGTTAGAAGAGTGGGTAATGTGTGACATAAGCGTCTAAATGTTGTGCATAATATGCCAGGACAGTTCAAAACCCCCTCAAATGACCCAATTTTGGAAAGTAAACACCCCAAGCTTTTTGCTGAGAGGCATTTCGAGTCCATGGAATATTTTATATTTTGACACAAGTTGCGGGAAAAATAATAATTATTTAATTTTTTTGCACAAAGTTGTCACTAAATGATATATTGCTCAAACATGCCATGGGCATATTTGGAATTATACCCCAAAATACATTCTGCTGTTTCTCCTGAGTACGGGGATACCACATGCGTGAGACTTTTTGGGAGCCTAGCCACGTACGGGACCCCAAAAACCAAGCACCACCTTCAGGATTTCGAAGGGTGTGAATTTTTGAATTCACTCCTCACTGCCTTACACAGTTTCAGAGGCCATGGAATGCCCAGATGGCACAAAAAAAACCAAATGACCCCATTTTGGAAAGTAGACACCCAAGCTATTTGCTGAGGTATGGTGAGTATTTTGCAGATCTCGCTTTTTGTCACAAAGTTTTGAAAATTGAAAAAATAAAAAAAATAAAATTTTCTTTTCTTTCTTCATTTAAAAAAAAAAAATTAAAGCTGCAAAATACTCACCATGCCTCTCAGAAAATAGCTTGGGGTGTCTACTTTCCAAAATGAGGTCATTAAAGCTCTATTTGTGGGAAGAAAAGGACGCAAATTTCGTTTGGGTACAACATTGCATGACCGCGTAATTACCAGTTAAACCAGTGCAGTGCCAAATTGTAAAAAGTCCTCTGGTCTTAAGGCTGCAAAATGGTCCGGTCTGAAAGTGGTTAAAATCCATCCCAGACCTAAAGGGTCTGGTATGGATTTTGAGGGGGACCCCACGCCATTTTGATTTATTTTTTTTGGCCGGGGTTCCCCTTAATATCCATAGCAGACCTGAAGGGCCTGGCAATTGAATTTGGGGGGACCCCCACGCTTTTTTTTTTTTCTCGTTTTTTATCAATGATTTTTTTTTTATCAATGACTTTCAATGAATGACTGTTCTCTGTGTTACGGGAACAGGCAATTCATTAGCCGCAGATGGCTGCCTTAGATGACACAACAGGCCAGAAGGGTAAAGGTGGTTTAATGTGATCCTGCAATGCTGTACTAACAGCACGCACACACTAATCCCCAGAATCACAGCAGATAATGTCAGCAGTCAACAGCACTCAGCAGAATAATCACAGCACAGATAATGTCAGACTCAGCAGCACTGCAGAATGGATCACAGCAGATAATGTCACTGACACGCTGGAACACACTACATGAGGCCGCTGGCGTGGTGGCCTTTTATAGTGTGGGGTGTGTACTAAACCCCCTAAGCTATAATTGGCCACAGGCATCCTGCCTGTGGCCAATTATTGCTCTCCTCGCCGCTGGCTCTATGATTGGCCAAGCATGCGGGGTCACAGTGCATGCTTGGCCAATCATCAGCCAGCAATGCACTGCGACTGACGCAGTGCATTGTGGGCCGTTCGCATCACACGAATTTGATGCAAACAGCCCAAATAGTTCTGGGCTCGACGAGCGGTCGAACGCCCGATGTTCGATTCGAACATGGGTTCGAATCGAAACACCGGGCCCATCCCTACCTCGCTAACTGTGATAGGCAGTGAGGAGTGAATTCAAAAATTTACACCCTTTGAAATCCTGAAGGCGGTGCTTGGTTTTTGGGGTCCCGTACGCAGCTAGGTTAAAAACAGGCCTGTTTTAAAATTGAAGTTAGCGTGTTGCTGTCGAAGGGTGGACTACAAGGACAGCAACACGCTAACTTCAATTTTAAAACAGGCCTGTTTTTAACCATCTAAATGTGAGTGTTTTTAAACTGTTTTTTCAACATTAAAAACGTTTCTCAACGGTATTACACTATGCAAAGTTCTTTCTTTTAATATGACCCCACAACATGCTTGAGAACGTGGATCCCTGACGCTCACTTTTTCCCACCTGATACTTACCCTCCTGCTACCCACCAACCCATGCGGTACTTGAGAAAGTTTTGGAGTCACCATGAGGAGCTGAGAGTTGCCAGTCCCTAAACGTTCAAGCTTTTTGCGACTTGTGAGGCATACGCCTTTCTCAAGTCCACTCCATCTGGTAAGCCTTATTCCATTTGGCCCGAGAGGCATCAGACAACTGTCACCATCACACTGAACGGAGCCACCCGTTGCCACAGTGTCACTTCACCTGATCACCAATCAATGCTATGGACTTCACTCCTATACACTTATATGTATAGTTTTTTTCACCTAGCACCCAGGATTTTAATAGATATTGTGGTTTTATGTATTTTTATACATCACGCTAAATTTCTCACGGTATAATAACTTTTCTGATTTTTTGTCACCAATTTTAATCACGGAATTTTTTATACCCACCATTTTATTGAAATTATTACACTTATACGAATTTTATGTGTTTTAATATAAGGTTGTTTGCTGTTTTACGTATTTAAGGTATTTTAGGTCGGCATCACGCCATAATACATCCTCTACCACAACAGCATTTTTCCTTTATAGGCACTAGTCTAACTTTAGCGCTGCATTAATATACACACAAATCCCTTACAACCGATAGTCTTTCGGTAATGCTAGCAGCTTTTTCCATCTAAACCCATATACAGCGCAATATCCACTTCCTTTCCATCTACCTCGTACGCGGATAGGCTCCCAAAAAGTCCCACACATGTGGTATCCCCGTACTCAGAAGAAGTAGCAGAATTTATTTTGGGGTGTAATTCCACATATGCCTATGGCATGTGTGAGCAATATATCATTTAGTGACAACTTTTGGCAAAAAAAAAGTTTGTAATATTCCCGCAACTTGTGGCAAAATATAAAATATTCCATGGACTCAACATGCCTCTCATCAAATAGCTTAGGGTGTCTACTTTCCAAAATGGGTCATTTGGGGGGGTTTTGTGCCATCTTGGCATTTTATGGCCTTCAAAACTGTGATAGGTAGTGATAGGTAGTGAGGAGTGAAATCAAAAATTTACGCCCTTAGAAATCCTGAAGGTGGTGCTTGGTTTTCGGGGCCCCATACACGGATAGGCTCCCAAAAAGTCCCACACATGGAGAAGCAGCAGAAGAAGCAGCAGGATTTATTTTGGGGTGTAATTCCACATATGCCCATGGCATGTGTGAGCAATATATCATTTAGTGACAACTTTTTGTAAACATTTTTTTTTTTTTTTGTCATTATTCAATCACTTGGGGGAAAAAAATCAAATATTCAATGGGCTCAACATGCCTCTTAGCAATTTCCTTAGGGTGTCTACTTTCCAAAATAGGGTCATTTGGGGGGGGGGGGGTTTGTACTGCCCTGCCATTTTAGCACCTCAGGAAATGAGATAGGCAGTCATAAACTAAAAGCTGCGTAAATTCCAGAAAATGTACCCTAGTTTGTAAACGCTATAACTTTTGCGCAAACCAATAAATCTATGCTTATTGACATTTTTTTACCAAAGACATAAGGCTGAATACATTTTGGCTTAAAAGTATGACTAAAATTGAGTTTATTGGATTCTTCTTATAACAAAAAGTAGAAAATATCATTTTTTTTTCAAAATTTTTGGTATTTTCCAATTATTGGGCAAAAAATAAAAAATCACAGAGGCAATCAAATACCATCAAAAGAAAGCCCTATTTGTGGGAAGAAAAGGATGCAAATTTCGTTTGGGTACAAAATTGCATGACCGTGTAATTACCAGTTAAACCAGTGCAGTGCCAAATTGTAAAAAGTCCTCTAGTCTTAAGGCTGCAAAATGGTCCGGTCTGAAAGTGGTTAAGGTGTCCTCAAGATATTTCACCCTGTGCTCCCTCTGCAAGGGCAGGATGAGTTCTGAGACTTTATCCTTGTAACGGTGGTCAATGAGGGTTGCCAACCAATAATAATTTATAATAATAATAATAACTTCTCCTTGATGCCACAAATTCTCAGGTCCTTTCACAGGTTTTGAAGAATAAGGGAGCCCATGCATGGCAAGTTTGCGGAGGCATGAGAAGCAGAGTCCCCGGGGTCACTGAGAACAGATTCTGGAACTGCCTCCTCCCAGCCACATACTACTCCCAAGGTTTCTGGGGACTTAAAACCATCTCTTAAAGAGGAAGTAAACCCTGATAGTTTGCCCCTGCAAACAAAAAGCATACTGTGCTAGTATGCATTGCATACTAGCACATTGTGACACTTACCTGCAAACGAAGCCTGGCCGTCACTGCTGCAGGCCGCATGTTCGGCCCTCTTCCTTCCAGGACTGCTGACTCCGGCTCTGTGACTGGCCGGAGCCGCGTGACACCACTCCCACGCATGCGCCACCTGGGAGCCACCAGTCACGTCACTCGCTCGTGAAGAAACGGCGCGGGGGGCGGTTGTTCACAGCACAGTAAATATCTCCTAAACGGCACACATTTAGGAGATATTTACAGTACATATAGGTAGGTCTTATTCTAGGCTTACCTATAGGTACAACTTCCACAGATAGGTTTACAACCTCTTTAAGGTTTGACGTATGTCTTTTATGCATCCAAAACTGCCAGAATTTTTCTCCTCCTCCTACCTCTCCTCTTGTGTGTGCTGCAAGAATCGGGCCTGCATAAAGCAGGCCTTGAGAGGAAAGGAAGTCCTCTCCTCTTCCTCCCACTGCTCTGCCTTAAGTGCCCCGCCCATAATGCCACGCAGAGTATGCTCCAGCAGGAACACAAGAGGGATTGTGTCACTGATGCATGCATTGTACCGGCTCACCATCCTTGTCGCCTCCTCAAATAGTGACAGTACAATGCATGCATCCAGGGCCACTGATAGAAATCATGTGGCCCCGTACAGCCTACCTGATGGGGCCCCCTTCAGCCCCACCCCTGGTCCCTCTTTCAGCCCCACCCCTGGTCCCGCCCCTATACAGAGAGGCAAGGGTATACAAAGAGGCTAGGGTATACATAAAGTCTAAATTGTGGGCGTGGCTTATTTAAAAATATGCGCCGCACGGAGCTGGAAAATGGACGTGGTTTAAATTACACTTAATTATTGGGCATGGCTTAACCACTTTAAGACCAGCCTCGTTTTGGATTTTAGGTGCTTACATGTTTAAAACAATCTAGATAATAGGGGTAACCAGTGCGCTCAACCAAAAACTATTAAATCAAATAAGGAGAAAAAATGGAAAAGGAAAGCAGCCAACATATAAGTGATCTCACACTTGTAAAGGTAAAATTGAATGAAGAGGGTATGTGGCGCTAACCCTTATGTAAATCAATAAATAATCTAAAAATAATCTAAAATGACCAGTTTGCAAAGCTCAGAGTATCCGAAAGATGAGTGACCTTTCACATAAATAGATATATAAAAACATAAAATAATGAACTAAATAGATAAAATTCCTTAATAGCAATACACATAAAATATTGAATAAATATAAGACGTGTGTATAAAATGAAAAAATGTTCAATAAAAGTGATGGTGCTAAAATAACCGTGCTGAAAATAAATATATGTGCTGGGGTAAAAATGATGATGGAGTTGGGTTAAAAATAGTGAACACGAAATCTTCTAGCAATAAAAGGTGCACAGTGCAACGTGCAAAATATGTGAATAAAGAACCAATAGAGAACCGATAAATTGATTCTGAAAGTGCAAGGGAATTGCAAGGAAATTGCAAGGGAAATTAATGATTGAATGTGCAGAAATATCCAAAATAATGACAAAGTGACCATACAGATGAAAAGAGTGTGTCACTGTAGGTATGGTATAATCAGATGATACCAAAACAATAATATCGCTGAAAAAAATTATTAAAAAATAAAAAAAAAATTTGGTGCACTACAAGTCCCAGCTTGTAAAGAAAAAAATGGCGGAAAATAAACGATAAAGTCCACAATCTGGAACAATGAAGAGCATAATGCTCTGGAATAAGTGAAGGTGAGTAGAAATATTCAGGAATCTTTGTGTTGATCACAGTGATGATCCGTGCAGGCAGTGCTCTGTGCTGACTTCAGGGGTGCACCCTACTAGTTCCCCCAGCCTCTCACCTCTATTTGCGGCCCCTACAGGCCTAGTGGAGCAGATAGCCTCTAAAGTGGCAAGCCTGGTCACTTTCCGGGTCCTCCTTCTTATGGGCTCCTATGGGCTTCTATGGGCTCCTATGGACTCCTACTCCGATCCAAAAAGGCACTCCAGGGGTAAGGGGTCACTCACGGGTTAGATCAGCATGTAGGGGTTAAAGGTACAAAGAAGCGCTCCAATGTGTAGTAAAAAACAGGTTTATTGAAACAAAAATAATATCCACTCACATTTAAAGTTCTCTTGCATCAGCATAGATGAACTTCCGGTCGCGGCCGCAAACCAGAAGTAGAGCGATAGGCACCTGACTTCCTTCCTCCCTCACTAGTATCGTCACTAGCACACGTGACTTTGTCAAAGTCACGTGTGCTAGTGACGATACTAGTGAGGGAGGAAGGAAGTCAGGTGCCTATCGCTCTACTTCTGGTTTGCGGCCGCGACCGGAAGTTCATCTATGCTGATGCAAGAGAACTTTAAATGTGAGTGGATATTATTTTTGTTTCAATAAACCTGTTTTTTACTACACATTGGAGCGCTTCTTTGTACCTTTAACCCCTACATGCTGATCTAACCCGTGAGTGACCCCTTACCCCTGGAGTGCCTTTTTGGATCGGAGTAGGAGTCCATAGGAGCCCATAGAAGCCTATAGGAGCCCATAGGAGCCCATAAGAAGGAGGACCCGGAAAGTGACCAGGCTTGCCACTTTAGAGGCTATCTGCTCCACTAGGCCTGTAGGGGCCGCAAATAGAGGTGAGAGGCTGGGGGAACTAGTAGGGTGCACCCCTGAAGTCAGCACAGAGCACTGCCTGCACGGATCATCACTGTGATCAACACAAAGATTCCTGAATATTTCTACTCACCTTCACTTATTCCAGAGCATTATGCTCTTCATTGTTCCAGATTGTGGACTTTATCGTTTATTTTCCGCCATTTTTTTCTTTACAAGCTGGGACTTGTAGTGCACCAAATTTTATTTTTATTTTTTAATAATTTTTTTCAGCGATATTATTGTTTTGGTATCATCTGATTATACCATACCTACAGTGACACACTCTTTTCATCTGTATGGTCACTTTGTCATTATTTTGGATATTTCTGCACATTCAATCATTAATTTCCCTTGCAATTTCCTTGCAATTCCCTTGCACTTTCAGAATCAATTTATCGGTTCTCTATTGGTTCTTTATTCACATATTTTGCACGTTGCACTGTGCACCTTTTATTGCTAGAAGATTTCGTGTTCACTATTTTTAACCCAACTCCATCATCATTTTTACCCCAGCACATATATTTATTTTCAGCACGGTTATTTTAGCACCATCACTTTTATTGAACATTTTTTCATTTTATACACACGTCTTATATTTATTCAATATTTTATGTGTATTGCTATTAAGGAATTTTATCTATTTAGTTCATTATTTTATGTTTTTATATATCTATTTATGTGAAAGGTCACTCATCTTTCGGATACTCTGAGCTTTGCAAACTGGTCATTTTAGATTATTTTTAGATTATTTATTGATTTACATAAGGGTTAGCGCCACATACCCTCTTCATACATGTTTAAAACAGTTTCTTTTGCTAGAAAAAAACTTAGAACCCCCAAACATTATATATTGTTTTTTTTCTAACACCCTAGAGAATAAAATGGCAGTCGTTGCAATACTTTTTTTCACACCGTATTTGCGCAGCGGTCTTACAAGCGCACTTTTTGTGGAAAAAATTCACTTTTTTGAATAAAAAAATAAGACAACAGTAAAGTTAGTCCAATTTTTTTATATATTGTGAAAGATAATGTTACGCCGAGTAAATTGATACCTAACATGTCACTCTTCAAAATTGCGCCCGCTCGTGGAATGGCATCAAACTTTTACCCTCAAAAATCTCCATAGGCGACATTTAAAAAATTCTACAGGTTGCATATTTTGCGTTACAGAGGAGGTCTACGGCTATAATTATTGCTCTCGCTCTACCGATCGCGGCGATACCTCACATGTGTGGTTTGACCACCGTTTTCATATGCGGGCGCTACTCACGTATGCATTCGCTTCTGCGCACGAGCTCGTCGGGACGGGGCGCTTTAAAAAAAATTTTTTTTGTTTTTCTTATTTATTTTTCTTGATTTTATTTATTTTTACACTGTTTTTAAAAAAAAAATTTATTGGCTCACTTTTATTCCTATTACAAGGAATGTAAACATCCCTTGTAATAGAAAAAAGCATGACAGGTCCTCTTAAATATGAGATCTGGGGTCAAAAAGTCCTCAGATCTCATATTTGGACTTCAATTTAAGAAAAAAAAAAAATGTCATTTAAAAAAAAATGACATTTGTAAATTTCTCTTTAAGAGGTATGGGCGGAAGTGACGTTTTTGACGTCGCTTCCGCCCTCCTATGGTATAGAGATGAGTGGCGGCCATCTTAGCGTCACTCATCTCTATGCACATCAGGGGAAAGGACCCGATCGCCGCCGATAACGGTGATCTCGCGGCAAATTCGCCGCGATGACCACCATTATTGGACAGCCGACCGGCGCCTGAAGAGATGGATATCTCGGTTGTGGCAGCAGCTGCTGCCGTTACCGAGATATCCCTCTTCAAAAAAGGGACGTACATCGTCGTGCGCCGGTCGGAAAGTGGTTAAAGGGGTGTGGTTAGAGTCTAAGATGACTGTGTGTAGGATGCAGATGATACTGTGCCTCGTTCAAAACTGCACTGTCCTATTTGTCACAGTCAAACAGTTGTACATGAAAAAGACCCATAATTCACTGCGGCATCGCAGTGCATTGCTGGCTGATGATTGGCCAAGCATGCACTATGACCTGCATGCTTGGCCAATCACAGCACCGTCTGTCTAGTGAGCCGTAATTGGCCAAAGCCATGGGGGCTTTGTCCAATTATGGCTCAGGGGGTTTAGTACATGCCCCACACTATATAAGGCCGCCTGCACGGCGGCCTTGAGTAGTGTGTTGTGGCGGCGGAGAGAGATAGACAGAGAGACAGTGTGATTTCATTTCATTTGAGTTAGATAGAGCAGGCAGGAGGCTTGTCAGTAAGCTGCAGTCAGTGTATTTTGTATATATATGCATCCTAGGTGTTGTGTGTGTGTGTGTGTGTGTGTATATTTTATCTATATATATATATATGTATATTGTATTCAGTTTATCTAGATTCGTTCCTGTGTACTGTCCCCTTTGCACAGTGTTCACTTAAAGCTACCCCAATTACTGGTGTTCTGCTGATCCTATCCGCAGACAGCTGTAGCAATTACAGTTGGTGTATTGAGCCATCTGCACAGTGTGCACCTAAAGCTACCCCAATTGCTGGTGTTCTGCTGATCCTATACCACAGGCAGCTGCAGTAGTTACAGTTGGTGTACTGTGTAGACATGTGCACACTGAAATATTTCGTTTTGGAATTTCGTTTTCGTCAGAAAAATAAATTAATTTAGTTACTCCTGAAATTCGTTTTTATTTAGTTTTTCGTTAAAAATTGCATTCGTCCGAAAATCCAAACTAATTAAGGTCGAATCTGTCGTTGAAGGCTTACGGTGTCCGTCGAATGTTCAAAGAAGATTAGACGGAGCAGCTAAACTGTACAACGCCGTATAGTTTAGCTGCTCCGTCGAATCTTCTTAGAACTTTCGACAGACACCATAAGCCAAAGATTCGACGTTTGTATGTTTTTCGTTGCTTTGTCGAATCTTTGTCGTTCATGTTGAATGTATATAGTTCAAACAGAAAATGGACTGGTGATAGTGATCACTGATCAGACAGGTAACAAGATAGGGTATATAGAATCTAAATAAAATCTCAATCTTTAATATAGAATCTATAATAATATCCCCCCCACAACACGGGCAGCCTCTGAGGCTATCACAACACTAGTATCAATATCAAGTTCACAACGCTAACACAATAGCAGCAGATTATTATGAAAAAGTTAGGTTGAACTGTAGCTTGCTTCACTATTGTTCTGCTGCTGTGCTTATGCTTAATTGCTAAATAATTTAGGTTCTCCAACAAACGGACCAGCTAAGATTGACTGTCTTCTGAAATGATTCAGTGTGTGTGTGTCTCTCTGCTAGCAATCGTGTGTGTACTTAGTTCTGGATATTTTACTGCTCCTCCTCTTTGGTTACAATCAGCCAATAACATTCATCATCATCATTTTTATTTTACTTCCCCCATCCAATTCCAGCAGTGATCTTTTCTCTCTATGTCGAATCTTTTCTCTGTACGTTGAATCTTTTCTGTCTACGTCAAATCTTTTCTCTCTATGTAGAATAATCTTGGACTAATAGAGTTAAGGTTAGGCACATTCGACCACAGGTTCGATAGACACAGATTGTTATTGTCAGCGTCATGTCGAATCTCCTATCTGTTGTCACAACGAAAACGAAAATAAAGCATTTGTTTATGTCGGATCTTTCGTTTTTCGGATTCTGCACTATCGTTATCATTTGTTAAAGCGATAACGAAAATACCTGAAATTCGGACGAAAATGCATTTGAACAAAAACAAATGCACATGTCTAGTACTGTGTACTGTGTACTCTGCACAGTTTGCAGTTAAAGCTACCCCAATTGCTAGTGTTCTTCTGATCCTATACCACAGGCAGGCAGCTGCAGTAATTACAGTTGGTGTACTGTGGACCAATACATGAACAGTAGACAAGCAGCTTTCATTATAGATTGTACTAAATTTTGTCTTGAGCATAATTATTTTGTTTTCGATGATCAATTTTATGTACAGGTCCAAGGTACGGCAATGGAAGCAAATTTTGCTCCCTCGTACGCAAATCTTGCAATGGGATTATGGGAACATAAGTATATCTGGAACAATAATCCCCATTCCGAGCACCTTATTTATTACAGGTATATAGACGACATTGTCATTATTTGGGATGGTTCCCTCCAAGATACGGAAGATTTTGTAAACCACTGTAACAACCCACATGGCCTAAAATTTACATATGTCTCAGATCCTGATAAATTGGCATTTTTAGATCTAGAGCTATATCATGTTGAGGATGTTATACATGCCAAAAACTATACAAAACCAACCGCGGGAAATTCTCTTTTACATTATGGAAGTTGCCACTTCCATAAATGGAAAAACAACATCCCTAAAAGAACAGTTTTGTCGCCTAAAATGCAATTGTACCAACCCTCATGATTTTTTAGAAGAGAGTAAAACACTCAAAACTGAGGGAAAAGGGATATCAGAATCCCTCATCCAAGAGGCCCAAACACATCACACACAAGACATCCCATCAAATTAAGTAAAAGAAACATTTAACCAATCAGTTCGCTTCACCACTAGGTTTCATCATGATCACAAAAAAATTGAATCTATCCTAAAAAAACATTGGCCCATACTCCTAGAAGATTTGCATTTAAAAACGTTGTTACCAAAATGCCCTAAAGTCACGTATAGGAGAGCCCCTAACATAAAAAATAAAATCGCTCCTAGCAAGTTAAAATCCCATTCTACCCAGTCCATACCACGCATATGCCTAGTGCCACTTCGTGGCATGATCCAGTGCAAAAAATCTCTGTGTAAAACATGTAGCTACATACAACATGGCCAAAAACATTTCACAACCAAGAGCAAGACCTATGAGATCAGTGAATTTTATAATTGCTCATCGGACTTTGTAGTGTACTGTCTGAGCTGTCCATGCCAGTTACTCTACGTAGGCCGCACCATCCGCCCCCTTAGAGAGAGGTTTGGTGAACACCGTAGGAAAATAGAGGCAGGAAAGGACAAGCACAGCATCCCTCGCCATTTTGCCCAGTACCATAAAGGTTCCACAGATGGTTTGAAAGTCTGGGTATTGGAACAAATGCCTAAAAACATATCACAGGCAGAAAGGTTTTTTAGGTTGTGCGAACGCGAAACGTTCTGGATCTATTCCCTTTGTCACCCGGTGGAATAAATGAAGCACTGAAATTATCCACGATCCTATAAACCTTATCATTTTGTATTTTATCCCTATATATACAATATGTTTTTATCTATCTATATATATATATATATATATATATATATATATATATATATATATATATATATATATATATATATATATATATATATATATATATATATATCTATATAATATTAGAGGGACAAAAAATAAGTATATAAGGATTCATATCATTCTATGGACCTTTCAACACCGTCTAACACAATACTGTTCTATCCGTAGGGAACAACATATAAGTCATGCTATAATCCGATTATAATATCAATTCTGCTCTTTTTTTCCTCCTACTATCAACTCTGCTCCTGTGTATTCTATATATATATATTCTCTGATCTTTATATCAGTATTGCAAGGAGCATTTAGATTTTATTAAACAAACTATATATAATAATCTTTACCATGCAGCTGTGACACCAAATATACCATTTAATGTGTTATTATACATATATACAGTGGTGTGAAAAAGTGTTTGCCCCCTTCCTCATTTCCTGTTCCTTTGCATGTTTGTCACACTTAAGTGTTTCGGAACATCAAACCAATTTAAACAATAGTCAAGGACAACACAAGTAAACACAAAATGCAATTTGTAAATGAAGGTGTTTATTATTAAAGGTGAAAAAAAATCCAAACCATCATGGCCCTGTGTGAAAAAGTGATTGCCCCCTAAACCTAATAACTGGTTGGGCCACCCTTAGCAGCAACAACTGCAACCAAGCGTTTGCGATAACGTGCAATGAGGCTTTTACAGCGTCCTGGAGGAATTTTGGCCCCCTCATCTTTGCAGAATTGTCCTAATTCAGTTACATTAGAGGGTTTTCGAGCATGAACGGCCTTTTTAAGGTCATACCACAACATCTCAATAGGATTCAGGTCAGGACTTTGGCTAGGCCACTCCAAAGTCTTCATTTTGTTTTTCTTCAGCCATTCGGTGGTGGACTTGCTGGTGTGTTTAGGATCATTGTCCTGCTGCAGAACCCAAGTTCGTTTCAGCTTGAGTACACGAACAGATGGTCGGACATTCTCCTTCAGGATCTCTTGGTAGACAGCAGAATTCATAGTTCCTTTTATCACGGCAAGTCTTCCAGGTCCTGAAGCAGCAAAACAGCCCCAGACCATCACACTACCACCACCATATTTTACTGTTGGTATAATGTTCTTTTTCTGAAATGCAGTGTTCCTTCTACGCCAGATATACTTGGACACACACCTTCCAAAGAGTTCCACTTTTGTCTCATCGGTCCACAGAATGTTGTCCCAAAAGTCTTGGGGATCATCAAGATGTGTTGTGGAGAAATTGAGACGAGCTTTGATGTTCTTTTTGCTCAGCAGTGGTTTTCTCCTTGGAACTCTGCCATGCAGGCCATTTTTGCACAGTCTTTTCCTGATGGTGGAGGCATGAACGCTGACCTTAACTGAGGCAAGTGAGGCCTGCAGTTCCTTGGACGTTGTTGTGGGGTCTTTTGTGACCTCTTGGATGAGTCGTCGCTGCGCTCTTGGGGTAATTTTGGGCGGCCGGCCACTCCTGGGAAGGTTCACCACTGTTCCATGTCTTCGCCATTTGTGGATAATGGCTCTCACTGTGGTTCGCTGGATTCCCAAAGCTTTGGAAATGGCTTTATAACCTTTTCCAGACTGATAGATCTCAATTACTTTCTTTCTCAATTGTTCCTGAATTTCTTTGGGTCTCGGCATGATGTGTAGCTTTTAAGGATCTTCTGGTGGACCTTACTGTGTCAAGCAGCTCCTATTTAAGTGATGCCTTGATTGTGAACAGGTGTGGCAATAATCAGGCCTGGGTGTGGCTAGAGAAATTGAACTCAGGTGTGGACAACCACAGTTATAGTATGTTTTAACAAGGGGGGCAATCACTTTTTCACACAGGGCCATGATGGTTTGGATTTTTTTTCACCTTTAATAATAAACACCTTCATTTACAAGTTGCATTTTGTGTTTACTTGTGTTGTCCTTGACTATTGTTTAAATTGGTTTGATGTTCCGAAACACTTAAGTGTGACAAACATGCAAAGGAACAGGAAATGAGGAAGGGGGCAAACACTTTTTCACACCACTGTATATATATATATATATTTTTAATGTTCAATATACTTGAGAAGTATACATATATGGGATGCTCGTTTGCATTGTTTTTGATATTCGTTATCGATTTTAAATGTATAATGTTATTTTATATATGTATTATTTTTTGCAAGAAAAATAGTAACAAAATATAATAATGTCCAATGTTTCCCCATAGAGCTTTTACTTAGATTTATTTTTAGTCATTTCCCCCCCGATTTTATTGTTTTTCTCCATGAGTTTTTTTCCCAAAAAGCCCCTTGCCATCAGTTATAATTTTAAAGTCATATTTTGCATATGCAATAATTAATCCTGTGTCTTGCAACCATACTAGAGTATGTTAATGATCAATTGTTTTGCATTACAACCGCTAGATGGCACAAGGACTTAAGAGCACATAAAAAGGCTGTATGCAGCCCCAGTCCCCTAAGCTTGAAGAAGGAGCACGCCTGTCTGTTTACCTACAGTGCGCATGCTCCGAAACGCCGTCGCTATTGGCTGTGACGTCATCGCGCTCAACGCCTGTTGGTTACTGTGAACCTGAGCCAAGCCTCGATCTCAGTATACATAACCAGAATCAGGAAACCCTGCTGGCCGGGACTCCATGCCTGGATAACAACATCCACAGGCGGTTTTAACGCTGACTGACGCCATAGAGGACTCATGTGCTGATTACCCCTTTCCCAGATGTAAGTGGATGTATGCACCTTTTGTGTTTAATAAATGCAACAGTTTTTAATTTTGTTGCGCCTTTCTTGTCTCTTTCTTGTACTGTGTACTCTGCACAGTGTGCACATAAAGCTACCACAATTGCTGGTGTTCTTCTGATCCTATACCGCAGGCAGCTGCAGTAATTACAGTTGGTGTCCTGTGTACTCTGCACAGTGTGCACTTAAAGCTACCCCAATTGCTGGTGGTCTTCTGATCCTATACCACAGGCAGGCAGCTGCAGTAATTACAGTTGATGTACTGTGTACACTGCACAGTGTGCACATAAACCTACCCCAATTGCTGGTGTTCTCATACTAATAATACTACAGGCAAGCGGTTGATTCTGCTAGCTGCAGTATATCAGTATATACGTCCCAGCTTTGTGCAACTACATCTCCCTGCAGGCCATTAGTATGTCTGGAAGGCTAACAAGGAGAGGCAGACAGTCACGAGCCAATAAAAGAGGGCAAGCAGGCTCTGTGTCTAGAGGCAACAGTGCTGGTCGTGGACACGGTGCATCGTCATCAGCACGTGGCCATGGGACACGCTTGTCCTTTTTTTCGGCAGATGGCCGTGTTGAGCCGCAACATGCCGAAGACTTGGTAGAGTGGATGACCAAGCCATCCTCATTCTCCTCATCCTCTCTCCCCCAAGGTCAGGGTACTGGCAAATCAGCTGCCAACTTGGCCTCCTCCCCCGGCTCAATGGCATCAGTCAATCCTTCCCTAGCCCCACCATGTCCTCCTGAGGAGTCCCCCGAACTGTTTGAACACAGTGTTGGGTACATGCTCCATGAGGATGCCCAGTGTTTTGAAGGCTCTGATGATGATACCCAGCTAGAGGAAGGCAGTAACATGAGCCCAGAGAGAGAGGATGCCCAAGAAGAACAGCAATCTGGCAGTCATGTTCCCCCAGCTGCAGCATACTGCCAGGTTTGCTCCAGTGATGAGGAGGGAGGGGGTAATGAGGTAACTGACTCCACGTAGGTGCCTGATAGGAGAGAGGAGGAGGAGGAGGCACATCTCTAACGTGGCAGGATGCCCTCCAGGGGCCAGCTTAAGGGCAGCACACTGACTGCTTCACACCGCAGAGCTCCGCATGTGCAAAGTTCTTTGGTGTCTGCCTTTTTTGAGACAAATGCATCAGATCGCACCACTGCTATTTGCAACATATGTCTCAAGTGTATCTCGCGTGGCAAAAACTTTAGCCACTTGGGCACCACATGCTTGACCAGACATATGTCGACCTGCCATGCAGTTTGTTGGCAAGCGTACCTAAAAGACCCACACCAAAGAACAAAGCGGACCTCTCCTTGCTCCTCATCAACTGGGATCTCCAACCCCACTATACCTTCAGTCCTCTCTGAAACCTGCACTGAGAGGAATGAAGGTGTAGAATTAGGTGCATCGGTACACCGAAGTCCGGTTGTACCAGGCAAATTTCCCTGCCCCAGCTGCTGCACCGCCGAAAGAAGTTCACTCCCAGCCATCCACATGCCCAGCGGTTGAATGCTAGCTTGGCTAAATTGCTAGCACTTCAACTGCTGCCTTTTCAGTTGGTAGACTCTGCCCCCTTCTGTGAGTTTGTGGAATGTGCGGTTCCTCAGTGGCATGTTCCCAAACGCCACTTTTTCTCTCTACCGGCATCCGGCTCTATCCGGCTCTCTACCGGCATGTGGAAAGCAATGTCTTGGCCTCGCTGGACAGGGTGGTCAGTGGTAAGGTGCATATTACCGCTGACTCATGGTCCAGCAGGCATGGACAGGGACGTTACCTTTCTTTCACGGCCCATTGGGTCACTCTATTGGCAGCTGGGAGGGATGCAGGACAAGGTGCAGTAGTGTTGGAGGTTGTTCCGCCACCACGCCTCCAAAACGCTACTACTGTTGATTCTGACAAACCTCTCTCCTCCACCCTCCTCTTCTTTTTCCTCCATGGCCTCTTCCTGTGCTTTGTCCTCAGAACCAGCGGTGCTCCGTAGGCGTTCAAGGGTCTACGCAAGTACGCAGGCAAAAAGATGCCATGCAGTGCTTGCGCTGGTGTGCTTGGGGGACAGGAGCCCCACTGGGGCAGAGATTCTGTCAGCTCTGCAGGGGCAGGCTGAGAGGTGGTTGACGCCACACCAGCTTAAGCAAGGAATGGTGGTTTGCGACAATGGCACCAACCTCCTTCCCGTGCTCCGACAGGAACAACTGACCCATGTGCCCCGTTTGGCTCACGTCCTTAACTTGGTGGTGCAGTGGTTCTTGGGCAGGTACCCGGGCTTACAGGATGTCCTTAGGCAGGCCAGGAAAGTCTGTGTGCATTTCCGCCAGTCATATAATGCCAGTGCACGGCTGGCTGACCTACAAAAGGAATTTATCCAGCCCAAGAACCGCCTAATCTGTGACATGCCCACCAGGTGGAACTCAAAGTTGGCCATGCTGCAGCGGCTGCACACTCAGCAGAGGGCCATCAATGAGTATCTGTGCGACTACGGCACCAGGACAGGGTCATGGGAGCTTGTTTTTTTTCTCCACGCCAGTGGGCCATGATCAGGGATGCATGCACTGTCCTGTCACCATTTGAGGAGGCCATGAGGATAGTGAGCAGTGACAGTGCATGCATCAGTGACACTGTCCCTCTTGTCCACCTGTTGGAGCACACGCTGCATGGAATAATAGACAGGGCACTTGAGGCAGAACAGAGGCAGGAACAGGAGGACTTCTTTACCTCTCAAGGCCCCCTTTATCCAGACAGTGTTCCTGCTGGCCCCTCGATCACACAGGAAGAGGACAAGGAGGAGGAGGAGGAGGATTGTGTCAGCATGGAGGTGGAGCCTGGCACTCAGCAACAGCAGCAGTCTTTTAGGGATCATTTACATTCCCAAGAAACCCGAGGACTTGTAAGTGGCTGTGAGGAGGTGGCTGCGGATCATGTCGTCCTTAGTGACCCATAGGACTCCGGACCGAATGCCTCAGCTAACGTGTGCTGCATGGCCTCCCTGATCCTGCAAAGCCTGAGGAAGGATCCTCGTATTCGTCGGATCAAGGAGAGGGATCATTACTGGCTGGCAACCCTCCTTGATCCACCTTGAAAGGGTAAGGTTGCAGACCTTATCTTGCCATCGCAGAGGAAGCAGAGGATGAAACATCTTCGGGAGGCCTTGCAGAAAGGTCTGCGCAACGTGTTTCCAGAGACTGGGAGGTTACAAATTCCTGGTCCTGGACAACGTGTTGCTGAGGCTTCGGTCAGTCACAGAAGGAGCGGTGGAGTTTGTGGCCGTCTGACCGATGCGTTCAGACAATTTTTTAGTCCGCAGCCCCAAGGTATGATCGGTTCCAGCAACCATCGCCAGCGTCTGATTTACATGGTGCAGGAATACCTAGGGGCAAAATCAGACTTGGACACCTTTGCCACCAAAAATCCTCTGGGTTACTGGGTCTTGAGGATGGATCACTGGCCAGAGCTTGCACAGTATGCAATTGAGCTACTGGCTTGTCCTGCATCCAGCATTCTTTCGGAACGCACATTCAGTGCTACTGGAGGCTTTGTAACCGATCACAGGGTGTGCCTTCCAACGACTCGGCTGATCGACTGACTTTCATAAAAATTAATCAGTCTTGGATCACCACCAGCTACCAAACACCTTTCCCTTCAAGACTGCCTATGCTGATGCTGAGTGACTATCCTCTTCCTCCTCAATGATCATGCTGATGGCTTGTAAGAACATTTTTGGTTCTGAGCGCCGCCACCAGTGGCTAAGGCCCAATTTTTCACCCCTGTTTGACAGGGGTGTGTAATTAAAATTTTTGATGCAATATTTTGCAGGAGGGTTCGTTGCTGCACTCAACTACAATATTTGTTGCAGTGGTTGCAGTGTTGTGGCACCAGCACCAGTGCCTAAGGCCCAATTTTTCAGCCCCTGTTTAACAGGGGCGTGTAATTACAATTTTTGATGCAATACTTTGCAGCAGGGCTCATTCCTGCGCTCCAACTAGAGTTTCTGTGAGGTGCTGCAGTGTTGTGGCACCAGTGATTAAGGCCCAATTTTTCTGCCCCTGTTCAACAGGGACATGTACCGTATTTATCGGAGTATAACACGCACTTTTTTCCCCTTAAAATCAGGGGAAAATCATAGGTGCGTGTTATAAGCCGATCCCCCGCCGAGTGTGAGCCTCTCGGCCGTTCTCGGCGGCTTTCGGCCGATCTCGCTGGCTTTTGCCCGTTCTCGGCAGCTCTCGGCTGTTCTCGTCGGCTTTCGGCTGCTCACAGCGGCTCTTCGTGAGCCGCCGAGAGAGGCCGAAAGCGTCCGAGAACAGCCGAGAGCTGCCGAGAACGTCCGAAAGTGTCCGAAAGCCGGCGAGAGCATCCGAGAGCTGCTGAGAGCGTTCGAGAGCTGCCGAGAGTGTCCGAAAGCGGCTGAAAGCCGACGAGAGCGGGCGAAAGCCACCAAGAACTTCCAAAAGCGTCCGAAAATGGCCGAGAGCTATGGAGCGCCGCTGAGATACATAGGACATCCGGCTCTGTATCTGGGCGGCGCCATTTTTAAACGTAAATTACACTGGGGCAAGGCTGCAATGACAAGGGTGCAGATGGGCGCTGACAAGGCTGCAGATGGATGCTGACAAGGCTGCAATGATACTGATAAGGCTGCATTGATGGGCATTTAAATGTAAGTTTTTTTCTATAAACTTCCCTCCTAAAAGTTTTTTTCCTTAAAATTCCCTCCTAATCTTGGGGTGCGTGTTATACGCCGACAAATACAGTAATTACAATTCTTGATCTAATATTTCACAGAAGGGCCCATTCCTGTGCCTACCAAGAGTAACTGTGAGGGCTTACAGTGTTGTGGCAACACCACCACCAAAGGCCCAATTTTTCTGCCCTGTTCAACAATGGCATGTAATTACAATTCTTAATATAATAGTTCACAGCAGGGCATTCCAGCGCCCACCAAGAGTCACTTTGAGGGCTTACAGTGTTGTGGCAACACCAACACCTTAGGCCCACATTTCTGCAAAGCATATAGGGCAGGCCCCTACTTTCAAACATCCAACTTACAAATGTCTCCTACTTGCAAACAAAAGGAGACAACAGGAAGGGAGATGAAATCTACCCCTAGGAAGGGAAATTCTCTTCTGTAAGAGTTGATATGGGAAAAATGTGTCTCCTCTCCAGTGATGCTTTGTCACCAATCCTTGTTTCACTAAAAACCCCAAATTTTCAAAAAACATTTGTCATTGGGACAGAAAGTGAGGTGAAATCTTTCGAAGAGGTGCACAGACAGCAAAAAAAAGTTACAGGGGTGATAACCCTTCCCTATGTTTTCCAAAAAGCTTAAAAAGAGCTACACTTTAAAAATGTACCAGTTCAAAATTACAAACAGATTCTACTTAACAACAAACCTACACAGTCCCTGTCTTGTTTGCACCACCTGTATACTGCTGTTCAGAGTATATAGGGCCTGGAGGCCCCACACCTTTCCTTTTTTTAATTTGGGTGCAGGCCCAAAGGGCCTTGTAATGGACTGGGGGGGGGGGTACCCATGCCGTTTGTCTCACTGATTTTCATCCATATTGCCGGGACCAGACATTACATTAAAGCCGCAAGCAGTTTTAAATTACTTTTATTCCTTTAAAAATTAATTTTGTGCAGGGACTGTTCTAAGCATGGGAAACATGTGCCACTTTACAGGCATACTATAGACACCCACCAGGTACAATATTTAAAGGAATATTTCACTTTTTTTTTTCACTTTAAGCATCATTAAAATCAGTGCTCCCAAAAAAACGTCCCTTTTTAAAACTTTTTTTTTTTGCATTGATACATGTCCCCTGGGGCGGGACCCGGATCCCCAAACCCTTTTTTAGGACAATAACTTGCATATTAGCCTTTAAAAGTTGCACTTTTGATTTCGAACGTTCAAGTCCCATAGACTTTAACAGGGTTCTAAAGTTTGCAGAAATTTTCCGTCCGTTCGCAGGTTCTGGTGCGAACCGAACCGCGGGGTGTTCTGCTCATCCCTGATGAGAAGTAATATTATGTCTAAGGGCCGGTTCACACCATGCCTGCATCTGAATTGCAAAGGAATGTGCTGTGGATTCCTGTACAATTCAACCTGCATGCAAAATGCACTGCTTTTGTGATCTGCAGCAGGTGTCAATAAAAAGTTAATGACACCTCAAACGCAGGTCGCAAACATAGTGCGTTTGCCCTGCACCTGCCAGCCCTGGATCACCATCTGGTTGCAGTGCATGTTAAAAATTAGTGCATACAGTCCTTTGGTGCATTGCAATTTTAGCCCATTCAAAATGAATGAGCTTGAAATTGCACTGCACAGACCCGCATGTGAATCACACAGGAACGCACAGTGCGTTCCTGTGTGATTCAGCTCCAGGCATGGTGTGATCCAGTGATCTAAAAATTTAGATAGAAGTAATTAAAGTGGGGTTTGCTGACGTTGATGACATCTCCTTTTTCATGCAGCACTTCTGTGAGAAATTGGGCAGTGCAGTTTAAAATCTAATTTCTCAGAGTCAGAACAGCTGTGCTACATGAAAAAGCAGACATTAGACTACATTGCAGTGCTAACCTGCAGTCCCCTGAGAATCCAGATCCACCGCCACCATAATGCTGCTCATGTGTCCACACCAGAAGAACATGGGAACGATCATCCTAGAAGCCAGCCACACCCCCTCCCGCCCACTCAAAAGACAGGATCTCATAGTCAGGCTCCGCCTCTCTGCCTCGAAGATGTTTAGCCAGAGTGAGTGAGTAGCGCTGCCCTGCCTACTTGTTGATTGCCTTCTGCTGCATGTGCAGTCACTGCAGCATTGCCAAAGCTGAATGTCAAAAATCAGGCAGTTTACAGGCAGGTGGGATTCCCACTGAATTTCAGCCAATGGAACACTGGCTGTGTATGACTGCCTGAAATGGCTACAGACTCTTCTGGCCTGCCTTAGAAGATCTTGCAAACTGGATACCGCTGAACCACCAAATTAAGGACGTGCCAGGCATGACACGTGTCAACTTTTCCTGTCGAAGGCCGGACAAAAGGCAAGTGCGATTATCACACACCAAAAATCCTGGCTCAAGCTTTCATGGCGTGAACCACCTCTGGGCCTGCCCCTGCAGAGCTGAGATAATCTCTGCTC
The DNA here is from genome assembly GCA_028564925.1 of Lithobates sylvaticus. NCBI lineage: Eukaryota > Metazoa > Chordata > Amphibia > Anura > Ranidae > Lithobates > Lithobates sylvaticus. The sequence continues at coordinate 37,230,382 of CM053029.1, read as the reverse complement.
CGGTGTAGCTCCTGTCCCCTATACAGACTAGTTGATGCACTGCATTGCATCTATTAGCCTGACTAGTTCAACGGCCCCTTGAATGCTTAGGGGGTACTGGTGGTTCATAGGACAATTCAGCAGAGGAGGACATGGAGGAGGAGGAGGGGGTGGAGCTGACAGATCTCACATCATCAACACCACCTGTATGGAGAGGTGGCAGCAAAACAAGCTCCAGCCCTGAGCCCTGTCCTGCATCCTTCCTAGTTGCAAGCAGAGTTACCCAGTGTGCTGTGAATGAAATACACTATTTTACCAAAAGTATTGGGAAACCTTCCTTTACACACACATGAACTTTAATGGCATCCTAGTCTTAGTCCATAGGGTTCAATATTGAGTTGGCCGACCCTTTGCAGCTACTGTGTAACAGCTTCAACTCTTCTAGGAAGGCTCCAGTTTAGGAGTGTGTTTATGGGAATGTTTGACCATTCTTCCAAAAGTGCATTTGTGAGGTCATGCAGTGATGTGGACGAGAAGGCCTTGCTCGCAATCTCTGCTCTAATTCTTACCAAATTTGTTTTATTGGGTTGAGGTCAGGACTCTGTGCAGGTCAGTCAACTTCCTCCACCCCAAACTCGCTCATCCATGTCTTTATGGATCTTGCTTTGTGCATTGGTGTGCAGTCATGTTTGAACAGAAAGGGGTCATCCCCAAACTGTTCCCACAAAGTTGGGAGCATGATATTGTTCAACATGTCTTGGTATGCTGACATCTTAAGAGTTACTTTCACTGGAACTAAGGGGCCAAGCCCAACCCCTGAAACCCCACCCCCCTACACACACACTATAATCCCCCCTCCACCAAATGATTTGGACCAGCGCACAAAGCAAAGCAAAGCAAGGTCCATAAAGACATTGATGAGGGAGTTTAGGGTAAAAGAACTTGACTGGCCTGCATTTGGGCCCTAGAATGTACTGTGCAGTGCATTGTGGGGCACTTGGCAAGCAAACATCCCGTTGAGCGCCCCGCAAATTCGGGTGTTTTGCTCGGCCTCAACTGTTTTCCCCAACACTAGTTTCTATATCTTGCTGTAAAGTTATTGCCTTACTTACCCTAGTATCATCAGAAAACACTGATATTGAGCCATTTATACCAACCTCTATATCATTTATGAAAAAAATTGTAAAGAATTGGTACCAGGACAGAGCCTGGGGTTCCCCACTTCCCACTCAGACCAGTCTGAGTACTTGCTATTTATCACCACGCTTTGGTTGCGCCCCTGTAACCAGGTTTCTATCCATGTACAAACCCTTTGGTCCGTGCCAACAGATCTGAGTTTGTAAATTAACCACTTCCCGACCATCCGCTGCAGTTTTACTGCGGCAGAATGGCACAGGTGGGCGAGGCAAAGCGACGATCGGATTAGTTTCAGAACCGATCAGTTTCCAGGCCCAAGCCAATTATTTCTGGCCTGGACCTGCTGATCGGTCCTGACGAATTAAATCCTCCCCTGCCTGTGTAAGTGTAAACACAGACAGGGGAAGTGATGTCATCTCCCCACATATTTTACCGTTAGGGAAATAGTCACAATAAAACCAATATCAAGCATAATGAATGCATGCAAGATTCTAACAATGTCGTTAACCCTAAATTGGACTGATGATACGATACATTGTAGCAACTATTGTAATATTAAATAGTGTACAGTAGTGTACAGTAGAATGCTTTGCTCGACTAGTTTCGCAAAAAATAAATGCTTCATCGGGAGCTCAGTAGCTGTTCTAAGGAGGGGAAAAGAGACATTGAGTAAATATTCATATACCAAAAATAGTTAAATATAGAACAGTGAAATTACAATAGTTTTGAGAAAGTTTCAGTTTCAGCATTTTTTAGCAGCACAATGTCCCATGGTCAACACAGACAAGACTCCCAAGATGACCACATTGGTAGTGAGAAGAGTAGCATGAGAGTGTATCCAGTAATAATGGCTATACATAAACTAGACAAATAACTAGAGAGTACAAATGGTTAATCAATTAGTTGGAGAGAGGCAGTGCATGCTGGTAGTCCAGAGTTGAAAGGATAGGGCATGAGATAGAGACACAATGAGATGCTACTCCCACACATGCATCAGAGAATGCCTGTGTAGAGCCTACCTTAGTACATCCACTAATTGCATGTAAGCCTGCTTCAAGTAAGCCGAAGGAGACACATGATAGTAGGAAATCAAATTAGTCCTGGGTAAGTGGGGTGCCATAAAGAAGACATAGAGGCCATCAAGTAGCCTATAACATGATAATGGCAATATTAATGTATTAATATTATTATTAGAATCACATCAATTGGTATTATTAAATAAAGTTAGATAAGCCATAGGCATATCAAAAAGACCATATACGCCTTACCATGCTAGTGATAAACACTATCATGATGCGCAGTACTTAAGACTCAGAAGAAACTGTACTAGTGATGTCGATTTCTGTCACCATGCCGATCTCCTGAAAAAGCGTTTACTACAAAGAGGATACTCCAAATCACTGTTACGAAAGGCTTTCAACAAAGCCTCTTCGCAATCAAGAGAAACATTGCTATTTAACCCGAGAGCCAGATCAGACAAATCACTTACCGCCAAATTCTTTACACAATTTTCTCAGCAACATTACCAACTTAGAAATCTATTGGAAAAGCATTGGCCTATACTACAGGAGGATCCAACACTACGTAAATACATTTCCGATCATCCCAAAATTATTTTTAAATGCTCAAGATCCCTTTGTGACAGACTGACTAAAAGTCACTATGTCCCTTCGAACATCAACACCCTTATATTTTTAGATGTGGACAGTGTACTTTCTGTCCGTGGGTCACTCCAGGGCAAAGGTTCACACTCCCCAATGGGGAATTGTTTTACCCCCACTTTCAGGCTGATTGTAACACCTCTGGTGTCGTATACCTTATGACCTGCAAGTGTGGGATTTTCTATGTAGGTAAAACCATCCGCCAGTTCAGGCAAAGGATTAATGATCATGTCTACTGGTCCTCTACTGGCAAGATTTTGAGCCCCATCAGTAGACATTTGGATCTCTACCATAAATTTAACCTTACGGTTGCCTCCTTTATAGTGCTGGCAGTGATCCCGCAGGATTCTAGAGGGGGTGATCGGGTCAGATGGATACTCCAGATCGAAACCAAATGGATAGAACGGCTAAATGCCACAAGATGGCCTGGGATTAATGAAATGCAAACTTACAAATATTTTCTATGAGAATTAATTTATGTTAACTAGATCCCAATTGATATCCGTTATATAGCTAATGTGGGTGCGTCCTGTCCCAATCAAAATTCTATCTCTGCCCCGATTCAGGTGGCTTATCTCTTGCTAATAGATCGTAGTGTCATCTTCTGTCCCCACCTCCCCCTCACATAACTTTTCCTTACTGGGAGATACTATGTTCTCCTACTTCTGCTCTGACTTCCTGGGTTTGTTCTTTTGTCATTTAACTATGTGCATATTTCACTGTCTATCCCCTGTATGTCTTCTAGGATGATTTCTAAACATGTTTAACAATTCATAGTTATGGTAATTACATGTTACAAATAATCTGACTTATTGACCTATTCAAAAGTCACTACGTGACTTTACCTTTGGTCACGTTTGATGTATATGCATTGTTTCTTGAATATGAAACCACGTTATCTCTAACCATGTTTTTGTGGCTTTTTCGTTTCAGAAGCCCGCAGCCCATGTCCCCTGGTTCATATGGCGAAGCTCCCTTTGATTTATATTTGTGAGATGTTTGGCGTGCGGCCAGAAAGCCGCAACACAATATATACCTTTAGGGTGTTTGTGTATGCGGCAGATTACCTTGGTGTTCCTACCCTATTGGGTTTTAATTTCCAGCTCCCCCTTGATGTATCGCTGCTTCTTTTAGTATTAATACACTCCGGTTTTACCTCTTTCTGACTTACATCTGGTAAGTCGTACACACGTATGGATGTCAGTGGGGTTCTCCACCGCCAGGGGGAGGGATCGCAGAGGTGCCTGTGGTTCTTACCCATTTATTAGGCCAGCTCTTTTGCTATGGCCTCTGATCCGTCGCCGAGCATGCGCAATAGCGCTGACTAGACTCAGCGGCCATACATTCCCTTTCGCTCTGAGCCGTGTCTAGGCTGTTCCATCATACGGCCATTGACGCACTGCACATGCGCGTGCGTTCGGCGATGCGCTCCAACTTGCACCTGCGCACACTGGCGATTCGATGGGCGGACCATTATCTCTGGCCGAGTGAGGTGTGGCGGTGATTTACCGCACACCTGTCTAGAGTGTATATTAGGGCGGCTTTTCCAGATCCCTATCATGGCGGTCACCATGATAGGGAGGTCTGCTGGTATGCTGTATATTTTCATCTACCCTGGTATGTAACCTTCACCTATAGTTTTACCTAAGGTAATGTTGGCTTGTGTTGGCACTATATTGCGGTAGCTGTACTAGCACTAGTCTCGATTCTTTATTGTCATTCCAGACGGATACCCCCACATACTAATTGGTGTGGTTATTGAGTGGATTTATAAACACTGACAAATCCTTCCCATTTAATACCTGCGATATTCATTGCCCTTTTTAAGGGAAGTCCTTCACCCTTCTGTATAGGAGTCTGTGTGTTTATCACTAGCATGGCTAGTTTTGATATGCCTATGGCTTATCTAACTTTATTTAATAATACCAATTGATGTGATTTTAATAATAATATTAATACTTTAATATTGCCATTATCATGTTATAGGCTACTTGATGGCCTGGGCCTCTATGTCTTCTTTATGACGCCCCACTTACCCAGGACTAATTTGATTTCCTACTATCATGTGTCTCCTTCCGGCTTACTTGAAGCAGGCTTACATGCAACTAGTGGATGTACTAAGGTAGGCTCTACACAGGCATTCTCTGATGCATGTGTGGGAGTAGCATCTCATTGTGTCTCTATCTCATGCCCTATCCTTTCAACTCTGGACTACCAGCATGCACTGCCTCTCTCCAACTAATTGATTAACCATTTGTACTTTCTAATAAATTATTTGTCTAGTTTATGTATAGTCATTATTACTGGATACACTCTCATGCTACTCTTCTCACTACCAATGCGGTCATCTTGGGAGTCTTGTCTGTGTTGACCATAGGACATTGTGCTGCTAAAAAATGCTGAAACTGAAACTTTCTCAAAACTATTGTAATTTCACTGTTCTATATTTAAAAAAAATTTGTGTGGCCCCTAGGAAGCAAAAATGGCGCTCACATTCCTTAACGACATTGTTAGAATCTTGCATGCATTCATTATGCTTGATAATGGTTTTATTGTGACTATTTCCTGTACTTTTTTGTTTAATAAATTTGTATATATTTTTAATAATTCTACTATATCAGGAAACAATTAGTGGAAACAAACACAGATCAGCTCTACAGTCATCAGGAAGCAAAAATGGCGCTCACCTGAAACACAGACAGCTACCGCAATGACAAGTAACGAACGTACATTGAGGTCAGGCAATTCCCGTAATGCACCAACTCAAGGACGGTCTACATCAGACTTTCCTAATGCAGGGTCAAAAAGTGACCCTGTCGAGGGCCAATGACAGAGACAGAAGGCAGCTCCATTCGAGGACGCCTTTAGTGTCATTAATTTATCTGGATACATACTATCCTGTGACGAGAAGTCCCTATTAGGTAAGGGCTTATCTTTCTGCCCTTCCTCCAACATTGACACCTTTGACACAATAAAAGACTTACACCTGTTTGCAAGAAAACTTGTATTAAAGAGTCTTTATACCAAAACTACCTCAGCGGTAACCCTTCAAAACAGGGAAAAACAAGCCGTGGATGATCTGGTGTCACTGTTGGAGGAACAAGAGCAAAAAGACCTTATTGACAGAGTAGACCTAGAATCACTCCTAGCGGAACACATAACTCCAACCAAGGTAGGGATCAAAGGAAATTCTATACTTAAAAAGAAATCCAATAAATTTCCATCACTTACACAAAACGCCAACCTAAAGGCCTTTGTGTTAATGGTGACGGACGACATCATTAAACTCACACAAGCAACCCCCCCTTGTAATCTCACAACTGATGAACAAAAGGCACTCAAAACGCTAACTGAACAACACCAATTAACGATCAAACCATCAGACAAGGGGGGCAACATTGTCATTATGGATAATTCCTCGTACCTTGCCATGTGTTCCAAAATATTATCCAACAAGGAGTGGTACAAACCTATTTCTCACTCTGCCATCGAAAAATTCGACAATGAATTTTTCAAATTAATTGACCAAGCATATCTTGATAATGTATTGACTCAACAGACGTGGGAGTTCATACGGACCAAGTTTGCGAGGATACCTACTTTTTACAGCCTGCCCAAGGTGCACAAGGACATGACGAACCCCCCGGGGAGACCTATTGTCTCCGGGGTGGGGAGCATCTCTGAAAATCTAAGCAGGTTCGTGGACGAACAACTGCGTCCTCTCGTCACAAACCTACCCTCGTATGTTAGGGATACCACCCAATTATTGCAACATCTGGATGGCCTCTGTATTCCTACTGACTCTTTATTAGTCACTATAGATGTAGAGGCACTTTACTGTTCGATCCCCCACAATAGGGGCTTAGAAGTTATCAACCATTATTTGTCTCAATCATCCAAGGATGATAAACCATTACACCACTTTCTGACACAGGCCTTGGAATACATCTTATCCCACAATGCCTTTTCCTTCCACGGCTCCCATTTCCTCCAGATACAGGGTGTGGCTATGGGGACGTGCTGCGCACCTTCCTATGCCAACCTGTATCTGGGGGAATGGGAGAACACATTTCTTTCAACGTACCCTCAATTTTCGGACCAGATCACACTCTGGTACCGTTATATTGATGACATTATTTTAGTGTGGCAGGGAGACAAGGATGGCCTTGATCAGTGCATAACAGCCATGGGCACGAACGATTTCAACCTGAAATTTACTATGACCTGCGACACAAACAAAATCAATTTTTTGGATATTACCATAATGAAAAGTAAGGATGGCCACCTCTCGAGTACTCTTTACCGAAAAGAAACATCAGGGAATACTATCTTACATCCCACCCCTCTGGTTAAATCGATCCCGTATTCCCAGTATCTGCGGATACGTAGAAACTGCACTAAGGACTCTGACTTCTTGTTAGAAGCAAAAAACTTACAGACCTGCTTACTCCAACGGGGATAATCCCCAACCAGTCTAAAAAAAGCGTTTAGGAGAGTTTACAAACAAACAAGATTAAGTCTGATGTTCAAACCTATCAAGAAAACTAATACAACTGTAGATCAAACCCGAATAGTGATGACATATAATAAGCAACATCAACAGGTCAGAAGTATCCTCAAAAAATATTGGCACATATTGAATATCGACCCCACACTGAATTCGTTTATACCTAAAGAGCCCCTTGTCACATATAGACGCACAAAATCTCTGCGCGATATATTAGTTAAAAGCGAATATACAGGGGAATTCAGGGGAGATCCATGCAAACGCCTTGGTACCTTCAAATGTGGAGGCTGTACCCAATGTCAGTACATGAACATTGACACCAATATAGTACTTCCCAATGGAAAGAGTTTCAGACCTAACCACTACGCAAATTGTCGCACGTATGGGGTGGTGTATTTGCTTACTTGTTCCTGTGGCTCATTTTATGTGGGTAAAACCAAGCAGGAGCTTCACAAGAGAACAAGCAAGCATATACATAGTATCCGTGTATGTGACCCGGATCTACCACTTGGGAGACACTCCCAAGATGTTCACATGGGAAATTTCCCACGAGTAAGGTTCTTAGTCCTGGATCGTATACATCCCAATACGAGAGGGGGGGATTGGGATAAAATCCTGCTGCAACATGAGACTAGATGGATTGTGGCTTTAAAGGCCACCCATCCACCAGGCTTAAACGACTGTATTAGCTACAAACCCTTCTTGGAGGGTTTTACATCTGGAACCTGGGAGGGTCATGGTTAATACATGTCTGCTGTCATTATATATATATATATATATTTTAATGTCATGGCTAATACACGTCTGCTGTCATTATATATATATATATACTGTAATACAAATTTCTTTTCTTTTGCATATGTCGCAGCTGTCACCCCATGTTTTTACATCAGGGGTAGCCCATGTAGTGGGTATAGGACTCTCCTTGGGTGATGTATACACTCCTGCCAACCTGGAGTGATTTCATTAGTCACAATCTACATATCACAATGTAATCCTCCAATATTGTGTAGGCTCCACCTTTGGTGATGAGCATGTTTCCTTTCCTTGATTACATGACTACATGGTACAAGACACCTTTTCTGAACTGCTATCATTTATGCGGTATCCTTCCTGGATGTCACATGCGTGTCAAGGGTGTATGCACAAAGTGTCCTGTGTGTTCTTCCCGGGGTTTTTTGCATGCTTATTGGGGGTTTTTTAGGGGTTAATAGTGATTATATGTTGGTTCACTTTATCCCTATAGTTTACAACAGTCCGGGTGCACACTTTTAAATATCTGTATCCTTATTGGAGGGAGATGCGCCCTCCCTTTGCACTGCACAGCTATTTATACATATACAGCGTCCCCTCCTTGTAACTATACGCAAAGGGCTTCACTTCATTCCTTTGTGGTTCCAAGTCGGGGACCGCTTCCCTTTTTCATATCAGGGCCGTGCAGGTCTTCCCTTACAGTCTAATCTAGCCGCAGTGTGCGCACGCGCACACCTCGCCTGATGGGAGACTACTGGGAGACGTAGGTCTATATCCAGTCTCCGCGCATGCGCAATGCAGTACGGGGCGACGCCACGCACCCACACCAGAGGTGCGGTGTGCGCAGGCTTCTATTTTGCATTGCGGAGCGTCACACCACGTCGAGTAGACGATTAGTGATGACGTGATCCATAGTGCGCCCTAATTGCAGCTAGTTTCCCTTATAAAAACACCCCCATGCTATTTTGTAATCGGGCAGCAGAGGACCACACGGCGGACATTACACAGCGGTCGCACGTCTCCCCATAGGGGATACCCCACAGAGGAAAGGGTAAGCTATGCCACATTATACCTACAATCTCGATCTCCCTTAGGTAAAGCCCCATACACACGGCGGGACAATCCTCTCGGTCGGATCCTGTCCGTCATACTTTGACGTTGGTTTTGCGTACACACGGTCGGACATCTCCCGTGGTGAGGTTACGACGGGACTAGTAACCCCTTATGGGATCTGAGCATACTTCGTCCATCCGGGACATTCGGACCGTGTTGTCTCGCAGGGACGACAATCCGACCCTGTCTCAAGGTCCGTACACCATTGAACAGGGATCTGCGAATAGGGGATCAGCCCTAAGGGTACATGTGCTATTCCCGTCCTTCCTTTAGGGTGAGATGCTATTTTGTGCTATTCCTGTATAGGCATTATCTAACACTTTAGCTCTATGGACACATATTGAAATAGTGTACTTGACACTGCGGTGACCTCTTTCCTTTCCTCTCCTCCTCCGGGATGATACATATATGTATACCATTCAATTTCATTGGTACTTGGTAAACATATTACAGGTATTACCGCTTTGGGTTTTCCGTTCTTTGCTATCGATTGTATCTATTCAATTACACCTACTCTCTGAGTTAACATCACTCTATATCATTCTCCACTCGAATATAATATACACGTGGGGACACATGATTAATTCTCTCCCTCTCAATATATATCAGGCCCGGCTGTTTGGACACATAGTCCCTGTAAGGGAATCTGTAATTAGGATTCATTCCCGTGTGTGCTGCCACACCTGGGGGACGCACCTCCCTCCCTCTTGAGATACAACCCACTTGGTCCACGAACATCGACTCCAACGAGGTACGTGGTAACGCATACACCCTTGACACATTGCATGGTCCACCCAGGTAGGCTCATCCCATGAGCATACCACTATTTTTTTAGGCTCTTTATGAATTTGTTGTACCAATATTTTTGCATAGAAATTATTTCTTACAACTCCTGGGTCCTTGTGATATCCTGATGTGTGCTAAACTGGAAAAAATACAAAACAAACTCCCTGTTGATTGTTCCTTTCTCTTTTGCATTCCTTAGAGCGATAGGTACTTACCACATATAACCACTCTCTGCTCCTGACGAAGGTTCCCACATTCGGGCAACTGGAAACGCGTCGAGCATCTGGGGGTCACATACCCCTTTGAGAGCATCAGTACCGTACCTTTGTGTATATTTTTTGTAAAGTGTTGTCATATTATTTGTTTGTATAATTTTTTGTTACTTGTTTTGAAACTGCTATGCATATTATGAATTGTGCACCCTGCTATCGGACATCTGGGTGATTTTATATATCATTTTATTAACCAATAAAATTCCAAAATATTTTTTCACAAAATCTTTGGTGAGAGTGGTGATCTATTCAAAGTCCCAATCATAGGGGTTCTCTTCTTGTCTAGCATGGATTCATGAAAGACAGAAGTTGTCAGACATTCGTTTTTATGAGGCGGTAAGTAAAACCTTGGACAGAGGGGTGGCGGTGGACGTGGTATACTTGGATTTTGCAAAATCGATACAGTTCCGCACACACGGCTGATGTGTAAGGTAAAGTCTACAGGTTTGGAAATATCAGTTTGTAAATGGATAGAAAACTGGCTAAAAGACAGAATTCAGAGAGTAGTGGTTAATGATTCTTATTCTGAATGGTCTAAGGTTATCAGTGGTGTACCCCAAGGTTCAGTGCTGGGACCCTTACTTTTTAATATCTTTATAAATGATATAGGGTCTGGGATCAAAAGTAACATTTCTGTCTTTGCAGATGACACCAAGCTATGCAGTGGAATAACGTCCTTACAGGATGTCTCCAATTTACAAGCCAACCTCAATGCTCTGTCTAATTGGGCGACTATGTGGCAGATGAGGTTTAATGTTGATAAATGTAAAGTTATGCACTTGGGGGCTAAGAATCATACATGCTAGGGGTAGTACAACTGGGGGGATCCATAGTGGAGAAGGATCTGGGTGTTTTGGTAGATCATAAGCTCAATAATAGCATGCAATGCCAAGCTGCGGTTTCCAAAGCGAGCAAAGTCCTTTCTTGTATTAAGAGAGGTATGGACTCCAGAGAAAGAGATATCATTTTGCCCCTGTTCAAATCATTAGAAAGACCTCATCTGGAATATTCAGTTCAGTTTTGGGCTCCATTTCTCAAAAAGCATATTGGGGAACTGGAGAAAGTGCGGAGAAGGGCAACCAAACTGATAAGAGGCATGGAGGAGCTCAGCTATGAGGAAAGATTAGAGGAACTGAATTTATTCACTCTTGATAAGAGGAGATTAAGGGGGGATATGATTAACATGTACAAATATAGAAGTATAAATATATAGTGAACTTGGTGTTGAGTTATTCACTTTAAAGTCAACAAAGAGGACAAGGGGGCACTCTTTACGTCTAGAGAAAAAGAGATTTCATCTCCAAATACGGAAAGGTTTCTTCACAGTAAGAGCTGTAAAAATGTGGACTAGACTCCCTGCAGAGGTGGTTCTGGCCAGCTCAGTAGATTGCTTCAAGAAAGGCCTGGATTCTTTCCTAAATGTACAGAATATAACTGGGTACTAACATTTATAGTTGATCCAGGGAAAATCCTCTCTAGGGATCAGGAAGGATTTTTTTTCCCCTGCTTTAGCAAATTGGATCATGCTCTGCTGGGGTTTTTCGCCTTCCTCTGGATCAATTGTGGGTATAGAATTGGGTATATGGAATTGTATGATATATTTTTTTTTTTTTTTTTTTTGTGGTTGAACTGGATGGACTTGTGTCTTTTTTCAGCCTGACTAACTATGTAATAAGCAGTTGCTGTCAGTCAGGTGCTCTTTTTACCTGTGAGTCTCACTAGTGTACCAGTAAATTTAGAGGCCAAAATGTCAAGTCGAAGGTTAGTGTGGCCTACACGTTTCTGAGCATTACAGATGAGAGTGAAGAGGAACTCACCCATCTGTCAGATTCAGGCTCAGAATACGAACCCGTAGACAGCAGCAGCACCGTGACAGATAGCTCTGACGACGGAGTTGTGGTCCCTGCCAAGGTTAGGCATACTTGACCCCATTTCATCTGCTGTTGTTGAGGTGCAAGAACCGCAGGGCTCTCGTATAGAGCAGAGAGCCAGTACTAGTGCCGCTCATCGTTCTGGTGAGCTGGGAAAAACCAGCAGTCTAGTACATCCTGGTCGTACATCCAGCACTGCAGTATCACGTGGTGACGTGGCGAGTCCCATAAGTGCAGTTCAAGCTGGTGAGGTGGCTAGCACAACTAGTGTCCCACAGCCACCAAGAAGACAAAGACAGGTCCGTCAAGCCCATAGTGCCCTTCCTTCTGCATTTGCCAATCCCAATTGGGAACCCACCACTTCTGCAGCACCCTTACTTCCCCCATTCACTAGCCAACCCGGAATTTAGGCAGAAACAGTTGATTTTACGTCACTTGATTTTTATTCGCTGTTTTTCTCGGAAGATCTTTATAAACCTATTGTGGACCAAAGCAATTTGTATGCTGGTCAATTCATCACCGCTAATCCCCAGTTGACCCTTGCCAGAAATTGGAAACATATTACGGTCTCCAAATCTAAGACCTTCCTGGGCCTATCCCTCCTCGTGGGCATAACTAAAAAAGGTGAGTTGCGGTCATATTGGTCCACTGACCCAATTCACCATATGCTTGAGTTCTCTGCCTCCATGACCAGGACACGATACAAGCAGATTTTGCGGTTCCTGCATTTCAATGACAATGAACTCTGTCATCCTGGGGGTGACCCTGAATACGATCGGCTCTACATAATTCGGCCCCTCGTAAACCACTTCAACCAGCAGTTAGCAGCCTTGTTTACTCCTGATCAAGTTGTCTGCATTGATGAGTCCCTGATTACGATTTCTGGCCGATTGTCATTCAAACAGTATCTTCCTAGCAAGCGTGTCAGATATAGGGTCAACATGTATAAGCTCTGTGACAGGGCAACAGGCTATACATATGGTTTTATGGTTTATGAGGGAAGAGATAGTTACGTACAGCCGGAGAACTGCCCAGACTACATAGGGAGCGCTGGTAAGATTGTGTGGGACTTGGTGTCACCCTTATTTGGAAAGGGGTACCACTTGTATTTGGACAACTATTACACAAGCATGACCCTTTTTAGACACTTGTTTGATCATGGAATTGGCGCATGTGGCACTGTGCGATCTAATCGCTGGAGCTTACTCCAGCAGCTTGTAGATTCCCGTCTTAGGCTGGGAGAGAGAGCCTGCTTGAGATGTAATAATTTGCTCGCTGAGAAGTGGAGGGATAATAAGAATGTTTTTGTTATGTCCACCCTTCACGCAGACACGACGGTCCAAATTCCTACGGGACTGATGTTGTGGAGAAACCCATCTGTGTCCACTAATACAACCTTAATATGGGAGGGGTGGACCTCAACAACCAGTTGTTGGCGCCGTACCCAATCGCCCGTAATCCCAGACGCTGGTATACAAAAGTGTCTGTATACTTATCCCAATTGGCTCTGCTGAATACTTATCTGCTATACAAAGCTTCAGGACGAACTGGATTCTTCCTTAAATTCCAGGAAGTGGTCATCACAACCCTTCTGTTTCCAGATGATGCTGTGGCCCAACTTCCCAATTCAAATGCAGTGAGCCGGATGCATGAGAGGCATTTTCCGCATGTCCTCCCTGGTACCCCTACCCAAAGAAATCCCCAAAGGAGATATCGTGTCTGTAGAAAGTGTGGATATAGGCGTGAGATCCGCTTTTATTATCCCTCCTGTCCTTACCAACCTGGTCTTTGCATTGGTGACTGTTTCGAACGCTACCACACACTAGTGGATTATTAGCGTAGGGTACAGCATTGCACAGTCCTAGGCACACTTACACAGGGTCTCAAAAGATGAGATGACCATCACATTTTGAGAGACCCTTATCTGGAAAGTTTACAGTTAATATAAAAGTGAAAAAAAATTAATAAAACACATACACAAAAACAAAATAAATAAATAAGCCAAAAGAAGTTGTGGTTTTATTTTTCTTCTCTCTCTACTGTTCTCTCTCTACTGTTCTCTCTCTCTATTGTTCTATATCTATTGTTCTCTCCCTATTGTTACTGTATTTTAGAACTGTAATGTCTTATTTTTACTATGTTTTATTATATTTGCTTTGCAGGTGTAGCGCCTGTACTCCTGATGAGTATGTGCTATGGCTTTAAATTTAGTTTTTGCCCAAAACTGTAGTTGAGTTAATTGTTCTAAATTATGCTTTGGCATCAGTTTGGCTGGGCTGTATTGAGGTTCTGCCTGGTCATAGGTGGGGTTTGCATCTGTGAGAGGCCCTAGAACGCAGTCTGGTTGGACGCATTGGGTACCAATCTCTCTCGGAGCCAATCAGTGGGCACGTTTGTCTCGCTGTGTATTCCGAGACAGGGTACTTAAGTTGCTGAAGTCACGTGGTAAGGGGTTCCAGTCCAGAGGTTGCTGCTGACTCTGTGGTCCTGGTCCTCCTGACCAGCCCCCAGAGGCCCTCATGGCCTGGGGTGTGGATCCATCCGTTTCCGAGCCTCAGAACTGGCTAGTTCGAGGCGCAGTAACTGGAAGGAGGATTCTAAGGTGTTCTGGTGCCGTCTCGGGTTTGGAGAGGCCCAGCAACTCTACATGCAACCAGGGGAGGACTCTTCAGTAAGAGAGCCATGCACGAGGCTGGCTGGATTATGTACAGAGAGAGACTTTTATTAAGTCAGCAGTTCCAAGCACCTGAGCTAAACGTTATCCTTATACCCTCTATTTCCAACTTAGAGACTGAGTTTGTTCAACTGTTTTAAGCAAAATAAAAATCCTAAAAAGGAATTCAGGTGTCGGTCTCTACAGTTACTGGGTCATCAACCCTGGGAACCCCTAGACAAGGACAACGAGTTACGAGCTGGTGGAGGTAATCGGTAAGCCCAGAAAAATTCAGCCTGTCCTTCGGGGGTCAGGGCTACACAGGTATGATATGTCTTATTCCGCGCACACACGACTTTTTTCCCGCTGAAACTGTCTTGCCTACACACAATCACACCAAAGTCTGACCATCTAGAACGCGGGGACGTAAAACACGTACGACGGGACTAGAAAAAGGAAGTTCGATAGCCAGTAGCTGCCGTCCTGTACTTGCTTCAGAAAATGCGTAGTTTTGGTTAGTCGGAACTGCACACAGACGAGCGGTTTTCCAGATAGCAATTGGTTCCGTCGGAAATATATAAAACATGTTCTATTTCTATGTGATAGAGTATTCCTGCGCTACCGTGGAGAGGGAAGGGTAGGGCATGGGAGGGAAGGGTTGACTGAGGGGGGACTGCTGCAAGCACCGAATGCAGGTCAGACCGTACCTACTGAAGAAGGTATAGAAAAGTAGGGGTGATGCTGCGCTGTTCCCCAGGGGAATGTATTAGATCTACCTCAAGGTGGCAGTATTGGGGCAAAAGCGTGAACCCCTAATGTATACAATGGTAATGGACAATAGAATTGTCTCGTCTACCAGTCTCTAAGTATGAGGTGAATGATACCTAGTGGTAAGCACAATGTACTGCGATCAATAAATATACTGATAATAGTGGTGGCCGATAGATAAATATGTAAAAAGTGCGAGAGTGTCAAAATGACTAATGACACATACATATAATAGCTAGTAAAACATCATAAATATGAGACATAAACAATATCAATAAAATATATAAAAAATATTAGGTGAACATACGGTGTAGATCAATATAAAATATAAAGTGCATACTGCAAAGAATAAATATATATAACCGTGAGGTGTCAGTATATATAGTAAAACTGTGGGGTGCTGGTATATATAATAACAATGGCTATGCAATACAGTGTAGGAAAAAGTTGATATCTCAATCTGCGGAATGTGATGATAGTGCAGAAAGTAAGATGCACTGACAAGAATAAACAATTAAACAGTGAATGAAAGTGCACAATGCATTAAAGGTGCAGATAGTGAAGCATAAGTGGAGCTAGTCTGCTTGACTAGAGAGAGTTATACATATATAGATATGCACAAAAAAAAAAAACTGAGTTGCAAAAAACGCAGAATGCAATTTGCAAAAAACTGAGTTGCACAAAAACGCAGAATGCGATTTAACAGAGAAAATGCGATTTCAACAGAAAAAAATGCAAAATAGAGTAGCACAAAGTTATTATATGAGAACGTGGCTGGAAATAAATATCCGTAAAGAGGTAAATGTGACCAAAATCAAGTAGCAGACTCAGCTGCATGCACATAGGTCCGTGATATAGAGAAAAAAAGTCCTTGACAGTTTGATTACAAATCTCGGTGTAAGTGATATGATCCTTATACAGGAGTGGTGTTCGTGCAGTGGGGTGTCATAAAATAGTGGGGAGCGTTCCTCTTTGTGCGGGGCACACTATGATAAGTAATGCACCCTTACCTTGCGGTAAAGGGTTAACCGCATAAAGATAGTGATATGGGTTCTGCTGTCCTCTTCTTCTAACGTGCTGCTCTGCCTAGGAGGGTGCGTGTTTCCTTTTTCCTTCCCTGGCTCCTGGTATCTTTAGCCTTATCTCTCTCGGCAATCGCCGGAGTGGTAGGTGAAAAATAAATGAAGGGGGAGCCGTATAGTGTAGTACGTTTAAATAATAGCTTAGTAAGCAGTTTATTCAAGCATTAAAATAGAAACTCACAGTAAAAAAACTCATAGAATAAAAATAAAGGTTTTGCTTATCTCCAAACAAGCACCGAACTCGTTATCTTTCAGGTATGAATGCCTCTCCGAGGAATGCCCCCCACTATTTTATGACACCCCACTGCACGAACACCACTCCTGTATAAGGATCATATCACTTACACCGAGATTTGTAATCACAGTTATCAAACTGTCAAGGACTTTTTTTCTCTATATCACGGACCTATGTGCATGCAGCTGAGTCTGCTACTTGATTTTGGTCACATTTACCTCTTTACGGATATTTATTTCCAGCCACGTTCTCAACAAATAACTTTGTGCTACTCTATTTTGCATTTTTTTCTGTTGAAATTGCATTTTCTCTGTTAAATCGCATTCTGCGTTTTTTTGCAACTCAGTTTTTTGCAAATCGCATTCTGCGTTTTTTGCAACTCAGTTTTTTTTTTTTGTGCATATCTATATATGTATAACTCTCTCTAGTCAAGCAGACTAGCTCCACTTATGCTTCACTATATGCACATTTAATGCATTTTGCACTTTCATTCACTATTTAATTGTTTATTCTTGTATCATCACATTCCGCAGATTGAGATATCAACTTTTTTCTACACTGTATCGCATAGCCAGTGTTATTATATATACTAGCACCCCACAGTTTTACTATATATACCGACACGTCACGGTTATATATATTTATTCTTTGCAGTATGCACTTTATATTTTATATTGATCTACACCATATGTTCACCTAATATTTTTTATATATTTTATTGATATTGTTTATGTCTCATATTTATGATGTTTTACTAGCTATTATATGTATGTGTCATTAGTCATTTTGACACTCTCGCACTTTTTACATATTTATCTATCGGCCACCACTATTATCAGTATATTTATTGATCGCAGTACATTGTGCTTACCACTAGGTATCATTCACCTCATACTTAGAGACTGGTAGACGAGACAATACTATTGTCCATTACCATTGTATACATTAGGGGTTCACGCTTTTGCCCCAATACTGCCACCTTGAGGTAGATCTAATACATTCCCCTGGGGAACAGCGCAGCATCACCCCCACTTTTCTATACCATGTTCTATTTCTAGTTCCGTCAGAATTTTCAAAAAAAAAGTCAGATGAGGCACACACACAATCAGAATATCCAATGAAAAGATTCCGTCTGACTTTTTCTGCCAGAAATTCCGACCATGTGTAGGCGGCATTACTATTATACTGTAACGTTACTTTGTTTTATTGTTCACCATCATTTGCTTAGCAGGTACGCCATTCAGCTGCAGCACAGGTTTATTTATTCTGACAGCAACAGTGTTTGCTCCCGCGATATGTAAAGCCGTGACTCCAGCGATGTAGGAGGTGATTTCACCACCAAAGGTAAAAAAAAGAGCATATATGCCGAAGCATGGGGGCAGGGGTGGAGGAGCAATTTGCTCCTAACATTAGGGGCGGATTGACCCCATGCTTCGGCATATATTTTTTAGGCACAGATTGCATTAAAAAATCAAGTTGTTTTATTGAGTTAATGTTTTATCTTTACCATTGTTTGCTTTTCAGGTATGCCATTCAGCTGCAGCACTTATTTATTTATCTTGACAGCAACAGCGTTTGTTCTCACGATACAAAAATCAGTGACTCCAGCACTGTAGGAGGTGATTTCACCACCACAGTTAAAAAAATGGTGCATACCCACCGATCAATCTCTTTTTTTTGTTCAGCCCACAGGCTGCATGAAAAAAATAACATTACAATATATGCCCAACAAAGACCAGCAACGTACTGGTATTTTGTTGGACTTTGAGTGGTTATACTGTAGTATGTTTTATATATATATATATAGGCATTTTATG
>CM053029.1:37055232-37211295 GCA_028564925.1 Lithobates sylvaticus | reverse complement strand
TATTAATAAAAATGCTATAAAACTATCCCCTATCTTGTAAACGCTATAACTTCTGCGCAAACCGATCAATAATCGCTTATTGCGATTTTTTTTACCAAAAATATGTAGAAGAATACGTATCGGCCTAAACTGAGGAAAAAAAAATGTTTTTTTATATATTTTTGGGGGATATTTATTATAGCAAAAAATAAAAAATAATGCATTTTTTTCAAAATTGTCGCTCTATTTTTGTTTTATAGCGCAAAAAATAAAAACCGCAGGGGCGATCAAATACCACCAAAAGAAAGCTCTATTTGTGGGAAAAAAAGGACGTCAATTTTGTTTGGGAGCCACGTCGCACGACCGCGCAATTGTCAGTTAAAGCGACGCAGTGCCGAATCGCAAAAAGGGGCCTGGTCCTTTGGCTGCAAATTGGTCCGGTCTGAAAGTGGTTAAAAACTTATTTTTGCATTGATACATGTCCCCTGGGGCAGGACCCGGGTCCACATACACTTTTTATGGCAATAACTTGCATATAAGCCTTTAAAATTAGCACTTTTTATAAAGGATAGACTGATGATTTATGTGTAGACATTCTCAGGTTGGATTGAAGAAGGATATGGAATGTTTAAACCAAGGATCCCATTTTTTATTGTATAAATGTGAAGTGTTCTATAGACCATATTCAAAACTTTTGTACCTTTGTTAAGAATTCCTACCTTATTACTTGTACCTTTACATTGTTAAATATGTAAAACATATGATTACTGTCAAGTTTCAGCATATTTTTGTACTCTTTTTGTACCACCTTTTGCACTCAATAAAATAGTTTGTAAACAAAAAAAAAAAATTAGCACTTTTTATTTTTTATGTTTGTGTCCCATAGACTTTAATAAGGTTTGCATGTTCGCAACAATTGTTTGCCTGTTCGCATGTTCTGGTGCGAACCGAACCGTGGGGGGGTGGCGGGGGTATGTTCGGATTATCCCTAGTGGGGGATAAAATTTAATGCACCATGATGCAAAGCATTGCAACTGCAGCATGTGTACCACCCTATCCAATGGCTTTGCAGCTTAAAGAGGGATTGCACCGAAAGAAAAAAAATTAAAAGCCAGCAGCTACAAATACTGCAAGTGCTGACTTTTAATAAATGGACACTTACCTGTTCCAGGGTCCGGCGATGTCGGCAGCCGAAGCCGAGAAATCGCTCGGTTCTCAGCTGCTTCCGCCGCCATTCTCGTTGAGGGAATCAGGAAGTGGCTTCACTTCCCGGTTCCCTACTGCGCGAGTCGCGCAGTGCAATGGGAATCGTCCGCGCTGTCTCTGGGACCCGTGTGTGTCCCAGCAGACAGCGCGGCGGGACAGGAAAAGGCATAAACTCCTGTGGGAGTCTATGCCGGAAGTGGGTGCAAATACCTGACTTAGACAGGTATCTGCACCCCCCTCGCCGCTGAAAGGTGCCAACTGTGACACCGGAGGGGGTTCCGATGAGTGGAAGTTCCACTTTAGGGTGGAACTCCGCTTTAAGGTGGAGTGGCTGGGGGCGGTAAAAAAAACATCCCAAACAATAATAATAAGGGTTGTGGATGACTCTGTCTACAAACTTTGATTGAAAAATGCTGCGTAGAAGTATGTTGGATTGCATCCAATCAGATGCAGTCGCTGTTCAGGTAGGCAGTCAGCCGTGGGTGCTGTGGCTGTCTAAGTACACAAGCCAGCAGGGGAGATTCTTCTATCCGAACTGTTTAGCGTGGATGGAAGAAGCTATTGGATTTTTCTCGTTAGCCCATGGGCTGAATAAGAGAAATTTAGGTGTGTATGGCTAGCATTAGATGGACGTTACTGATCTTGGTGGTTATAGAAGGGAACAAGGAAAAAGGTTTTTCGCCTCTATGGGTGGCTTGATCTTTCCTAGTGGAAGAATGATTGAAATGGTTGAATATCAGGCCATGTGGAGGTTCTCCGGGTTGGGGGTAATGAGTACTTCTGACTATAAGAAATGCTCCCACATGTTGGAATACGAGTGCCAATAAATCTTCTTTGTGATATTTCTCCTGGTACACAACATGCAAAATTGATACCCTCTGCCAGGAGCAGTTTTCTTAGTTGTACCCACCTTACACTGAAGCAGTATCGCTTTAAGAGCAGTCACTTGTTTGCATACGAGTATGTCTTTAATTAAAAAGAACTAGCAGAAAAATGCAGAAGAAATAGCAAATGTGTTATTAATTTGTAAAAGCTTTCCATAGAGAAATGATGGAGTATTGCCTGTTAATGAATATTTTCCTCTTCATTAGGTATGGCTAATAGGTATAATTTTACAACAGATAAAAAAAAAATAATGTTTATGCTGGAGGTGGCTAACATTAAAAAGCTATAATTATAGCTCCCAGCCGTCCCTCTTCAGGGGGAAATGTCCTTCTTGTAGAGCCATATCCATCTGTGCTGGTTTCCTCCACTCTTTTTTTTTTTGTCTGATATATTGACCTACACTAAAAGCATAACTAGAACCTTCAGGGCCCCGGTAAAAGAAACCATGAAGGGCCAACCCTGACCCCTGTGGCCCTTTCCATTTGTCCTGGGGCCCTTTCCTCTGGTCCTAGGGCCCTTTACTCCCATTGTGGGGCCTTTGAAAAGGCCTGGCTCACACTGCTGGGACTTGCAATACATAAAGTCACATAACAATTCAAAACACAATCATTTTAATGGGTGCCATCTTAATCAATTCGACTCAAGTCGCAACAACCAAAAAAAAAGATTCCTGCACTACTTTTCTGCGAATTTGGTGCGATTTGAGTGTCATAGATTGCAATGTTAAATCACAAGGAAATCAAAAGTTGCATGACTTTAGGGTCACAGCCGTGTGAACCGAACCTTATGGCCTCACAGCGGGACTCTTTCACATGTTCTGCAGTGGCCCTATTGCTGCTTTTGTTTTGGATGGTGCTAATTGTCACAACGCATAATCTGCACTGACCCACATCCCTAAATTAGATAGTTTAAAGAAAATTTTCCTCTAGGTGGGACTTTAAAAGGGCAGTGAACAACTATAAGGTCACACGGAAATAAAAAAATATATATACCGTTTTAATAGATTAAAAGTTAAAAGAAGTGGTCACATATACAATACATAGAATATGCTGGATGCAGATACAGAGATCCGCAATTGTAAAACAGTTGAAAAAATTGGGTATCTCTGTTGTCTTCATTTTTTCAACAGATCGATGGTGGTTGTTAATAGGGATTTGCCGAACACACCCCCCCCCCCCCCCCCCCCCGGTTCGGTTTGCACCAGAACATACCGAACAGGCAAAAAATTTGTCAGAACATTTTTTCCTTTAGAAATGTCATTTTGCTGTGATACTGTTCTAAACATGGGAAAAATGCGCCACTTTACAGGCATACTATAGACACCCCCCAGGCACGATATTTAACCACTTGCTTACTGGGCACTTAGACCCCCCTCCTGCCCAGACCAATTTTCAGCTTTCGGCGCTGACGCACTTTGAATGACAATCACGCGGTCATACAACACTGTACACAAATGAAATTTTTATAATTTTTTTCCCACAAATACAGCTTTTTTTGGTGGTATTTAATCACAGCTCGGGTTTTTATTTTTTGCTTAACAAACAAAAAAATATGGAAAAAAAAAAAAAAAAATCATGTTTAATAGTTTGTTTTATAAAATTTTGCAAACAGGTAATTTTTCTGCTTAATTGATATGCGCTGATGAGGCGGCACTGGTGGGCACTGATAGGCTGCACTGATGGGGACAGATAAGTCAGTACTGATGGGCACAGATAAGATGGCACTGATGGGCCCTGATGGGTGACATGGATGGGTGGCACGGATGGGTGGCACAGATGGGCACTGATAGATGACACTGATAGTTGGCACTGATGGGCACTGATAGTTGGCACTGATGGGCACTGATAGTTGGCACTGATGGGCACTGGGGGGGTGACACTAATGGGCACTGGTAGGTGACACTGATGTGTAGCACTGTTCAGGCACTTATTGTGGGCACTGACAGGTGGCACTGACAGATGGCACTGTGGGCACTGGCAGATGGCATTGTGGGCGCTGACAGGTGGCACTGTGGGCGCTGACAGGTGGCACTGTGGGCAATGACAGGTGGAGCTGGTGAACACTGACAGGTGGAGCTGGTGGGCACTGGTAGGCGGCACTTGTAGAGGGCACAGGTGGGCACCGTGGACCCGGGGCACATCGCAGTGATCGGGACTAACTCACTGCCGCCGGTGATCGGCTTTTTTTTTTTCTCCTCGCACTGTCAGCGCGAGGAGGAAAAACAGCCGATTGCTGGCTCTGTTGATATCACATGATCAGCTGTCATTGGCTGACAGCTGACCAGGTGATAAGGGGTCGGGAACGACCCCTTACTCGGATCTGTGATCCAGCGAGTCTCACAGACTCGCTGATCACAAAGCACGCCGCGCACGCCCTTCAGGGGGCACGCAGGCCGCTCGTGCAAGGGACAACGTCATAGGAAGTCATCCCAGCAATATAGATCCGCGTTGTAGCCGTCATTCGGCTATAGCGCGGATCTCAGGAGGTTAAAGGAATATTTAATTTTTATTATTTCACTTTAAGCATTAACAAAATCACTGATCCCGAAAAAACGGCCGTTTTTAAATAAAAAATTTGAATTGATACATGTCCCCTGGGTCAGGACCCAGGTCCCCAAACACTTTTTATGACAATAATTTGCATATAAGCATTTAAAATGAGCACTTTAGATTTTTCATGTTAGTGTCCCATAGACTTTAACGGTATTCCGGAGGCTTTCGAATTTGCCCCGAACACTGCATATTGTTCGGTGTTCGCAGAACATCCGAACAACCAAAGTTCGGCCCGAACATATGTTATATACATATTGGCCTAAATGTATAAAGAAATTCGATTTTTTTTTTTTTTTTTTTTATGTTTTATAGCAGAAAGTAAAAATATTGTTTTTGTTTTCAAAATTGTCGGTCTGTTTATATTGCAAAAAATATAAACTGCAGAGATGATTAACCACTTTACAACCGGCCCATAGCCGAAAAACGGCTACAGGGCGGTTGCTTAACTCTGGGAGGGCGTCATATGACGTCCTCCCAGAATTCCCCTCTTGCGCGCCCCCTGGGGCGCGCACTCGAGAACATCCGTGATCGCCGGGTCCAGAGGACCCGGCGGATCACGGATCACGGTAAACGGCCGCTCATCGCGGCCGTTTACCACGTGATCGCTCCGTCAAATGACGGAGCGATCACATGTAAGCAAACCGGCGTCATTTGATGACGCCGGTTCCTCTCCCCTCCTCTCTCTGTACCGATCGGTACAGTGTGAGAGGAGAGGGGGAGGGATCGGTGGCAGCAGTGCTGTGGGCGGGATCTGTAGTGCCCACAGCCTGCTCTGCCACCACCGATCCATCCATCCATGCTCAGCCATCCCTCCATACCCTGCAATACACAGCAATAGCCTGCAGTGTATTGCTGGGTATTGCAGGGTATGGAGGGATGGCTGAGCATGGATGGATGGATACCCTGCGATACTCTGCCATACCCTGCGATTCTCTGCCATTCCCTGTGATACTCTGCCATTCCCTGCGATACTCTGCCATACCCTGTGATACTCTGCCATTCTCTGCGATACTCTGCCATACCCTGCGATACTCTGCCATCCCTGCGATACTCTGCCATGCGATACTCTGCCATACTCTGCCATACCTGCGATACTCTGCCATTACCTGCGATACTCTGCCATTACCTGCGATACCCTGCGATACTCTGCCCTTACCTGCCATACTCTGCCATTACCTGCCGATACTCTGCCATACTCTGCCATACCCTGCGATACTCTGCCATACCCTGCCCATACCCTGCGATACTCTGCCATACCCTGCCATACTCTGCCATACCCTGCGATACTCTGCCATACCCTGCCATACCCTGCATACCCTGCGATACTCTGCCATACCCTGCGATACTCTGCCATACCATGCCATACCTGCGATACTCTGCCATACCCTGCCCATACCCTGCCATTCCCTGCCATACCCTGCATACTCTGCCATACCCTGCGATACCCTGCGATACTCTGCCATACCCTGCGATACCCTGCCATACTCTGCCATACCCTGCGATACTCTGCGATACTCTGCCATACCCTGCGATACTCTGCCATACCCTGCGATACTCTGCCATACCCTGCGATACTCTGCCATACCCTGCGATACTCTGCCATACCCTGCGATACTCTGCCATACCCTGCGATACTCTGCCATACCCTATACTCTGCCATACCCTGCGATACTCTGCCATACTCTGCCATACCCTGCGATACTCTGCCATACCCTGCGATACTCTGCCATACCCTGCCATACCCTGCCATACCCTGCATACTCTGCCATACCCTGCGATACTCTGCCATACCCTGCGATACCCTGCCATACCCTGCCATACCCTGCCATACCCTGCCATACCCTGCCATACCCTGCCATACCCTGCCATACCCTGCCATACTCTGCCATGCAATACCCTGCCATACCCTGCCATACTCTGCCATACTCTGCCATACCCTGCCATACCCTGCGATACCCTGCGATACCCTGCGATACCCTGCAGTGCTCGCTACGATCAAAGCCAGGATCGTTTTTTTTTTTATTTTATTTCAGGCTTTCCAGCCTAGAGGTGAGATGTGGGGTCTTATTGACCCCATATCTCACTGTAAAGAGGACCTGTCATGCCATATTCCTATTACAAGGGATGTTTACATTCCTTGTAATAGGAATAAAAGTGATCAAAAAAAAAATTTTTGGGGGGAAAAAAAGTGTCAAACTAAAATAAATAAAGTAAAATGAACAATAAAAAAGATAAAAAAAATTTAAAGCGCCCCTGTCCCCTTGTGCTCGCATGCAGAAGCAAACGCATACGTAAGTCCCGCCCACATATGAAAACGGTGTTCAAACCACACATGTGAGGTATCCCTGAAAACAATAGAGCAAGAGCAATAATTTCGGCCCTATACCTCCTCTGTAACTCAAAACATGTAACCAGTAAAAAAATTTTTAAAGCGCCGCCTATGGGGATTTTTAAGTAGCGAAGTTTGGCGCCATTCCACGAGCGTGTGCAATTTTGAAGGGTGACATGTTAGGTATCTATTTACTCGGCGTAACTTCATCTTTCACATTATGCAAAAACATTGGGCTAAATTTACAGTTTTGTTTTTTGTAAAGCACAAAACTTTTTTTTCCCCAAAAAAACGCGTTCGAAAAATTGCTGCGCAAGTACCGTGCTAGATAAAAAGTTGCAACGACCGCCATTGTATTCTCTAGGGTCTTTGCTAAAAAAACATATATAATGTTTTGGGGTTCTATGTAATTTTCTAGCAAATAAATGATGATTTTTACATGTAGGAGAGAAATGTCAGAATTGCCCTGGGTGCTCCAGAACACCTGATGGTGCTCCCTGCATGTTGGGCCTCTGTATGCGGCCACGCTGTGTAAAAGTCTCACACATGTGGTATCGCCATACTCGGGAGTAATAGCAGAATGTGTTTTGGGGTGTAATTTGTGGTATGCATATGCTGTGTGTGAGAAATAACCTGCTAATATGACAATTTTGTGAAAAAAAAAAAAAAAAAAAAAAAAAAAATCTTGATTTTGCAAAGAATTGTGGGAAAAAATTACAACTTCAAAAAACTCACCATGCCTCTTTCCAAATACCTTGGAATGTCTTCTTTCCAAAAAGGGGTCATTTGGGGGGTATTTGTACTTTTCTGGCATGTTAGGGTCTCAAGAAATGAGATAGGCCGTCAGTACTTCAGGTGTGATCAATTTTCAGATATTGGCACCATAGCTTGTGGACTCTATAACTTTCAAAAAGACCAAATAATATACCCCAATTTGTACTTATTTTTACCAAGGATATGTAGCAGTATAAATTTTGGCCAAAATTTATCAAGAAAAATTACAAATTTGCTAAATTTTATAACAGAAACGAAGAAAAATTCATTTTTTTTTACCGAATTTTCAGTCTTTTTTCTTTTATAGCGCAAAAAATAAAAAACCCAACGGTGATTAAATACCACCAAAAGAAAGCTCTATTTGTGTGAAAAAAAGGACAAAAATTTCATATGGGTACAGTGTTGTATGACTGAGTAATTGTCATTCAAAATGTGAGAGCACCGAAAGCTGAAAATTGGTCTGGTTATTAAGGGTGTTTAAGTGCCCAGTGGTCAAGTGGTTAAATACCACCAAAAGAAAGCTCTATTTGTGGGGAACAAAAGGACAAAAATTTCATATGGGTACAGTGTTGTATGACTGAGTAATTGTCATTCAAAATTACATTGAGACACTTAACCCCTTCCTACTAACTGTAATTTTACTAACGCTGGTGCAAATACTTGTCTGAATGAGATGCATGTAGTTCTTAAGGGAATTACTAAAAAGTCCTAATAACAGATTTTTGGTAAAAGTCCCTAGGATGTATCTAAATTTCAAAGGTGTGAACTGACTCCTCCCTGGAGAAGCAGGAGTGGCATTGAAGCTCAGATACCCTGGCTCATATTGTGCAGTGGGCCCAAGGTGTGTCAGAGGTTTACACGTTTTATAGTCACTGTATATGTTTGTTAACCCCTTAAGGACTGCCACACGCAGTTATACTGCAGCAGAGCAGCCCATCTGCATGAAATCAGGTACCTGTACGTGAGTTTGTGCACATGCTACATATTTTTGGTAAAAAAAATCCCAATAAGCGTATATTGATTGGTTTGCGCAAAAGTTATAGCGTCTTCAAACTATGGGATATATTTATGGATTTTTTTTTACTATATTCTTTTACTAGTAATGGTGGCGATCCGTGATTTTTTTGTATGACTGCAACATTGCGGCGGACAAATCGGACACTAAGGCCCCTTTCACACTGGGGCGGTGAGCCGCGGTGACGGTAAAGCAGCGCTATATTTAGCGCTGCTTTACCGTCGTTTTCACCGCGGTTTTCGGCCGCTCGCGGTGCGGTTTTACCCCCCGCGAGCGGCCGAAAAAGGGTTAAACACCCCCCGCAGAGCGCCGCCGTAGCCGCGGTATTGCCGCGGTAACCGCGGTATTGCCCCGGTTTTACCGCGGTCTCCCATTGTAATCAATGGGAAGGAGCGGTATAGGAGCGGTGAACACTCCTATCCCGCTCCAAAGATGCTGCTAGCAGGACTTTTTTTGTCATCCTGCTAGCGCACCGCTCCAGTGTGAAAGCCCGCCGGCTTTCACACTGGAGTTAAAGGGGCCGGATTTTTTCATGCGGTGAACAGGCGCTATTTTTAGCGCTGCACCGCATGAAAAACGCCCCAGTGTGAAAGGGGCCTAAGTCACACTTTTTTGGGGTCCAGTAACACCAATACAGTGACCAGTGATAAAAAAATGCACTACACTTTTTAACTTTATTATTTATCTTTTTTTTTTTTTTTTTTTTTTTTTTTCCACATTCAGATAGATCAGTCAGGGGTAATGTCAGCATGGCCCACATCTCCGTCCCCTTTGTCTTAACATCATTTGTGGATTGTTTTAGTACTCTTATCTACCCTCTTTTTTTTTTTTTTTTTTTCTCCTCCCCTCCTCCCCGGGGGGATATGTTCATTTTATTTTTCCGCCCTTGGGATACAAAAATCAAAGCAATAAGGGTGTTGGGCCAAGTTGTTACCGGCATGCCCCAAAGTCAATTTACCAATTTGGCCCGTTTTCCCCTTCTCGTTTTCCAGCCTCCCGGGGAAGGGCTTTCTTTTACAAACTCCCCTTTACTTATTTATCCCCCCCTCCCCCCCCCCCCCCCCCCTCCGCTACTGACATACGGCTCTTTTTCCTTTTTTTTTTTCCTCTTTCCCTCTCCTTTCCTACTCCCCTTTCCCCCCCCCCATACGGGTACGTGTTGTTACGTCTTTATCTACTTGGGCATCTAAGGGTGGATCCTCAGGGCCTCCGAGAGGCTCCATGATTTCTTAAATTTTCTCCAGCCTTCCCACTTCTTTTTCATTGCTTCCCTTTCCTCCCCCGTACAGTTTATTACACACTCCATTGTGTATGCTGATTCTACCCCATCCACCCAAAGCCATATGGGGGGACACTCCCGGTCCATCCAGCATCTCGGGATCGCCCCCTTTGCTGCGTTGAGAAGATGGGGGACCAGAGAGCCTGTGTATTGACTAATTCCTTGCGTGGTTGCATGCATGAGGACGGCCCAGGGGTCCCTTTTCACCTCCACAGTGGTTATTTCTTTTATATAGTTTAGGATGGTCTCCCAATATTTTTTTATTTTGTGGCAGTCCCACCATATGTGACCCATGGTGCCTCTTTCCTCACATCCCCTCCAACACTTAGCTGATGTATCCGTCTGATATTTGCTTAGCTTATCAGGGGTCCTATACCACCTGGCCATGAGCTTAAAATTCATTTCAGCGGTCTTAGAGTCCGTGGCTGAACCGTGGGCTAATTTTAATATTTTCTTAACTGTGTCTAAATCTAATTGTGAACCCAGTTCCCTCTCCCATTTCCTGAGGTATGGGGGTACCTCCGGCCTGTCCTGCTCTAAAAGTAGTTTGTAAATTTTCGAAATTCTTTTTTTGGAGTTCTCTGCCGTGAAGATTTTTTCCAGTTTTGTCAGATCGTTGATGTCCCTTAACGGCACTGGAAGCGAATTGACGAAGTGACTTAACTGGAGATACCGCCATACGTCTATGGAAAACAGCTCGCCTTTAGTCTGTAACTCCTGTAGTGACAATATTTTCCCGTTGCTAATAATTTCTCCTAAACTTGTGCTATCCTTTGTGATCCATTCCCCGCTTACCCCTTTTTTCCCAGGAGGGAAGAAGGGGTTTTCCTTAAGTGTAATTAAAGGTGAATTATATGCTTTGTTGAAAGTTTTATACGTCTTATCCCAAATTTTTAGTGTATTCCGTGTAATCGTGTGCGTTTTTTCACCCAGTGGTCTACATTTTGGGGGATTCCAGACAATCTTCCCCAATTTTGCTTCACATAGTGATTCCTCCAAACCAACCCATCTTTTAACGTTGTGTGATTTAACCCATTCTGGTATTCTAAGTAGTGCAATAGCGTGGTAATATCCCTCAATGTCCGGGACTGCTAGGCCACCTAAGTTCTTGTTTTGTTTTAAGATTTGTAGGGAGATTCTGTGTTTTTTATGCTTCCACACAAAATTCATGACCAATGCTCTTAATTTTCCTAGGTACTGTTTTGGGAGGGGGAGTGGGAGCATCTGGAGTTTATACGTAATAATCGGCAATATCATCATCTTAACCGTGTTGACCCTGCCTATCCATGATAGTGCTCTTCCATTGTACTCTTGACATTTATTTTTGATTTCCTCTAACAGTGGGATAAAGTTTATTTTATACATTTTCCTCGGGTTATTGGCTAGCTCGATACCCAGATATTTTATCTGTTTTTTCCAGGCAAAATTCACCTCTTT
The DNA here is from genome assembly GCA_028564925.1 of Lithobates sylvaticus. Taxonomy (NCBI): domain Eukaryota; kingdom Metazoa; phylum Chordata; class Amphibia; order Anura; family Ranidae; genus Lithobates; species Lithobates sylvaticus. The sequence continues at coordinate 37,199,839 of CM053029.1, read as the reverse complement.
CTGTAGATTCTGTTTTTCAGTATTATTGAGGTTAATGTTTAAAATAAAGGTTTTTGTGGTATTAATTCTAAAATTTGTTAGGTCGCCGTACTTAGCTAAAATTTTTAAAAGGTTGGGGATTGACTTCTGCGGTGACCCGACGTAGAAAAGAACATCGTCTGCGAAGGCGGCGAGTTTATGTTCCTCACTGCCAACTCTACATCCCTCTACTCCCTCACTGCCTCGGATTGTGGACAGCAGGGGTTCCAGGGACAAGACGAAGAGGAGAGGGGATAACGGACATCCTTGCCTGGTCCCATTATGCATCTCGAACATAGACGAGACTATCCCATTTATTCTTATGTTTGCTTTGGGGTGGGCATAAAGGACTTTAATTTTTTGTATAATCTTGGGGCCAAACCCCATTCTTTGTAACGTTTTGAACATGAACCCCCAGTCTACTCTGTCAAATGCTTTTTCTGCATCAATTGAGAGCAGTAGACTGGGGGTTCGCATAACCCTCATCTTCTGCATGGCCAATAGTGTCCGAATCCCATTATCTCTCCCCTCCCTGCCCGGGATAAAGCCCACTTGGTCCGGATGGATCAGCGTGCTCAAGTGTCCCTTAATTCGCTCAGCCAAAATCTTGGCGTACAGTTTTGTATCAAAATTAAGTAATGAGATAGGTCTGTAACTTGAGCACACCGATCCATCCTTCCCTTCCTTAAGCAGGACAGTTATCGTCGCCAGAAGTGAGCTCTCGCTCATATCGTACTCTGTCCCCAGTCCGTTCATATAGCGCTGTAATCTTGGGACAAGGATTTCTTTGAAAGTTTTATAATAAAGAACGGTGAACCCGTCAGGGCCCGGGCTCTTTCCTGAGGGAGAGTTGTTTAGAGCTCTGAGGATTTCTTCCTCAGAGATCGGTCTTTCCAGTGCTTCACTGTCCTCTATTTTGAGGGATACCAACCCTGCCCCACCCAGGAAGTCATCTGTTTTCGTGCTGTTTTCGCCCCCTTCGTTGCCACCCTCCGGGTCTACCGAATAGAGTTCTTCATAATACTTCCTGAAAGTTGCTGCTATTTCTCTAGATACGTGTTTGGTCTCCCCATTGCCTGTTTGAATTTTCTCGATGAAATTTCTCGATTTTTTCTTTTGGAGTTTTCTGGCTAGATATTTCCCTGGCTTATTTCCCCATAGGTACTGGTCCTTTGCCATCTTATTGAACGCCTGTCTTGCTTCCTGTTCGGCCAATTCTTTTAACTCCTCCCTCTTTTCCATCAGTTCGAGGTATGTATCGTGCACCTGAGCCCCGTCTGTCTTATGTTTTTGTTCTAGTCTGGTGATCTCGGCCGTCAGTTCCTGCGTCTGTCTCATCCTCTCTTTTTTCTGCCAGGCTGCCTTCGCTATAAAGATACCTCTGACAAACGCCTTATGGGAGTCCCAGATAACTGCTTCTGAGACTTCGCCGTTGTCGTTAGTTTGGAAGAACCATTCGAGTTCTTTTCGAATGGAATCCCGTATATCTTTGTCATATAATAATTCTATATTCAATTTCCACCCACTCGAGGGTTGTTTATATTCTGGAATGCATAAATTCATGGAGGCTGGGGCATGATCTGAAAGGGACATTATTTCTATGCTGGTTTGGGTGATTCTCTCCAATAGTCCATGTTCAACCAAGATATGGTCCAAGCGAGAGTACGTCTGGTGTGCGGGGGAGAAGAACGTAAAATCTCTTTTATGGGGGTGCTGGATCCTCCATATGTCCACCAGTTGTTCTCCAGAGAGCCTTTTTTTAAGTCTCTTGAGTTGAGCGGTCCCTGTCCCCAGCACCCCAGACGTACTATCCCGGGATGGGTCCATTACGAAATTTAAATCCCCCATAAGTATCAAATAACCCTTTTTAAAGGCCCTCAACTTTGATAAAATTGATTCTAGGTATCTGATGGGTCTTATGTTGGGGGCGTATATATTGGCTAAAGTGATTTCTGTCCCGCTGAGGGATCCCCTTAAAAAGAGGAACCTCCCCTCCGGGTCCATTTTCCTGTCTTCCAATGTAAAGTTAATGTCTCTGCCAAAACCTATGGCCACCCCTCTTGCCCTGTTTGTTATTGTATCTCCGTAGTACCATGTTGGATATGATGGCGAGAATAGTCTAACGCCGGAGACATGCGACAGATGAGTCTCCTGTAGGAAGACTATTCCCGCCCCATATCTCCTGATCTCCTCCAAGACCCGGTGTCGTTTGATGGGGGAGTTCAAACCCTTTACATTATATGTGAGAAACTTAATTTCAGTCTTCATTTCTCCGTTAGGGTGTTTTTACTTTTTCCCTCTGTTCTAGTTTGGTAGGTGAGAAGTTTAAAGGCCGATACCCTGTCAGCAGCGGAGGGGGCCCCCCTCCCTAACCCATCCCTCCCTCCCCTTTCTACCCACCCCTTCTCCCTCCCCTTCCCATGCCCTCCTACCCCCCCTCCCTCCTTCCTTCCCCCTTCCCCCCCTCCCCCTACCCTTCCCCTCTCTGACCCCTTCATGGGTCTCTAGGTCCATGGGTGTCGTCTTCATGCGGCACCCCTGAGCGCTAGATTCATGGTGAGGTGGAGTCTGATCCCGGCCCCCCCCTTTTTCTTTTTTTTCTTTCCCCTTTTCTCCGTTCCTCTCCTTCTTTTTATCTATCATTTTTTCCTCTTTTTACCCTTCTCTATCCCTCCCCTCCGCCCCCCCTCGGATTACTCCGAAAAATAGAGGAGAATAGGCCGAGTATTTTGGGGCTTACTGGTAGACTTTTCTACCTACCCCCCCCTCTCCTCCGCCACCATTTTAAGTGAGGTCGTCTACACCCTCTTTTTCTTTCCAGCCGGGTAACTCCGGGACTGGGATCCCCAGCTTGGCACAGAAACCCTGGAGCTCCTCCGGGAATCGCAGCTTAGCCGCAAGCCCCTCTTTTAGGCCAATTAGGCAGGGTGGAAAGCCCCAATTGTACTTAATGTTTTCTTTCCTGAGAGTTTCTAATAGGGGTTTTTGAAATCTTCTTCTCTCCAGGGTACGGGCCGAAAGGTCGGCATATACTTGTATGTCTGTGTCTTCATACCTCAATGGTGTATTGCCCCTGATTTTGCCCCAAATGTCCTCTTTCTCTTTAAAGTGGAAAAATCTAATGATTATGTCTCGCGGTCTGGCGGGACCCGACCTCTCAGATCTTCCCACTCGATGAGTTCTTTCGATTTCGGGGAACTGATCTTGATTTTTGCCACTAATTGGGCCAAGAATAGAAAAGATTTTTTTCCCAAGATCTTCCCCTCTTTGTTCTGGGACCCCGCGTAGTCTCAGATTTAGCCTTCTATCCCTGTTCTCTTGTTCTTCAATTTTGTATGCGGTGTCTCTCTGATTAAGTTGGGATTTTTTCAGTAGGGCTTTTAGATTTGAAATTTCCTGGTCAGTATTATCTGCTCTGGTTTCAACCGTCTCTACCCTGGTAAGTAGGTGGCCCATATCCTCTCTGAGATTATTGATTTCTAGTTTAATAGCGTTTTCTAGACGCAACAACATAACCTCCATTTCCGTTTTGTTGGGGACATGAGTTCCTGCCTGTTGATCCTCGGTCCGGCTCATGTCAGTCTCACTCTCTATGGTGTAGTCTGCTCTTGACTGATTGTTGACGCCTTCTGCTACTACGCTTCTCTCCAGACTGACCCCCACCTGGGATGCGAGCCCTGTGGTTTTTGGGCTGGCTCCTTGTCTAAGGTAATGTTTAATCGTGCTCACTTCTCCTTTGGTGCCTTTTGTGGCTCCCTTTTTTAACGATTTGGGTGCGTCCTTGCTCATGGTGCCCTTTCTTATGCCTCTTATTCTCTTCCCCAGCTTTCTTTTTTATTAGGGTTTCCTTATTGCCTTGTTTCCTTTCTCCTCCCCTGTTTCCCAGTGGGGCCCCTTTTGTTGGATTAAATCTTTAGTGTTTGTGTAGAATTGTTCCTGAGCTGTTACGGCCTCAGTGAGTGCAGTTATAGGAATGCAAGTTACAGGGTATCAGCAGGAGCAGAAAAAAAGGCAAAAGATCTTGTTTTTTAAAAACCCAGTGACCTGTTTTACGTGGTTCTATTCAAGATCTATGTGTATAGTGTCAGTTTATCCTATCTCTGGATTCTTCCTAGGTGCAGCGTTCCGTGCACTCTAGTGGAAATGAAAGGTACCCAGTTTTCAAGAGGCACTTCTCCTAGACCCCTTTTCTTTTTTTTTTTTTTTTTTTTTTTTTTTTTTTTAGCCAACAGCTTGCTTGTGAGGAGGTGAACCTAACAAGAGTTTGCTGGCAGCTTAGTGAAACACATTTGCGTTTTGAAAATGTACTGTCTCTTGGTAGATTGCAACAAACATCCTTAAGTGATATTTCCAATATGATATAATACTTGCAAGTTATTTAAAGACTCTGCTGTGCTATTTTAGCATCGAGTCGCATCATCACTGAGAGTACCATTTGTGTTGGAGCAGACGAAATAGTAGGATTGCTAGCAGACACAAAAAAGGCAATTTCACAAACTTTCCTTGTCCAAGTCCTTTTAACATGTTAGCAAGATCTGTTATGTCAATTGGGCGGTACTAACCCTTTCAGGATGCTGTCTGAAGAAAGACAGGTGCTATGTTCCAAACCGGGGTACCGCTGGTCTTCTGGAAGTATGATGTTGGTATCCAGAAAAAGAAGACTGATCTGCAGAAGGAGAGCCGGCGGTACGGCGGATACCCGGGAGAGTGCACCAAAGAGAGAGCGAAGAACAGAGAGGAAAAAAAAAAACACCGAACAAGAGATTTTTTGAAGTTCTCGTTAGGCTATGTTGTTCTCCAATATTTAATATATATATGTTGTACCATCATCCCACATTGTTATAAGAAAAAATATGTGTTTGGAGATACGGGACTGTCAAGGGTACATAATCACAAAAAAATTGCATATATGATAAAAATGGTATTTTATTAACACACAAAAAATTTTAAAGGAAATATATTTAAATGACCTCGTATACAACAGTACAAAATATATCAAAGTTCAGGGGTTTATGCATACAATCCCTAGTGGAACTGAACATATTCATGTACTAGAGACACGCAAGTCAAGGTACTTGTCCATTTGTTCTCGACATGTTTCGCCAGAGTGGCTTCTTCAGGAGACAAGGGTAAAGTACGAGTAAAAGATGAGAAGGGTTTATAAGGATGTTTCCTTGTTTCTAGGATATGCATATAAGGAAAAAATAATAAGTAAATTTATTGTATAAAAAACACAATTAAATATTTATACATTTACAAGAATGCTGTACTATAAATGCCAATGCTATGTGCAAGAGAGAATTCTCCCGAGTGTATGCCCGACCTCTTACCTCCAAATTAAGAGAGTCTACATACTCCCAAGGACATCAGATATGAAAAATTGTGGCAGATCCGCGGTAAGGCGTCCTACCCAGAACTTCCAGAGGGGGCTTATACCCAAAGGGCCCGAGCCAGGAACAGTGGCTAGGGAGCCGTAGGGGGAGAGTGAAATCCTATTGGTCTAGAATTGGATTATCATAGGGCCTGTAAAGTACAAAGTAGTACTTATTAACTGTACACATAAAGTAAAAAATAATAATACATGGCCAAAATAGCAGAGGCAGTCTGATCAGGTCCCGTATTATATCCGACTGAACCTACCTCAATGGCACCTTATTGAAGAAAAGCTTATAGGAGGCTCGGGTCTGCCTTCAAAGAAGGAAGGGAGAGACATTATCTTCTAAATGTTCAAAGAAAACTAAATTTCTGTAAATAAAGAAAATGAGAAAATACTAATAAAAAATACCACATTATGTATATATTATCTCTGCTATATACCCCAATGGTTTCTAGCCCCCCTACCTTATGGTGGAGTGCGTAAGTCACCAGATCAGGGTATGACAGAGATTTTCCCACCGATGGCAGCGGCTCCCAGTAGGGGGTAAAGTATACCCGCTGGGTCCTATAAAGTTTATATGAGTATAAATAAAAGTGCATTTGATAGGTAATTATATGGAGGAATACCTCCATAGACAAGAGTTGTAGCCAATGTGGTTACCTAGAGTAGAGTCCCTCCACGTTTGCCGAGCCTCCAATTCTCACCACAGCCTGACCTGCAGTCAGGCTGGGCTTAAATGGTCTCCCCCCGTGGCGCCAATTGCGTGGCGTGTGACGTCACGCCACGCCGGCGTCACGTGGACAAAATGGCGGGAACCGATGCGGCGCCGACTGGACACCCCGTGGCCGGAAGTAAACGTCACTTCCTGCCGGCTGCGGAACCGGAAGTGGATGTTATCCCCGGCGCGCTGCTGGAAAGGCCAATTGTGGACATCCTCTGCTGACACTACTTGTCAGAGAGGAGTCCACAGAGGCAGAGTGGAAATTTAACATGCAGACTAGGTCGAGCCGGCGCCGCAGAGCGGTCCCCGCTACCGGACGCATGATGGGAACTTAGAACCGCCACCTGATATGGGGGCGCGCACATAGCCCCACCATGCTTCCGGAGTAAACCCATACAGCTCCCCTAAGCCCAAAGCTCCGGCCCAATGGGTTCACCCCCACCCCCCCCCCCCCCCCAAAAAAAAAAAAACGAGAGATGGAAAGGGACTAAGCTACAGAGGCCATAGTACAGTCACGTCACCCCTGTATAACTTTTCAAATCAGGTCGCTTAGTGGGCTACAAACACATATATTCTCTGTATAGACGGAACCGTATGCCTCCACAGATTAATATATACTCTCTCAGTTTCTATGAACACAGTCCCTTTTTTGGTTTCAGCTGGGAGCTTTTATCCGTGTTACCCACCGGCATCCAGAGCATCTTGCAGTGTTATGTGCTTACCTTCATATATGGCCACAGTTCTTACCGAATTAAACTCCAGTGAGATAGCCTCTTCTTTCTGCTTTGTGAGATACTTCGCCTTTCTCCTATACACATAAACAACATTTTACCTCAGGTTTCTGATCTTCCACTTGCTTTTCAGCCATTTTGTGAGGCAAAGGGATGGTTGATCCTTGTTGTACAGCTGGGGAGGCAGGCTCAAGCAGATTCCGGAGCGCAGACAGCGCTATATGTCGCTGCATGTAGGAAGAGGGGAAGAGGAGCAGGGGAGGGGAGGGGGAGAGGAACGAGGAACGAGGACAACCGGCCGCCCCGCATACACACCGCTCCTGTATCTGCGGTGAGATCTTTCTCTGCGGTATGCTGGCGTCCTCCACAGCTGCTGGGTGAGGGGTCCGGGGGACGAGAACCACGGCGGGTGCGGGAGATCTCACATGCCGCTCCTGAGCTCTCACTCTCCGTCAGTGCGGCTTCCCGCATTCAACTCCCGCCGCGAGCTCTACGCACAGGCTCCTCCCACCATGCCGGACGGCGCCGTCACGTCGTCCGCCTCATCCTGGGCCTTTATTATTTATCTTACCATTAAGGTGGCCACGTGTCTTGTTAAACTCCCTTCCGCTAAAAAGTTTTATCCCTATTGTGGGGTCACCAGTACGGTATTTATAAATTGAAATCATATCCCTCTCAAGCGTCTCTTCTCCAGAGAGAATAAGTTCAGTGCTCGCAACCTTTCCTCATAACTAATATCCTCCAGACCCTTTATTAGCTTAGTTGCCCTTCTTTGTACTTGCTCCATTTCCAGTACATCCTTCCTGAGGACTGGGGCACCGGAACCGGACAGCATACTCCAGGTGCGGCCGGACCAGAGTCTTGTAGAGCGGGAGAATTATCGTTTTATCTCTAGAGTTAATCTCTTTTTAATGCATGCCAATATTCTGTTTGCTTTGTTAGCAGCAGTTTGGCATTGCATGTCATTGCTGAGCCTATCATCTACTAAGACACCCAGGTCCCATTTCATCCATAAAAAATGCATTGCATCCAGAAATTGGTAATACAACTTAGATAACACATACTGGACAATACATTTGTTATTTCACTTCATGCAAGTAATTGATCAAAAGTCCCTTCTAAGTTTTGCATACATTTGCCCAATATTTGCTAAATATGCTCAACTGCATTCCCCAAATCTGAAGTACACTGGCGACTTATTAAAAATGGCATTGTGCCGTACTTTTCCAGACACATAAGCACCCGATGTTTGTTTAGAACGTTTGGAGACCCCTGGTTTGGTGCCCTGCCTAAACAGAATCCACACCAAACCTTCTGTCACGTACCTGGATCATGAGCCTGACGTGTAGAGGAGAGCCTCTCTTGCCGCACCGGCTTGTGGGCCCCTGAGGTTGAGACAGCAGCCACAGAAGCACGGTGACGCAGGAGTGCCTAGGATCAGTCAAGTATCGGTTTGGCTGGATGCTCGTGGCTGAAGATGCCGCAGGCAGACCGGTAGGGCTGGGTAGACCAGAACTGTGGCAGACTGGATGGCAGAAGAAACAGGAATTGGTGCGATTCGCAGAGCAGACTCAGGCAGGCCGGGTCAGTAACGTTCTGGTGGACCAGAACTGTGGCAGACTGGATGGCAGAAGAAACAGGAATTGGTGCGATTTGCAGAGCAGACTCAGGCAGGTCGGGTCAGTAACGTTCTGGTGGATCAGGCAGAGCAGCAGGCAGAAGAGAAGTCCAAAAAATAAGCCGGAGTCAGAGTATCAAGCAGACAAGGTTAGTAAGAGCAAGCTGGGTCAAAGATCAGAGGTCAGCACAGATAACAGGTTTCAGGACACACAGAAGCTGCAGACCAAACAGCAAAGAGTCTTTGGTGCACTCACTTTAAATAGCCCCTTTGGCGCCAACATTGGTGACAGGCGCACGTGTGCGCGTGCCGACATGCTGTTAATGGGTGCGTCTACTGTGTGATTCCTGCTGCACGGCCATGCCTTCCCTGACACCTTCTGACAAAGGGCCAGTTTTATTGTGCTTCAGACTTTCTAGAGGCTGGAATGTGACAATTGTGAGTAGAAAATGCTTTGACATCAGTGAGAGTATACAATGCTTAATCACTGGTGTCAGTGGGGGCAATGGTGCTCCATTGTTGGTGGCAGTCTGAGAAATAGTCCCTTGTATTAAAAGGTGGAATAGTGGCAATCGTTGATATTAAGGGAAGGAATAGTTGCCCCATCTTTGGTGTCAGTGGAAGGAATGGTGGCCCATTGTTGGTGTCCAAGGGTTGGATAAAGGCAAGCAAAGGCCCCCCGGGTGGTAAGAAGGCAACTCCTGTTCAATGTATCCATTCCCCAAGCAGGTAAACATAATGGTAGCACAATAATCTGCTCCTTCAGCTGTTTTAAATGACTTTTTCTACAACATGAATTGTATGCATACTAAACAGTCTTACTGATATGTAAATTTTGACCCTATGTCAAAAGTCAGCAGCTAAGCCCTCATTTCCACCTCTAACCACCTGCCTGGCCACTGACTTATGCAGAGAACAGTGACCCATTGTAATCGTAGGATGAACAAACGTGTCTTTGACATGCAAGCTGCAATTGACAGCTTGTTTTCACCTTCCCTATCCTATGAGATAGGTGAGATGGCGGTGCCCAGTGTGGGAATAGCAGGGACAGATTGGAGCAGAGATTTCACTGATTATGCACCGTTGAGTTATGTATGAGCTGAATAGTTTCTTTTTGGAAGCGGTTTGCAAAAAAAGTGTGGTTTGTTGTATTAAACAAACCTGCTGTGTAGTTTAAAGGGCAACTCCACTTTCATGGGGAAAAAAATGTAGCAAATTAAAAATATTTATAGCGTGTTCTATTGTGACACAAGTCATATTGTAATTGAATTTTATTAAAAAATATCTTTCCTTTTCAATCTGCAATGTTGTAATCTTCTGTAAAATGCAATGCTATATGTCTACCTGGAGGCATTCTGTACACAGAACAGAATGCTCCCCCAGAAATGTAATTTCCTGCTTGTGTGATTGGCTTACTGATTTTCCCAGAAGTCCGCACTGACTGAGATACAAATTCGATTTTTGGCATCCCCTGCAACATAAAAGTTATTTTTGGTGAGATACTCCCAAAAGGTAAATCACATCTAAATGCAGATGCAGACTCTGACAGACAAACAAACAGCTATTTCTTCAGAATGACAAAAGTTAATTATCTTCAACACAGCTTGGTAAAATCCCTGCAATGTACATACCCGTAGATCACCCAGAGGAGAAGGTTTTTATCTCAACAAAAGTGGAGTTACTCTTCAAGTTTCTCTTTAACATCTGCTCATTTTAGATGCAGAAAAATATTTATAGCCCAAGGATTGATCCACTCACACTATTTCTGGGATATTCTTCCAAAGCCAGGCAGGAGCAATCAACCCCCAGGTTTAGGGATAGATCTAACCAGACCTAGAAAATAAAGTGAAGCACAGCTGTGGAGTGGAGACACAGCAAAGCCAAAAATCTAAATGTAGCCAGAATAGGGCAGAGGTAGTATATTTGTGTGTGAAGATTCTCAACTCCTTTAGGTAATTCAGCCTCATTATGGGGAATTCCCCTAATGGCACGTACACACGAGCGGACTTTTCGACGGACTGTCGACGGATTTCCGCCGAACTTTCCGAATGAACGGACTTGGCCACACACAATCACACTAAAGTCCGACGGATTCGAACGTGATGACGTACGACTGGACTAGAATAAGGAAGTTCGTAGCCAGTAGCCAATAGCTGCCCTAGCGTCGTTTGTCCATCGGACTAGCACACAGACAAGCGGATTTTTCGATAGGAACTGGGTCCGGCGGAGTTCCGGCAGAAAAATTCTAAAGTCTGTCAGATTTTTCAACAGCAAAAGTCTGATGGAGCGCACACACGATCAAATTGTCCGACGGATTGTCCGACGGATTCGTTCCGTAGGACCTTTGCTGTCGAAAAGTCTGGTCTTGTGTACGCGGCATTAGAACTACCTGCATCTAATTCAGGTAAGCATTTGCACCAGTGTCGGTAACATTATTACCAACACGTGCGGCGAATTCATGTACTTCTTGCTACTTCCACTTTAAGAACCAGTTGCCATGGCAGCAACAGATTCTTAAAGGGTAACGCCACTTTTGTGGGGAAAAAAAAATAGCAAATAAAAAAATAATAATGATATAGTGTATACAATTGTGACACAAGTCATATTGTAATTGAATGTTATTAAACATGCAGCGCTGTAATTTTCTGTGCTCAGTCCCAAGCAAAGACTTGCAAACAAAAAGGAAACCATCAAATGGTTGTGCGGGTATTAGAGTACCAAATGAACCACACAGATATACATAATATATATATTTTTTTATTCATTAAGTGTTCAACAGGCAATCTGATTTGATTCACATTGCATCCCAAAAAACGTGTAGCACAACCTCTGTAGGAGCTGCTGAATATTGCTTGTCTTCTTATGCTGCCCTGACCCTGGGAACTTCCCAGCCCTCTTGACACTCTAGGTTCTGACATAATGTATACCCCTTTAAATAAACCACCTATATATTGACTAAGTGCTGGTTAACACAGGGGCAACACGACTTTGTGAGGCGACCTGGATGCGACCTACGCGCACCACTTTCCAGTAGCCAATCAAACAACAATCAGCTCTGTGGGAGGGAGGGTTTTGCCTGAGAAAACAATTTTCTCTTCCTTTTTTGTTGCTTCAGTTAAGACACGATCCGACTTTGGAGGCGACTTCCATTGAAATCAATGGGTACAAGTCACCTAGAAGTCGGATTGAAGTAGTACAGGAACCTTTTCTGAAGTCGGAGCGACTTCAGTAGTGTACATTAAGACGGCTCTCATTCACTTCAATGGAATTTGTGATGTCAAGCGACTTGGGGCGACTTGAGGTCTGACAAGTCGGATCCCAAGTCGCGGTTGTGTGAACCGGCACTAAGACAAGCAGTGGGTTTAAAAGGTGTCAGTCAGCCAAACCCAGGTGTCAGTCAGCCAAGACTGGTCGAGCTAAACACCTGGCAGTTAGGTATATTCAGAATAAAAAAGGCATATTGTATATTCAAGTGTTGTTATTCATTACTAAGAATGGTGGACACTAAATAATTAAATGGCCCCAGATAGCTCAATGGTGGGGAGACTATGACTACAGAGAGAGACTTGACTGCAGGTGTCTCTACTCCTATGGGGAAGAGGTTAGTTACTATTTGGGCCAGCTCACACCCTGCAGAAGATGGGATAAGGGTAGTCTAAGTGTCAGGCCTGAACACAGTCTTTGCCGCCACGTTGGAGCTCAAAGATGTTGAAAGGAAAATCCTCTGAGAGGGAAAGGGGGGAAGGTTCAAGCAATCAGCAAGCAAGTAGTGGGTATAGCAGAACTGACAAGTTCCTTTGTAATCCAGGTTATGATGTTTGCTTGCAATGTCCATGTTCTAAGTGTTACTGAAGAAGGGGATTTGAGCATGAGCCTGCGTGGCGGTACCCCCGTAAGGGGCTGCTGGTGATTGTGTTCCGTCTCCCACCCTGCACAGCCAGGCACACAAATTTCAAGTAATGCCGCGTACACACGATCGGAATTCTCATCTGAAAAAACTCTGGCGGTTTTTCCAACGGAATTCCGCTCAAGCTGTGTTGCCTACACACGATCACACCAAATTCCGACGGTCAATAACACAGCGCATAAAACACGTTCGACAGCACTATAAAAGGGAAGTTTAATGCTTCCGAGCATGCGTCGAATTGTTTCCGAGCATGCGTCGGAATTTTGCACGTCGGAATTGCCTACACACAGAGGCGGCTCTCTAATTAGGCAAATTAGGCTGTCGCCTTAGGCCCCGCACTCCCATGGGGCCTCACGGCCGCCTAATTTGTCTGATGTGTGTGGGAGTTGGAGGGGATGTCCCCCAGTCGGTGTCCCCAGGGACGTCTCTGTGCGCTACTACTTTTACCCCTGCCAGGGGCAGACTGTTCAATTCAGCACTGCCAGGGGTGACATCCCAGGGTCAGTGGGTGGCTCCATGTACTCCCCTCTCCCGACTCCAACTGTTCTGCCAGGCTCTGTGGATCTCCTCTTAATATATGCAATTTGTACAGTTATTTTTTTATCTCTTGATTTATTTTTCTGGTTTTGGGCGTGAGTGGGGCTTCATGTTTATGATTTGCCTAAGGCCTCACAAAGCCTAGAGCCACCTCTGCCTACACACGATCGGAAAATCCGATAGAAAGGTTTTCCGTTGGAAAAATTGAGAACAGGTTCTCAATTTAAAGTCCGTCGGAAATTCCGACAGAAAAAGACCGCTGGGCATACACGCGGTCGGAAAATCCGATGAAAAGCTCCCATCGGAAACTCCGACCGTGTGTACGCCGCATAACAGTCCTTGTACTTTGTTTTGTTTTTGTTTTATTAGGGGTATACTGTAGAACTTGGATGGGGTGCATATGGGATGCCCACTTGATTTAAGAAATATATAAGAATGAAACTATATACACTCCGGTATATAAAGCCTCTTCTCTTTTATCTCCAGCACATACAGTGCCTTGAAAAAGTATTCATACCCCTTGAAACTTTCCACATTTTGTCATGTTACCACCAAAAACATAAATGTATTTTATTGGGATGTTATGTGATAGACCAACACAAAGTGGCACATAATTGTGAAGTGGAAGGAAAATTATAAATGGTTTTCAAATTTTTTTACAAATAAATTTCTGAAAAGTGTGGCGTGCATCTGTATTCAGCCCCCCTGAGTCAAAATCACCTTTCACTGCAATTACAGCTGCAAGTCTTTTTGGGGATGTATCTACCAGCTTTGCACATCTAGAAAATTACATTTTTACCCATTCTTCTCTGCAAAATAGCTCAAGCTCTGTCAGATTGGATGGAAAGCGTCTGTGAACAGCAATTTTCAAGTCTTGCCACAGATTCTCAATTGGATTTAGGTCTGGATTTTGACTGGGCCATTCTAAAGCCCCATACACACGGTCGGACTTTTTCATGGATTCTGTCCGATCGAACAAGGTTGTTGAAAAATCAGACCGTGTGTATGCACCATCGGACAGTGTTCGTCGGTTTGACCGACGGACAAAGTCTTATCTCCTGCTGGAAAGATTTGCCGTCAACACGGTCCGATCACACCAAATCCGATCGTGTGTACGGTTGTCCGACCGGACAAAGTGCTACGCATGCTCAGATCACATTACAAGACCAAAGCTATTGGCTACTAGCCTCTACGTAGTCCCGTCGTAGGCAACAAACGTCACCACGTTTAGAATGATCGGATTTTCCGACAACTTTGTCCGACCGTGTGTACGCAAAACCAACATCGGACAAAGTATGACGGACATGGTCCGACGGACCTGGTCCGCGGATTGTCTGACCGTGTGTATGGGGCTTAACACATGAATATGCTTTGATTGAAACCATTCCATTGTAGCTCTGGCTGTATGTTTAGGGTTGTTGTCATGCTGGAAGGTGAACCACTGCTCCGGTCTCAAGTCTTTTGAAGACTCTAACAGGTTTTCTTCTAAGATTGCCCAGTATTTAGCTCCATCCATCTTCCCATCAAGTCGAACCAGCTTCCTTCTCCCTGCTGAAGAAAAGCATTCCCTCAACATGATGCTGCCACCACCAGGTTTCACGGTGAGGATAGTGTGTTCAGGGTGATGTGCAGTGTTAGTTTTCTGCCAAACATAGCGGTTTGCTTTTAAGCCAAAAAGTAAAATTTTGCTCTCATCTGACCAGAGCACCTTCTTCTACATGTTTGCTGTGTCCCCCACATGGCTTCTCGTAAACTGCAAATTACATTTCTTATGGCTTTCTTTCAACAATGGCTTTCTTCTTGTCACTCTTCTATAAGAACCAGATTTTTGGAGTGCACGACTTAAGCCCCATATACACGCTCGGATTATCCGAGGACCAGGTCCGTCGGATCATGTCCGTCGTACTTTGTCCAATGTTGGTTTGCGTACACACGGTCGGACAAAGTTGTCGGAAAATCTGATCATTCTGAACGTGGTGACGTTTGTTGCCTACGACGGGACTACGTAGAGGCTAGTAGCCAATAGCTTTGGTCTTGTAATGTGATCTGAGCATGCGTAGCACTTTGTCCGTCGGAATTCGCTACACACGATCGGAATTGGTGTGATCGGACTTTGTTGTCGAAAAATCTATCCAGCAGGAGATAGAACTTTGTCCGTCGGACAATCCGATGGAAACTGTCCGATGGTGCCTACACACGGTTGGAATTTACGACAACATTGTCCGTTAGGACAGAATCCATCGGAAAATCCGACCGTGTGTATGGGGCTTAATAGTTGTCCTTTAGACAGATTCTCCCACCTGAGCTGTGGATCTCTGTAGCTCCTCCAGAGTTACCATGGGCTTTTGGCTGCTTCTCTGGCCTTGCCCAGCCTGTCAGTTTAGGTGGATGGCCATGTCTTGGTAAGTTTACAGTTGTGCCATACTCTTTCCATTTTTGGATGATGGATTGAACAGTGCTCTGTGAGATGTTCAAAGCTTGGGATATTTTTTTTATAACCTAACCCTGCTTTAAACTTCTCCACATCCTTGACCTGTCTGGTATAGATAGTTTCTTTTTTTGTGATAGTGTAGGTACAATTTTGCAGGCTTGGCTGGCAGCCAAGCCTGTCTGTGGTTTTTGTCCTGTGTTGGGCAGAAATTCAGGGACAGCTTGGTGACTCACGGGCAGCACCACTGAGACCTCCCCAATATTTCTCAAATGTTCTGGAACCTTCTAGAAGAAAGGGAGGGGAGTTAAGGTGGAGTTGCCTGGAGTATTCTGATGCATTCACCAAAAAAAAGTGTCAAAAAGAAATAAAAACCCACACACAGTTTTTGACAATTCCTTTAGTAAGAAAATTGAAAAAAAATGTCCCCCAAAGATCCAATGTCAATCACAACGCCCGCCACACCTCCTGACCCGGAAAAGAAAAAACCTCCGGCCCCGATAAGGGTTCCAGCCGAATGCCTGCTCCGCTGTCTGACAGTTCTTATCCCCTTTGCACCCGCACTATAGCCGAAAGACAGCTACAGCGCGGACGCCAACTGCTGGGAGGGCGTCCCTGGACGTCCTCCTGTTTACTTCTGCAATGCGCGCTCCCGCGAGCACGCATCAAGGAAGTTCTGTGCTGGCCGTGTCCCTTGGACACAGCCAGTCACAGATTGCTGTAAATGGCCAATCACAGCGGCCGTTTACAGCGCGATCGACGTGTCCAATGAGAGATGATCTCATATGTAAACATATGAGATCATCTCTCATCGCCGGCTCTCCCCCCTCACACAGAGACAACATGTGAGGAGGGAGAGATGAACCGCTGAAGCGGTTAGTAAAAAAATAAAAAAGAAGAAAATAAAGTGCCCATCTGTCCCCACTGCCACCTGTCCTCACTGCCACCTTTCCCCACTGCCATCTGTCCCCACTGCCATCTGTCAGTGCCATCTGTCCACAGTGCCACCTGTTGTCAGTGCCATCTGTCCCCAGTGCCACCTGTCAGTGCCATCTGTCCCCAGTGCCACCTGTCCCCAGTGCCATTTGTCCCCAGTGCCACCTGTCAGTGCCATCTGTCCCCAGTGCCACGTATAAGTGCCATCTGTCATCAGTCCCACGTATAAGTGCCATCTGTCATCAGCGCCACATCAGTGCCACGTGTCATCAGTGCCACATAGTGCCATCTGTCATCAGTGCCATGTATCAGTGCCATCTGTCATCAGTGTCACGTGTTATCAATGCCACGTATCAGTGCCATCTGTCATCAGTGTCACGTGTCATCAGTGCCATGTATTAGTGCCATCTGTCATCAGTGCCACGTATTAGTGCCATCTGTCCTCAGTGCCACGTATTAGTGCCATGTGTCATCAGTGCCACATATTAGTGGCATCTGTCATCAGTGCCACATCAGTGTCACGTGTGATCAGTGCCCCGTATCAGTGCCATCTGTCATCAGTGCCATGTCAGTGTCATGTGTCATTGTCCTGGTGCTCCAGGGCCTTCAAATGTGTAATAGGTAGTCAACAAGTTAGATGGGTAATTTATGCTCCTAGAACACGTGATGGTGCTCCCTCTCTAAGTGGCTAGGCTGGGGAAAAGTCCCACACATGTGCTATCGTAATACTCAGGAGGAGTAGCAGAATTTATTTTGGGGTGTCATTTGTGGTATACACATGCCATGTGAGAGAAATAACCTATTACAATGACAATTTTGTGAAAAAAAATATCTTTATTTTGCAAAGAATTGTGGGAAAAACATGGGTTCGAATCGAACACCGGGCCCATCCCTAGTAGTCAAATTAGATTTGACATGTATGCCCCTAGAACACCTGATGGTGCTCCCTGCATGTTGGGCCTATGTATGTGGCCAGGCTGTGGAAAGGTCTCCCACATGTGGTATCGCCGTATTCAGGAGTAGGGATGGGCCTGGTGTTCGATTCGAACCCATGTTCGAATCGAGCACCGGGCGTTCGCTTGCTCGGCGAGCCCAGAACTATTGTGGCCGCTCGCATCAAATTCGTGGCTTCCAGATTCCGATAAGCCCCCCCGCCCGCAGACCCCCACAACCAATGGCCAGGGTTGTGGGGAAGAGGCCCTTGTCCTCATCAACATGGGAACAAGGTGCTTTAAAAAGCATCCTCCCAATGTTGAGGGCATGTGGCCTGGTATGGTTCAGGTGGGAGGGGGGGCCGCTCTCGTCCCCCCCTCTTTTCCTGCGGCCTGCCAGGTTGCGTGCTCGGATAAGGGTCTGGTAAGGATTTTGAGGGGGACCCTACGCCATTTTTTTTTTTGGCTGGGGTTCCCCTTAATATCCATCCCAGACCTGAAGGGCCTGGTTATTGAATTTGGGGGGACCCCTACGCTTTTTTTTTTTCATTTTTTTTATTTTTTATCAATGACTTTTTTTTTATGAATGAGTTTCAATGAATGACTGTTCTCTGTATTACGGGAGCCGTCAATACACATTAGCCGCGAGTGATTTTAAATAGCTTTTTTACTTTCAAAAATGACACTTTTTGCAGAGACAGTTCTAAACACGGGAAACATGCGCCTCTTCACAGGCATACTATAGACACCCCCCAGGTACGAAATTTAAAGGAATATTACACTTTTATTGTTTCAAATTAAGCATTATTAAAATCACTGCTCCTGAAAAAACGGCCGTTTTTAAAACGTCTTTTTGCATTGATACATGTCCCCTGGGGCAGGACCCGGGTCCCCAAACACTTTTTATGACATTAACATGCATATTAGCCTTTAAAATTAGCACTTTTAATTTCGAACGTTCGCATCCATTATAACTAATAGGGTTCTAAAGCTCGCTTGGACTTTAGGTCCGTTCGCGGGTTCTGGTGCGAGCCGAACGGGGGGGTGTTCGGCTCATCCCTATTCAGGAGGAGTAGGAGAATGTGTTTTGGGGTGTAACTTGTGGTATGCATATGCTGTGTGTGAGAAATAACATGCTAATATGACAATTTTGTAAAAATTCAGCTGTGATCAGTTTTCAGAGATTGGCACCATAGCTTGTGGACTTTATAACTTTCACACAGACCAAATAATATACACGGATTTGGGTTATTTTTACCAAAGATATAGAAAGAAAGAGGTTAAACTCTGCTTATATGGCGGCCACGTCCCTGATAATTTGAGAGGAAAGACACAACTCCCTTCACATATGGGACTTTAAAGGCTCGTGGAAGGTGCAAACAATCAATATTGTATGAAACTTAATTTTATTGGTATCAAAATTATGTATATTAAAAAACATAGTTAGAAAAGTATCATCAAATCAATACATGATAAATACATGAAGAAATTGGTCAAAAGCCACAGACTGATGTATATCGTAACGCTCAGTGATATTACAGAAAACCATACACCAACATGTTTCGGAGTCAGAAGAGCTACTTCTTCAGGGAAGGTTTTTTATAATCTTGGCAAATACAATCTATAAAACAGAACATATATTAGAGTATTCATTTGGACATAGGTAAGGGTGAAGGGAGGATGGGATTGCACTACAACAGCTACTCACTATGCCTAAGTGACGGAGTGGAGCAAACGGTTGACCAATGGTGGGATCAAGGTATATAGGGAATCCAACCAGAATAAAAACAACAAAAGCAAGAACAGAGAGTAGGAGAGGTGTATGGGGCCCTCTTGGCTACTGGACAGTCACATGGGGCACACAGGGATTACGTGTTATGGGCAGGGGGAGAGAGAAGGGCAAGAGTCTAAGTATAAATGTATAGTGGTTTGAATAGAATTGCAATGCATTCATTAGACCTCACATACCTTGTCATGGAGAGAGTTACATATAGTTACATATTAAGCGAGGTTGAAAAAAGACACAAGTCCACCAAGTCCAACCTATGTGAGTTTGACCGTCCCAAACTGAGAGCCTCAGCTAGACAGGTTACTAAGAAGTCTCTTGGTTGGGCTCCTTCATCCGTAAAGAGGAAAAGATTAACCACTTAAGGACCGAGCCTCTTTTGAGATTTGTTGTTTACAAGTTAAAAAGTTATTTTTTTGCTGTAGTATGTCCGCAGCCTCTGTCCACCTCCTGCAGTATGTCCGCAGCCTCTGTCCACCTCCTGCAGTATGTCCGGGGGTTCTAACACCCTAGAGAATAAAAAGGCGGTTATTGCAATACTTTCTGTCACACCGTATTTGCGCAGCGGTCTTACAAGCGCACTTTTTTGGGGAAAAAACAGTAAAGTTAGCTATAGTTATATTAAAGTTATATTGTGTTATTAAAGTTATATTGTGAAAGAAAGATAATGTTACGCCGAGTAAATTGATATCCAACATGTCACGCTTCAAAATTGCGCCGCTCGTGGAATGGCGACAAAATTTTACCCTTAAAAATCTCCATAGGCCAGTGGTCATCATCCCTGTCCTCAGGGCCCACTAACAGGCCAGGTTTTATGTATTACCTTGGGGAGATGCAGACTAGAATACTGCAATCACTGAACAGCAAATGATATCACCTGTGATGTATTTCAGTTATCTTGCAAACCTGGCCTGTTAGTAGGCCCTGAGGACAGGGCTGATGACCACTGCTATAGGCGACGTTAAAATTCTACAGGTTGCATGTATTGAGATACAGAGTAGGTCTAAAGCTAGAATTATTGCTCTCGCTCTACCGATCGCGGTGATACCTCACATGTGTGGTTTGAACACTGGTTTCATATGCACGCGCTACTCACGTATGTGTTCGCTTTTGCACGCGAGCTCGGCGGGATGGGGCGCGTTCAAAAAAAAAAGTTCTTATTTATTTTACCTTTTATTTTTTATTTTTACACTGTTCTTTTAAAAAAAAAAATGGTGTCACTTTTATCTCTATTACAAGGAATGTAAACATCCCTTGTAATAGAAAAAAGCATGACAGGACCTCTTAAATATGAGATCTGGAGTCAAAAAGACCTCAGATCTCATATTTACACTAAAATGCAATAATAGAATTGTTTCCGAGCATGCGTAGGAATTTTACACGTCGGAATTGCTACAGACGATCAGAATTTCCGAAAGAAACCTTTTCTGTCTCTCAATTTTTGCTGGCGAGAATTCGGCCAGCAAAATTCCGATGGAGCCTACACACGGTCGCATTTTCCGATGAAAAGCTCTCATCGGTCTTTTGCTGGCCGAAATTCTGATCGTGTGTACGTGGCATAAGACAAACCCACTGGAGATTCTCCATTTGTAAGGGCGTAAATTGGATGATTGGGGCCACCAGTGAGGAGGGGAGGAGCCGCAGTAATATTGAGCCCAAACATTGGCTTTTGGTAAAAAAAAAAAAAATCGCAATAAGCGTATATTGATTGGTTTGCGCAAAAGTTTTATCGTCTATAAACTATGGGAAATATTTATGGCATTTTTATTTTTAGGGGGATGGACTTTTTTTTACTGCATGCAATAATTTATGCAAATTAGTAATGTGACTGTGTCATCACATGTGGTAAACGTTAGGGAATTGACCCCTGTGTCAAAGCAGTTTTTACATTTACATTTTATTGTACAAAAAAAACACCCCAATAAGTTATGATCCCACCCCATGCACCTCTTTTCAGAGGACCCATATCAATACCTCTCAATTTCTGTTCCATCTGAAAAGGTGGGTGGGGGTGAAAGCTCTGTGAGTGAATTTTGTAAGTTACCGTTTTTACTATGTTAAATTTCAAAGTGCCATAAACTTAAAGTGTATGTTACCCTAATATTTAATATTCCTGCTATTGGTTGTACCATGTAGTTCTTTTAAAAAGTCTCCTGTTCTCTTTGTATTTCTGCCTTTGTGTGAAATCCCTGGTGTTCCTGCCAGTCCCCCTGCTTTCTTATTTCAAACTGACCACATTAGGGACAGCTCATCCTTCCCAGAGGAATCAGTTTTTTTCTTTGCATTTTACATGGGGGGCCCAGTCTGCCTGTCCTCCAATGGTCATATGTCTGCTTACATGCCCCCTGCACAGCTATTCGCTGGGAAGATCTACTGATCTACTGATGTTTCTCTGCCTTCTGCTGACATGTTCCTCTGTACAGATCTTCACTGGGATGATCAGTGTTCTGCTGCTTTTCTGCCTCCTGCTGACATGACTTATAAAAAAAAGATATAGAATGTATATATATACATTTATAACCTGGACTGCAGCTGATTACTGCTGCCAATCATCTTCCTTTGTTGCTGCTGTATTATTCTTCTGCAGTGTGGACAGGGCTAAACTGAATATTCAATAATGCAGAAGTACAACAGCCATCATTAAGAAGACCATGCTCATCTATGGAGTGTCTCCAGTGCAGGGGGCAGCCATCTTGGTTGGGTCTGGATTGATCTTGCAGGATGGTGATTGGTTGATGCAGCAAAGCAAGGAGAATGGAGCGCTGCTATATCTGACCACAATCAGGAGAGACTGCTGAACGCACAGGAACTTGCCTCAGAGATGAACTTTCTCCCTGGGAAAGTGAGGTGTGATTTGGATGTCTGGTGAGATCAGACTGTACTAGAGACTACCTCCAATACTTGTAAGGAAGGAAAAGAGGGACTGCCTCAGAAGGATTGAAAGGGAGACATCAGAATAACTCTTATTCCTATCTGAGGCCTTGAACTAATTAAAGTACATGTCCAGAGATTCAAAAGAGGGTGCCCTGGGTCAGAGAGGGCCGGACCGAATGGACAGCAGGGAATGTAGGGGAGGGCCGGGCATGACGGTGTGCATAGTTACACACCAAGAGTGAGAGGTAGGAGTGGCCGAGCGGACTAGGCCAATCAGAACAAGGGGAGCGGCAATATAAGAAGGGGGCGTGGCTTAGCGGAGTCACGCAGTTAGTAGGAAACACGAGAGGAGGCAGTTTTCCTCACTGCTCCTCTCTTTCTTGGGCACAAAATGGCGGCCGCGCAGGACCTGATGGATAGGCTGAGGGCGGCGGCGGAGGAGAAAGGACCAGAATGGTTGCAGGACCAGGTGGCGGCCGTGCTGGCCGAGTGCACAGACCGGGACGTCCAGGGGCAATCCGAGGAGACGCAGCAGCGGCAGGAGGACAGCGGTAAGGACACACGCGGCCGGACCTCGAGGCCGCCAGCTAGACACTCCCCTACCCCAGGTGTAGGCCCGTCCAGGATCACTAGGATGCCACCAGCTAAGCGGGCCCAGATGGAGCCTCCCGGTGGGCCTAGGCGAAGCACACGCCGTGGGCGCCATGCGGGGGGCGGGGCCACAGGCCTGCAAGGCCCAGCAGCATCCCCAGGTTTGGATGGCAGAGGATCCCTTAGGACAGCAGCCCCTGCAGCTCTGAACGAGCGGGGGGGTGATCGGGGGGAGCGGAGGTCACAGCGGGCTGGAGCTAACAAGGACAGAAGGAGGTATGGCTCTGCAGGCCCTGCTACAGCGTTCCCTAGGTCGGGTAGTGGAGGATCCCTGGGTACAACAGCCCGTGCAGCTCTGAACGAGCAGGGGGGTAACCGGGTAGAACGGGAGCCACGGCGGGCGGGAGCTAGCGGGGACAGCGGGATGGATAGCTCTGCAGGCCCTTCAACAGCGTTTTCACCCCCAGCAGCTCTATACGAGCAGAGGGGATGGAAGGCGGCTTACAAATCGGGCTCGGCTAAGAAGGGGGTTGCTACGCCCCGGAGGAGTACGCCCGCAGTACCCCCAGCAGCTCTGCACGAGCCGAGGGGAGAAGACAGAAGGATTACCACGTCGGCGGTTACAGAAAGACGGGCAGCCAGGGGGGCAAACACCGCAAGGGGTAGGCTGACGCCACCAGGCGGTGCTGGACGGGGCTCGCATGGCAGGAGCGGTGCCGTGTACGGCCCAGCTGCACAGGACTTGGTGGGCCAGGGGAGCGGGGTGGTCGGGAGGGGGGCATCATTGGTGGCAGGGCACGGACGGAGTCGATCAAATTCTAGAAGTCCCTCCCCGGAAGGGCGGCCATTTTTGTCTCAGCAGGGAGACTTGAGCAGATCAGAGGGTGAACTGTCAGAGGACGAGGAAGAGCGCACTGTCCCGGGAACTATGGCGGAGGTCAGGTCAGCAGTGGCGGAGGCGGTGCCCAGACGGCCCGGTAAGTCAACTGATAATAGTTCTTTTACTGCTGCATTAAAAAGCTTATTGGGGATTGTGCCTGTGGGGGGGGAGGGGGTAGCCCCTCCAGCTCCGCTGGTGGCAGTCAGTGAACAACCGCGGGTTAGGAGGGAAACCGCATCGGGGTCTGGGGGACAGGTACAAGAATTGCTAGACGGCCTTCGGGCATATGTGGGTAGGTTGGAGCAAGGGTCTGGAAACGTAGGGGGTACTTCGGTCACAGCAGCTGCGTTAGATGCCTCACTTCCGGTGGGTGGCGAGGTGGAGATGGTAAGTACGCCAGAGAAGGGCTCGCCAGAGCAGGTGGTGAGATCAGACATCGTGAGGATGGCGGATGCGGCAAAATGTGAAGTATATGTATGCTTCGAGGGACCCTTGGGAGCTCATCTTAAGCAGGAAGTGAGGGAAAAAATTTGGAAAGGGGACTATGTGGAGATTTTCTCCCTATTACCGTTAGAAAAATTTAATTTGGATAGGGTGAAACCTGACAGCACCAAAAAGGACGACGAGGAGAAGAGGCGGTATCGCTTGATTCCGAGGACGTTCACAAATTGGTTGCAGGCGTTCGCCATTTTGGCGGGGGTAATAGGAGAGAAGAACCCTGAGCATTGCTCGGCGTTATTCTGTTACATGGACGCCATTGGTGAAGCGTACAGGGTGTATGGGGGTACAGCATGGCTGCGCTATGATGAGCAGTTTAGACAGCGCAGGGCGGTGCGCCCGGCATTAAGATGGGATCACAAGGACATCAGTCTATGGATGAGGCTCATGGCGTCAGCGGAAGCTCCGGCGCACCCATTTCAAGGGGGGGCTGGAGGTAACCACTCCTCGGGATCACCAGCCGGAAGGAAATGGGGAGTATGCTGGCAGTACAACGAGGAATCCTGCAAGTTTGGCACCACATGTAAGTTCAAACATGAATGTTCAGGTTGCGGAGGAGCCCATACGTATGCCAGGTGTTTTAAGAAGGGGAAGCGTACCGGAGAGCCTGGTAACAAGAGGGACGACGTCGGTGATGAGGGTAAGGATGTAGCCTTTTCTACAGTGGTGTGAAAAAGTGTTTGCCCCCTTCCTCATTTCCTGTTCCTTTGCATGTTTGTCACACTTAAGTGTTTCGGAACATCAAACCAATTTAAACAATAGTCAAGGACAACACAAGTAAACACAAAATGCAATTTGTAAATGAAGGTGTTTATTATTAAAGGTGAAAAAAAATCCAAACCATCATGGCCCTGTGTGAAAAAGTGATTGCCCCCTAAACCTAATAACTGGTTGGGCCACCCTTAGCAGCAACAACTGCAACCAAGCGTTTGCGATAACGTGCAATGAGGCTTTTACAGCGTCCTGGAGGAATTTTGGCCCACTCATCTTTGCAGAATTGTCCTAATTCAGTTACATTAGAGGGTTTTCGAGCATGAACGGCCTTTTTAAGGTCATACCACAACATCTCAATAGGATTCAGGTCTGGACTTTGGCTAGGCCACTCCAAAGTCTTCATTTTGTTTTTCTTCAGCCATTCGGTGGTGGACTTGCTGGTGTGTTTAGGATCATTGTCCTGCTGCAGAACCCAAGTTCGTTTCAGCTTGAGTACACGAACAGATGGTCGGACATTCTCCTTCAGGATCTCTTGGTAGACAGCAGAATTCATAGTTCCTTTTATCACGGCAAGTCTTCCAGGTCCTGAAGCAGCAAAACAGCCCCAGACCATCACACTACCACCACCATATTTTACTGTTGGTATAATGTTCTTTTTCTGAAATGCAGTGTTCCTTCTACGCCAGATATACTTGGACACACACCTTCCAAAGAGTTCCACTTTTGTCTCATCGGTCCACAGAATGTTGTCCCAAAAGTCTTGGGGATCATCAAGATGTGTTGTGGAGAAATTGAGACGAGCTTTGATGTTCTTTTTGCTCAGCAGTGGTTTTCTCCTTGGAACTCTGCCATGCAGGCCATTTTTGCCCAGTCTTTTCCTGATGGTGGAGGCATGAACGCTGACCTTAACTGAGGCAAGTGAGGCCTGCAGTTCCTTGGACGTTGTTGTGGGGTCTTTTGTGACCTCTTGGATGAGTCGTCGCTGCGCTCTTGGGGTAATTTTGGGCGGCCGGCCACTCCTGGGAAGGTTCACCACTGTTCCATGTCTTCGCCATTTGTGGATAATGGCTCTCACTGTGGTTCGCTGGATTCCCAAAGCTTTGGAAATGGCTTTATAACCCTTTCCAGACTGATAGATCTCAATTACTTTCTTTCTCAATTGTTCCTGAATTTCTTTGGGTCTCGGCATGATGTGTAGCTTTTAAGGATCTTCTGGTGGACCTTACTGTGTCAAGCAGCTCCTATTTAAGTGATGCCTTGATTGTGAACAGGTGTGGCAATAATCAGGCCTGGGTGTGGCTAGAGAAATTGAACTCAGGTGTGGACAACCACAGTTATAGTATGTTTTAACAAGGGGGGCAATCAATTTTTCACACAGGGCCATGATGGTTTGGATTTTTTTCACCTTTAATAATAAACACCTTCATTTACAAATTGCATTTTGTGTTTACTTGTGTTGTCCTTGACTATTGTTTAAATTGGTTTGATGTTCCGAAACACTTAAGTGTGACAAACATGCAAAGGAACAGGAAATGAGGAAGGGGGCAAACACTTTTTCACACCACTGTAAATAGGTATCCTGATAGGGAGGCGGCGAGGGTGATTAGTGCGGGTTTACAGGAAGGTTTTAGGATTCCGTGCGCGTTGGAGGTTATTCCCCCCCCCCGCAAAAAATCTGAGGTCGGCGTTGCAGCATCCAGACGTAGTGTCGAAAAAATTGGCCTAGGAAGTGGCTTTGGGTCGTATGGCGGGGCCATTTGGGGACAAACTGTTGGCGGACCTGGTTGTGTCGCCACTGGGGGTGGTACCGAAGAAGGAACCGAATAAACTTCGGTTTGATACACCATTCAGCGTTTCCTACAGGGGGTTCGGTAATTGACTTTATCGATCCGGAAGCTTGTACGGTATCGTAGACATCTTTCGATGCCGCGGTTAGATGGGTGCGGCGTTATGGTAAAGGGGAGTTATTGGCAAAATCAGATGTGGAGTCAGCGTTTAGACTTTTGCCAGTGCACCCGGAGAGTGTTCAATTATTGGGTTGTTGTTGGCAAGACCAATTTTATGTGGATAGGTGTTTACCAACGGGGTGTTCCATCTAGTGCGCCATGTTTGAGGCGTTTAGTTCTTTTTTAGAATGGGTTGGTAGGGATGTGATAGGCATTGGTTCCGTCATCCATTATTTGGATGACTTTCTCGGCGTGGGCCCTCCTGTGTCCAATGTGTGTGCGATACTGTTGTCCACGT
Source organism: Lithobates sylvaticus (assembly GCA_028564925.1). Classification (NCBI taxonomy): domain Eukaryota; kingdom Metazoa; phylum Chordata; class Amphibia; order Anura; family Ranidae; genus Lithobates; species Lithobates sylvaticus. The sequence goes on along the minus strand of CM053029.1, from coordinate 37,173,047 downwards.
TGCAGCACATTGCGGAGAGGTTTCGGGTGCCATTGGCAGCCGATAAGACGGAAGGCCCACAAACAGAGCTGAGTTTTTTAGGGTTAGTGATAGATTCCATGGCTATGGAATGCAGGTTACCTGAAGAGAAGCTCAGGGACTTACAAAAAGATCAGGGAGATACATGGGCGTCAGAAAGTTCAATTGCGGATGTTACAGTCTTTGTTAGGTAAGTTAAATTTTGCATGTCGGATCATTCCTATTGGAAGGATTTGTAAAAGCCCCCACGCATTACATTAGGTTGAATAAGGAACATAGGGATGACCTGCAGGTTTGGCATCAGTTCTTGGGTGAGTTTAATGGCAGGTCACTGTGGAGGTCGGGTCCAGTCAGCAATTTTGACGTGGATTTGGTTACGGACGCCGCGGGATCCACAGGATATGGGGCGTACTTCCAGGGTCACTGGAGTGCGGAGCCCTGGCCACAGTCCTGGGAGGAGGCTGGATTTCTTAAAATCTGGTACTGCGGGAGCTGTTCCCGGTGGTGCTAGCCTTGGAGCTGTGGGGACAGTCGTTCAAGGATTTAAAGTTACGCTTGAACTGCGATAACATGGGGGTAGTCCAGGGCATAAATAGTATGTCAACGTCGTTAGTACCTGTCGTTCGGTTGATGCGACAGTTGGTGTTGCGCTGTTTGCGTTTGAATGTGTTTATCTATGCTGTGCACATTCCGGAGGTAGAGAATACATTGGCTGACTCTTTGTCTCGGTTCCAGTGGGACAAATTCAGGGCAATGGCTCCGGAAGCTCTGGAGAAGGACGTCCCATGCCCAAGTTGGATATGGGATTTGGCACTAGGTTCGCCGCAGGATGGTTATAACGATTGGTGAGTAAGTCCTCGTGGTCAGGTAGCATTGCGTCTACAGGTGGTGGGGGTACGTAAGGATGGGTATGAGGAGTTGTTGTTTGCAGCGGCTTTTGCAAGAGCTAAGATGGGCAATTTAATGTTGTGGTACGTCACGGTATGGGAGGACAAGGGTTGGTGTGGTGGAAAAAAATATAAGACTGATCAAAAGGTGTTGGGGTACAGATTCCATTGTTTGGGTTACGGCAGTTCTTCGGAAATGTTTACGGGGTGGACAGCTCCGCCTACGCCTCACACTCCTTCCGCATCAGGGCAGCCACGGAGGCCGCCAGGTGTGGGCTGGATGAGGCGGATGTGCGACGAATGGGGAGATGGGAATCTAAGCGATTCCGTTCTTATATTCGAGATCAGTTAATATGGGATTGAGGAGCTATATATTAAAAAAAATAAAAAAAAAAATATGTAGAAGGGGATTTTGAGGTTGATGGTTACAAGTGCTGGTTGGTTAGTCGTGGTAGATTGTACGGGGATGGGGTGATGGTGCTGGTCAATTACACTATGTTTGTCATTTCAAATGGAGGGCTCCCACGCCTCGTCTGGACCCTCGGACATTCACATGTGTGTTGGGGAGCAAGGAGAGGGGATGCCAGACCAGGTGGGAGGTGGCAAGGAGGGTTGGTGATTCGTCACCGGGAGCGGGAGTAGAATGTGGGCCTTTATTTTAGCAGGATGGGGTCCACTTGACCAAGGTGGGTATCGACCGGTGGTCGTTGGGTTTACAGGAGGGTATTCAGGCGGCCCTGCGGGTGTGGAGGTGCCTTCAAGGGTGAGGTGTCAACCTTTCAGGCTGTGGCGGTGTTTTTATTGTGGGTCAGTGACGGTGGCTGTTTGGTAGTTGGTAAGTGTGTGGGGGGCTCGTCAGTAGATGGCCCCTCCTGTGGGGGGCTCGTCAGTAGATGGCCCCTCCGGTTGTAGTACATCAAAGTATTTTGATGATACTCTTTGTTGCACTGCGGGATAGGTATTTGTCTCCGGGCGGTTTAAGTGGAGGCCTAGTTTGGTTCGGTAAAATCCCGCAGTGCCCCCTGGTGTATATATATATATATTTATATATATATATGTACGGTGTTATGTTTGGTTATGGTACAATACTCTGCCCCGTCACTGACCAACAATAGTGGGTGTAACCGAGGGTTACTGATGTTCAGTGTTTATGTTATGGTTATTTATATGGTATTTAATATTTTGAATAAAATGGAGTTTATGTTTAATAAAGGCTGTTGTGGCCATTTACGCCACAAGAACGGTGTGGTCTGTTATTTTAAGGGTAAGAAGTAGTGGTGAGTAAGGGGTTACAACAGAAGGGGGGTATTATCTAGGCTACACTGGTCATGATAGGAGACTAACATTGTACACGTTATGCTGTTGTCTGCTGGGAAATGTTGTGGTTTCTTCAAAGGTCCCAAATTTGTTGGCCATTCACTGACCAGTAGGATAAAACTGTGACTGTCACAGCAAGTTAGGACTGTCTTTATATACTGTTGTTAGTTAAAGCAATTCAGTTCTGTTAATTGCTGTTAGGGATGAGCCCGATGTTCGAGTCAAAGGTAATTCGCCTGTTTGGCAAATACCGAACATTATGGGGCATTTGCAAGAAATTTGAGCGCCGCAAAACGCCCCATCATGCACTGTGAGATCGCAGTGCATAGATGTCTGATGATTGGCCAAAGCATGCAACTGACCTGCATGCTTTGGCCAATCACAGCACGCTCTGCTGTAAGAGCCAATCATGGGCTCAGGGGCTAAATCCACGCCCCTCACTATATAAGTCTGCTTACACGGCTGTCGTATAGTGTTATGAATGAGAGAAGTTAGCTAGAGGCAGGTTAATTAGTGGCATGCAGGCAGTTTAGTGTATATCAGTGTTGCCAACCGTCAGTATTTTTACTGGCAGCCAGTAAAAAAAACAGGCAATTTTCTCCTGACAGTAAATGCCAGTAAAAGGAAAAAGTTGCCAGTAAAAAATATGGCTGTGATGGTCGGCTTGGTCCAGAGCTGACTGAGACAATCCGAGTGCCTGCTACAGTGGGTTCGGGTAGCTCTGGTGGAGGAGGTGCCCGAGAGTGTCGTGTGATGTCATGGTGCAAGGGAGCCAAGCAGAGTGGCCAGAGGCTAGTGAGCAGGTCTGCAGGACGGGAGCAGGACTGTCAGTGCTGTTTAGACTGGGGTGGACTGAAGGAACCACCTGGCTTGGAGAGAGACTGTCACTGTGACTCAGGACGGGGACATGTTATGCCAGGGGGGAGGCAGCATCATCGGTGCTGCTGCCCACTTCTGTCATTGTCCCTGTGAGAGTCAACTTCATGTGTGTGTGTGCCTTCCTATTATAATTTCTTGCCCTCCTGAGTCCTGTCCCTGAGCTACTTACTATATCGAAAAGAAAATAAGAAATATGTTTTTTTGCCCTAATATCTACCTTAAAATCACATTGCTAATTGCATATTGTACTTGTTTGTAGCCTAATTACTAAAATTTGCTCTTAAAACTGTAATTTTGTAACTTTTGGAAATGCCAGTAAAAACTTGGCTGTGCCAGGAAATTTTGGGTGTCGTGTCAGTAAATTTCAATCTGGCAACACTGGTGTATAAATATATATATATATATATATATATATATATATATATATATATATATATATATATATATACAGTATATACAGTGTAGTCAGTGTATACTGTATACAGTGCAGGCAGTGTATTAAAATTATATATATATATATATATATATATATATATATATATATATATACACACAGTATATATAAATTTTGTTTGTGTACATTGTTGCATGACCGTGCAATTCAAAGTGTGACAGCACTGAAAATTGGCCTGTGCAGGAAAGGGGTAAAAGTGCCCAGTAGGAAAGTTTTTAAGTAGGCGCAGCCATATTATGACCCTCTTGAAGGTTTAGTCCTCCAACATTTGCCCATTATTTCTTCTGATTTTGACATACCGGCTCCAGATCAAATGTATTTTTTTTTTACTTGATAGACATACAGTAAAACCTTGGTTTAAGAGTGTTTTGCAAAACAAACAACATTTTTAAATCAATTTTGACTTGATGTACAAGCGATGTCTTGGTATAAGAGTAGCGTCAGGTCACAACTGAGTATAAAAGAGAAGAGAGGCGCCTCTAAGTGTAGCAACAATTAGAAACTCACATGGTTGATGATTAAAACAGGCACATCTAAGTATGCAGGCAAAGTTGTCCACATAGACCGCCCCCCGCACCGCCATCGACATCGTCCCTTCCACACTGCACTCCACGAGTGCTTCAAGCCTCGCTTTCAGAACGCTCTACTGCAGTGTAGTCTTCCCTGTCAGGATTGCAGACTGACAGCGGCGAGAGCCGGCGGTGCAGGGGATGGTCTATGTGCCGACACTCCGGCGATTCCCATGGCCTGGTTTGGGTATATTCTTCCTCAGCTCCGGACCAGGCAGTATGTTTGGGTTAGCAGCCCCCCCCTTTCCTCCACTGCCCCCCCCCCCCCCCCACAGTGAGCTGGTTTACCACAAGCTTACATGTAAGTAACAGCAATTAGATACATATGAATTTCCTTCCTCTTTTGTAGGGCACATTTCATGTATATTGTTCCAAGTTATCTACCTACCCATTTTTTGTACTTGAACGTGATTCACGAAACGCGTAGAGTTCTGACCCTTAGGATGCCAACACAGTTCAGTCTCTTAGTTCCATTATTATATATATCATCTATTCAATAATGTGTATATACAATCATGTATCACATTTTTTACATATCCTCATGGTAATCTTATCAAGATGTCAACTTATTGTACATGGTTGTGTTTTATTTGTGTTGTAAACTGCATCACGCACTTCTAGACAACGGAACTGCGTTTGATAAATAAAAGTTTTAATTCTTTGTATATACACTCCATATTATCTGTTTGCAGCAATTAATCTCATCTCAAGTCCCACTTACCTGTTTCTCTTTCATTATGCTAATAGGAATGGAGGTTTGCTGTTGCGGTTTTGCCAGGTCATACTTTCTTTATTTTGCCTAACTATATAACGAAACCATTCATATCAGTCCCTGGCCTCCTGTAGAAGCACATACAGTATACGATAAAGCATTTTATTTGTTTATTTAACACCTATATATCATTCTATAGCACTTTGCAGAAAACTGTGAACCATGCCGATCGCTCTGTGCTAGAGCTGCCATCTCAGCTGAGCAGTGAGCACGCATGAATCACACAAGCTCTGTGGATAATTATATGCAGGTAAGCGCTGGGATAATCTAATTAGCAGCTTAATCAGCCACCTGTGTAATGCATATGTGCTCAGTTTTAAAGGAATGCGAGGGGGAACTCCAGGTCTATGTCCCTAAGGAGCACACAGTCTAATAATGTGCACACAGTTTTCATGGCATACTACTGAGCCATATTGCTAGTTTTCAATCACTACCATGTTATTCTGACATAATAATTATTAAAGGAAGTCCTCACCAGACTGATCAATTATTATGAAGCATGCAAAAAGAGGAGATCAAACTCTCATGTTGCAACAGGATTGAAACTCTAAAATAAGTGACAGTAGTGGTAGGATCTAGGTTAGGAAGGTCTTTCTGCTGGAGACTCTAATGGCCCGTACACACGATCCGAATATCGTACGAAAATGGTCGTCCGAGGAAGGATAGTACGATTTTCGGATCGTGTGTACACTAATTTCGACAGCCGATCAGGACCGTTCATCCGATATTATTCGATCGGACATGCATGGAAATTTTCCTTGTACGATTGCATATTGTACGATTTTCATTTAGTCAGTATAGTTGTCGTCCGAAAGTACAATACAAATACATTACAACACATGACATCACTTCCGATTTTTTTTTTTCCTATCGTAGGAGAATTTTCGTGACTTTATTTAGCTATTCAATTTCTACTTGCGATTATTAACCGAAAACGGTCGTACGATATTCGGATCGTGTGTACGGGGCATAAGGCTGGATTCGCACCTATACATTTTTTGTGCTTTTTGCATCTTGATTTTCACTACAGAACGTGTTCCATAGGAGACCATGTTAAATGGACTGTAGTGCAAATCTGCAAAATGCAAAAAGCACTAAAACTGCATAGGTGTGAATCCAGCCTAATGCCGCATACACACAGTCGGAATTTCCGATGGAAACAGTCCTATGGGAGCTTTCCATCGGATTTTCCGACCGTGTGTATGCCCATTGGTCTTTTTCTGTTGGAATTTCCAACGGACTTTGGATTGAGAACCTGTTCTTAATTTTTCCGAAGGAAAACCTTTCTATCGGATTTTCCGATCGTGTGTATGCAATTCCGACATTCAAAATTCCCACGCATGCTTGGAAACAATTCTACGCATGCTCGGAAGCATTAAACTTCCCTTTTATAGTGCCGTCAAACGTGTTGTATGCCGCAGTGTTATTAACCGTCGGAATTTGGTGTGACCGTGTGTAGGCAAGACAGTTTGAGAGAAATTCCATCGGAATTCCGACGGGAAAACCATCAGAGCTTTTTCTGACGAGAATTCCGACCGTGTGTATACGGCATAAGACCTTTTTCACACTGGAGGCTTTTTCAAGCACTACAGCGCTAAAAATAGCGCCTGCATAGCGCCTGAAAAAAGCCTCAGCTGCAAACCCAGTGTGAAAGCCCGAGTGCTTTCACACTGGGGCGCCGCGCTGGCAGGGCGTCACAAAAAGTCTTGCCAGCAGCTTCCTTGCAGCGGTGGAGGAGCGGTGAATACACCTCTCCTTCACCGCTCCTGCCAATTGAAAACAATGGGGCAGCGCCGTCATACCACTGCAGCGGCGATTTGCGGGCGGATTTAACCCCTTTTCGGCCGCTAGCGCGGGGTTAAAACCGCCCCGCTAGCGACCGAATAGCACTGCTAAAACAACGGTAAAGTAGCGCTAAAAATAGTGCCGCTTTACCGCTGACGACGCCCGGGGCAGCTCAGTGTGAAAGGGGTCTTAGAGGTTTAGCAGGAAAGAGGGGAATGTAGCCTGTCAGTGAAAGATCAATTTTAGATGGGCTCTAATGTAATATTATAATACCCCTTTCACAATGAGCCGCCCTGGGCGTCGGCGGTAAGGCGGCGCTATTTTTAGCGCCACTTTACCGTCGTTTTAGCGGCACTATTCAGCTGTTAGCGGGCGGTTTTAACCTCCTGCTAGCATCCGAAAAAGGGTTAAATCCGCCCACAAAACACCGCTGGAGCGGCGCTTTGCCGGCGGTATGACGGCGCTGCCCTATTGTTTTAAATTGGCAGGAGCGGTGGAGGAGCGGTGTATTCACCGCTCCTCCACCACTGCAAAGGAACTGCCAGCAGGACTTTTTGTGACGCCCTGCCAGCGCAGCGCCCCAGTGTGAAAGCACTCGGGCTTTCACACTGGGTTTGCAGCTGAGGCTTTTTTTCAGGCGCTATGCAGGCACTATTTTTAGCGCTGTAGCGCCTGAAAAATGCCTTCAATGTGATGTTTTTTTATAGCCAGTTTAAATATAAATGTAGAAAACATATGTACAAAAAAAGAACCCATGCTGTGCACCAGAAATACTCTTCACATACCATTTGGTTAATGAATGTACATAGTGTAGTACACAGGGATTCCATAAAACATGAATGTAATTAAACAGAACATAATAAAGTGGTGCGATGAGACAGAAGCAGCCATGTCTATGTTCCTGAGAGGTCCACTGCTGTAATATAAAGCACACCTTCCATACTAATGCATGATGTGCTTACATACAGCCCCCCACCCCTAAATACAAATGGCTAAAAAATAAAGTTTGGTTGAAAAAAAAAAAAAAATTAAATAATACTTTTTACCTTGGGCCAGAGAGGGACGGACCGAATGGACCGCAGGGCAATGTAGGGGAGGGCCGGGCATGACTGTGTGTCGAGTACACACCAAGGGGTATAGGTGTGGGTGGCCAAGCGGGGCTAGGCCAATCAGAAAAGGGGGCGCGGCAAATATAAAGGGTGGGCGTGGCTTAGCGGGGCTAGGCCAATCAGAAAAGGGGGAGCGGCAAATATAAAAGGTGGGCGTGGCTTAACGGAGTCACGCAGTCAGGAGGAAACACGAGAGGAGGCAGTTTTTCTTCATTGCTCCTCTCTCTCTAATCCAAGATGGCGGACGCACGGGAGCTAATGGACAGGCTGCGGGCGGCGGCGGCGGAAAAAGGGGCGGACTGGCTGAAGGAACAGGTAGCAGACGTGCTGGCCGAGCAAGTGGACAGAGCCGACCAGGGACGATCGGTGGAGGCCCGGCGTCGGCCGGTGGATGGCGGGAGTGACACACGCGGCCGGATCTCGAGGCCGCCAACGAGGTATTCCCCTACCCCAGGTACAGGCCCATCCAGACTGCCCAGGAGCCCTAGGGGGGAGCTTTCTTCACCACCAGCAAAACGGGCCCAGACGGAGCCTCCCGGTGGGCCCAGGCGGAGCACACGCCGTGGGCGCCATGCGGGGGGCGGGGCCTCGGGCCTACAAGGCACAGCAGCATCCCCAGGGTTGGGTAGGAGTGAATCCCTTGGGACAGCAACCCCTGCAGCTCTGAACGAGCAGGGGGGTAATCGGGTGGAACGGAGGTCACAGAGGGCTGGAGCGAACAGGGACAGCAGGTTGGATGGCTCAGCAGGCCCGTCTACAGCATTCTCAGGGTCAGTTAGCAGAGACTCCCTGGGTTACACGGCCCCAGCAGCTCTGAACGAGCAGGGGGGTGAACGGGGGGAGCAGAGGTCACGGCGGGCTGGAGCTAGCAGGGACAGCAGGATGGATGGCTTAGCAGGCCCTTCCACAGCGTTTTCCCCCCCAGCAGCTCTGAACAAGCGGAGGGGAGGAAAGTCGGCTTGCAAAACAGGCGCAACAAAAAGGGGGGTTGTTACGCCCCGGAGGATTGCGGCCGCAGTACACTCAGCAGCTCGGCAGGAGCCGAGGGGTGAGGACAGAAGGATCACTATGTCGGCGGCTACGGAGAGACGGGCACCCAGGGGGGCAAACACCGCAAGGGGTGGGCTTACGCCACCGGGCGGTTCAGGATGTGGGTCACATGGCAGGAGCGGTGCCGGGTACGGCCCACCTGCACAGGACTTGGGGTGCCAGGGGAGTGGGGAGGTTGGGAGGGGGACATCAGGGGTGGCAGTGAGCGGACAGAGTCGATCGCATTCCAGGAGTCCCTCCCCTGAGGGGCGGCCAGTTTTGTTTCAGCAGGGAGAGGTAAGCAGGTCGGAGGGTGAACTATCGGAGGACGAGGAAGAGACCACTACCCCGGGAGCACTGACGGAGGTCAGGTCAGCAGTGGCGGAGGCGGTGCCCAGACGGCCCGGTAAGTCATCTGATAATAGTGCATTTACTGCTGTTTTAAAAAGCTTATTGGGGATTGTACCGGTGGGGGGGGGGGGGGGTATCTCCTCCAGCTCCGCTGGGAGCAGTTAGTGACCAACCGCGGGTTAGGAGTGAACCGTCAGTGGGGTCGAGTGGACAGGTACAAGAATTGCTAGACGGCCTTCGTGCATTAGTGGGTAGGTTTGAACAAGGGTCGGATAAGGTAGGGGGTGCTTCGGTCACAACAGCGGCGTTAGTTGCACCGCCTCCAGTGGATGGTGTGGTGGAGAAGGTGAGTACGCCAGAGACGGGCTCGACGGAGCAAGTGGTGAGATCAGATATCGTGAGGATGGCGGACGCGGCGAAATGTGAAGTATATGTATGCTTTGAGGGCCCCTTGGGGGCTCACCTTAAGCAGGAAGTTAGGGAAACAATTTGGAAGGGGGAATATGTGGAGATTTTCTCCCTATTGCCGTTGGAAAAATTTAATTTGGACAGGGTAAAACCTGACAGCACCAAAAAGGACGACGAGGAGAAGAGGCGGTATCGTTTGATTCCGAGGACGTTTGAAAATTGGTTGCAGGCGTTCGCCATTCTGGCGGGGGTAATTGGTGAGAAGAACCCCGAGCATTGCTCGGCGTTATTCTGTTACATGGACGCGATTGGGGAGGCGTACAGGGTTTATGGGGGTACAGCATGGCTGCGCTATGATGAGCAGTTCAGGCAGCGCAGGGCTGTGCGCCCAGCATTAAGATGGGACCACAAGGACATCAGTCTATGGATGAGGCTCATGGCGTCGGCAAATACTCCGGCACAGCCATTTCAAGGGGGGGCCGGAGGTAGCCACTCCTCGGGATCACCAGCTGGAAGAAAATGGGGAGTATGCTGGCGGTACAACGAGGGATCCTGCAAATTTGGGGACACATGTAAGTTCAAACATGAATGTTCAGGTTGCGGAGGAGCCCACACGTTTACCAGGTGTTTTAGGAAGGGGAAGGGTACCAGAGAGCCTGGTGACAAGAGGGACGACGCCGGTGATGTGGGTAAGGATGCAGCCTTTTCTAAATAGGTATCCTGATAGGGGGGCGGCGAGGTTGATTAGTGCGGGTTTCCAAGAAGGTTTTAGGATTCCGTGTACCTTGAAGATTATTCCCCCCCTAGCCAAGAATTTGAGGTCAGCTTTGCTGCACCCAGACATAGTGTCAGAAAAATTGGCCAAGGAAGTGGCTTTAGGCCGAATGGCGGGGTCATTTGGGGAAAAACCGTTAGCCGACCTGGTTGTGTCGCCATTGGGGGTGGTCCCTAAGAAGGAACCGAATAAATTTTGGTTGATTCACCATTTATCGTTTCCAAAAGGGGGTTCGGTAAATGATTTTATTGATCCGGAAGACTGTACGGTATCGTATACATCCTTCGATGCCGCGGTCAGATGGGTGCGGCGTTATGGGAAAGGGGCATTAATGGCGAAATCGGATGTGGAGTCGGCGTTTAGACTCCTGCCAGTACACCCGGAGAGCTTTCACTTGTTAGGGTGTTGTTGGCAAGACCAGTTTTACGTGGATAGGTGTTTACCCATGGGCTGTTCCATATCGTGCGCCATGTTTGAGGCGTTTAGTTCGTTTTTGGAATGGGTTGTGAGGGATGTGACAGGCATTGGTTCCGTCATCCATTATTTGGATGACTTTCTCTGCGTAGGCCCTCCTGCTTCCAATGTGTGTGCGATACTGTTGTCCACGTTGCAGCACATTGCGGAGAGGTTTCGGGTGCCGTTGGCAGCCGACAAGACGGAGGGCCCGCGAACGGAGCTGAGCTTTTTGGGAATAGTGATCGATTCCATGGCTATGGAATGCAGGTTACCCGAAGAGAAGCTCAGGGATTTACAAAAAGAGATCAGGGAGATACATGGGTGTAAGAAAGTTCAGTTGCGGACGTTGCAGTCTTTGTTAGGTAAGTTAAATTTTGCATGCCGGATCATTCCTATGGGGAGGATATTTTGTAGGCGGATGGCATCCGCCACGGCGGGGGTAAAAGCCCCCACGCATTACATTAGGTTGAGGAAGGAACATAGGGATGATCTACAGGTTTGGCATCAGTTTTTGGTTGAGTTTAACGGCAGGTCGGTGTGGATGTCGGGTCCAGTAAGCAATTTTGACGTGGAGATGGTTACGGACGCCGCGGGATCCACAGGTTATGGGGCGTACTTTCAAGGTCAGTGGAGTGCTGAGCCCTGGCCGAGGGCTTGGGTGGAGGCTGGTTTTCTTAAAAATCTGGTACTACTGGAGCTGTTCCCGGTGGTGCTTGCCTTGGAGCTGTGGGGACAATCTTGCAAGAATTTGAAGCTACGCTTAAACTGCGATAACATGGGGGTAGTCCAGGTCATAAATAGTATGTCGGCGTCGTCAGAACCTGTTATTCGGCTGATGCGACAGTTGGTTTTGCGCTGTTTGCGTTTGAACGTGTTTCTCTATGCGGTGCATATTCCGGGGGTGGAGAATACATTGGCTGATGCTTTGTCTCGGTTCCAGTGGGACAAATTCAGGGCATTGGCTCCGGAAGCTCGGAAAGAGGGTGTCCCATGCCCAAGCTGGATATGGGATTTGGCACTAGGTTCGCCGCAGGATGGATACAGCGATCGGTAAGTAAGTCCTCTTGGTCAGCTTACCAAAATGTTTGGGAAGAGTGGTACAGGGTTGTACAAAGTGCCCGGGCAGTGCTGTGGGAGAGTTACAGATGCAAGTCCGAGAGTAGGGGGCCCCTTGTTGATGCATAGAGACGGATCGGATCTGTTCAGATTCCAGTTTGGGGCAGTTTTTTCGGAAAGGTTACATGGGTTGGGTTTGGACAGCACCGCCTACGCCTCACACTCCTTCCGCATCAGGGCGGCCACAGAGGCCGCCAGGTGTGGGCTGGATGAGGCGGATGTGCGACGAATGGGGAGATGGGAATCAAAGCGATTCTGTTCTTATATTCGGCCTCAGTTAATGTAGCAATGAGTATCTATAAAAAAAAAGAAAAAAAAAAAAAAAAAGGGGGGATTTTTGAGGTTGATGGTTACAGTTGTTGGTTTGTTTAGTCGTGGTAGATTTTACGGGACTGGGGGGGTTTTCATACGGCCCTGCAGGTGTGGAGGTGCCTTCAAGGGTGAGGTGTCAACCTTTCAGGCTGTGGCGGTGTTTTATTGTGGGTCAGTGACGGTGGCAGTTTGGTAGTTGGTAAGTGTGTGGGGGGCTCGTCAGTAGATGGCCCCTCCTGTGGGGGGCTCGTCAGTAGGGATGGGCCCGGTGCTCGATGCGAACCCACGTTCGCATCGAGCACCGGGCGTTCGCTCGCTCGGCGAGCCCAGAACTATTTTGGCCGCTCGCATCACGTTCGTGTGATGCGCGCGGCCCCGCAATGCATTGCGGCCGGCGCGGCCGGCGCAGTGCATTGCTGGCTGATGATTGGCCAAGCATGCACTGTGACCCCGCATGCTTGGCCAATCACAGCCCCGGAAACTCGAAGAGCCATAATTGGCTACAGGCAGGACGCCTGTAGCCAATTACAGCTCAGGGGCTGTAGTACACGCCCCCCCCCTATAAAAGGCCGCCACGCCGTCTGCGCCGGTCACATGCTGTTCCGGCGCAGATTGAGCAGGCTAGATCTGTGACACTCTGCTGGATTTAGTTAGGTAGAGAGATTCACTTACAGAGATTGAGTTAGATAGATTCAGTTACAAAGATTGATTGAGAAAGAGGGGCTTGTAGTGTGTTCGTGGCAGGCAGGCAGAGCTCCTATATTTTGTTACCAGAAGCACCTATAGGACTTGTAGTGTGTTCGTGGCAGGCAGGCAGAGCTCCTATATTTTGTTACCAGAAGCACCTATAGGACTTGTAGTGTGTTCGTGGCAGGCAGGCAGAGCTCCTATATTTTGTTCCCAGAAGCACCTATAGGACTTGTAGTGTGTTCGTGGCAGGCAGGCAGAGCTCCTATATTTTGTTCCCAGAAGCACCTATAGGACTTGAAGTGTGTTAGTCCCATCACACACACAGAGCTATATTTTCTTCCCAGAAGCACCTATAGGACTTGAAGTGTGTTAGTCCCATCACACACACAGAGCTATATTTTGTTCCCAGAAGCACCTATAGGACTTGAAGTGTGTTAGTCCCATCACACACACAGAGCTATATTTTCTTCCCAGAAGCACCTATAGGACTTGAAGTGTGTTAGTCCCATCACACACACAGAGCTATATTTTCTTCCCAGAAGCACCTATAGGACTTGAAGTGTGTTAGTCCCATCACACACACAGAGCTATATTTTCTTCCCAGAAGCACCTATAGGACTTGAAGTGTGTTAGTCCCATCACACACACAGAGCTATATTTTGTTCCCAGAAGCACCTATAGGACTTGAAGTGTGTTAGTCCCATCACACACACAGAGCTATATTTTCTTCCCAGAAGCACCTATAGGACTTGAAGTGTGTTAGTCCCATCACACACACAGAGCTATATTTTGTTCCCAGAAGCACCTATAGGACTTGAAGTGTGTTAGTCCCATCACACACACAGAGCTATATTTTCTTCCCAGAAGCACCTATAGGACTTGAAGTGTGTTAGTCCCATCACACACACAGAGCTATATTTTGTTCCCAGAAGCACCTATAGGACTTGAAGTGTGTTAGTCCCATCACACAGACCTTTATTTTCTTCCCAGAAGCACCTATAGGACTTGAAGTGTGTTAGTCCCATCACACACACAGAGCTATATTTTGTTCCCAGAAGCACCTATAGGACTTGAAGTGTGTTAGTCCCATCACACACACAGAGCTATATTTTGTTCCCAGAAGCACCTATAGGACTTGAAGTGTGTTAGTCCCATCACACACACAGAGCTATATTTTGTTCCCAGAAGCACCCATAGGACTTGAAGTGTGTTAGTCCCATCACACAGACCTTTATTTTCTTCCCAGAAGCACCTATAGGACTTGAAGTGTGTTAGTCCCATCACACACACAGAGCTATATTTTGTTCCCAGAAGCACCTATAGGACTTGAAGTGTGTTAGTCCCATCACACACACAGAGCTATATTTTGTTCCCAGAAGCACCTATAGGACTTGAAGTGTGTTAGTCCCATCACACACACAGAGCTATATTTTCTTCCCAGAAGCACCTATAGGACTTGAAGTGTGTTAGTCCCATCACACACACAGAGCTATATTTTGTTCCCAGAAGCACCTATAGGACTTGAAGTGTGTTAGTCCCATCACACACACAGAGCTATATTTTCTTCCCAGAAGCACCTATAGGACTTGAAGTGTGTTAGTCCCATCACACACACAGAGCTATATTTTGTTCCCAGAAGCACCTATAGGACTTGAAGTGTGTTAGTCCCATCACACACACAGAGCTATATTTTCTTCCCAGAAGCACCTATAGGACTTGAAGTGTGTTAGTCCCATCACACACACAGAGCTATATTTTGTTCCCAGAAGCACCTATAGGACTTGAAGTGTGTTAGTCCCATCACACACACAGAGCTATATTTTCTTCCCAGAAGCACCTATAGGACTTGAAGTGTGTTAGTCCCATCACACACACAGAGCTATATTTTGTTCCCAGAAGCACCTATAGGACTTGAAGTGTGTTAGTCCCATCACACACACAGAGCTATATTTTCTTCCCAGAAGCACCTATAGGACTTGAAGTGTGTTAGTCCCATCACACACACAGAGCTATATTTTCTTCCCAGAAGCACCTATAGGACTTGAAGTGTGTTAGTCCCATCACACAGACCTTTATTTTCTTCCCAGAAGCACCTATAGGACTTGAAGTGTGTTAGTCCCATCACACACACAGAGCTATATTTTGTTCCCAGAAGCACCTATAGGACTTGAAGTGTGTTAGTCCCATCACACACACAGAGCTATATTTTGTTCCCAGAAGCACCTATAGGACTTGAAGTGTGTTAGTCCCATCACACACACAGAGCTATATTTTGTTCCCAGAAGCACCTATAGGACTTGAAGTGTGTTAGTCCCATCACACAGACCTTTATTTTCTTCCCAGAAGCACCTATAGGACTTGAAGTGTGTTAGTCCCATCACACACACAGAGCTATATTTTGTTCCCAGAAGCACCTATAGGACTTGAAGTGTGTTAGTCCCATCACACACACAGAGCTATATTTTGTTCCCAGAAGCACCTATAGGACTTGAAGTGTGTTAGTCCCATCACACACACAGAGCTATATTTTCTTCCCAGAAGCACCTATAGGACTTGAAGTGTGTTAGTCCCATCACACACACACACACAGAGCTATATTTTGTTCCCAGAAGCACCTATAGGACTTGAAGTGTGTTAGTCCCATCACACACACAGAGCTATATTTTCTTCCCAGAAGCACCTATAGGACTTGAAGTGTGTTAGTCCCATCACACACACAGAGCTATATTTTGTTCCCAGAAGCACCTATAGGACTTGAAGTGTGTTAGTCCCATCACACACACAGAGCTATATTTTCTTCCCAGAAGCACCTATAGGACTTGAAGTGTGTTAGTCCCATCACACACACAGAGCTATATTTTCTTCCCAGAAGCACCTATAGGACTTGAAGTGTGTTAGTCCCATCACACACACAGAGCTATATTTTCTTCCCAGAAGCACCTATAGGACTTGAAGTGTGTTAGTCCCATCACACACACAGAGCTATATTTTGTTCCCAGAAGCACCTATAGGACTTGAAGTGTGTTAGTCCCATCACACACACAGGGCTATATTTTCTTCCCAGAAGCACCTATAGGACTTGAAGTGTGTTAGTCCCATCACACACACAGAGCTATATTTTGTTCCCAGAAGCACCTATAGGACTTGAAGTGTGTTAGTCCCATCACACAGACCTTTATTTTCTTCACAGAAGCACCTATAGGACTTGAAGTGTGTTAGTCCCATCACACACACAGAGCTATATTTTGTTCCCAGAAGCACCTATAGGACTTGAAGTGTGTTAGTCCCATCACACACACAGAGCTATATTTTGTTCCCAGAAGCACCTATAGGACTTGAAGTGTGTTAGTCCCATCACACACACAGAGCTATATTTTGTTCCCAGAAGCACCTATAGGACTTGAAGTGTGTTAGTCCCATCACACAGACCTTTATTTTCTTCCCAGAAGCACCTATAGGACTTGAAGTGTGTTAGTCCCATCACACACACAGAGCTATATTTTGTTCCCAGAAGCACCTATAGGACTTGAAGTGTGTTAGTCCCATCACACACACAGAGCTATATTTTCTTCCAGAAGCACCTATAGGACTTGAAGTGTGTTAGTCCCATCACACACACAGAGCTATATTTTGTTCCCAGAAGCACCTATAGGACTTGAAGTGTGTTAGTCCCATCACACACACAGAGCTATATTTTCTTCCCAGAAGCACCTATAGGACTTGAAGTGTGTTAGTCCCATCACACACACAGAGCTATATTTTGTTCCCAGAAGCACCTATAGGACTTGAAGTGTGTTAGTCCCATCACACACACAGAGCTATATTTTCTTCCCAGAAGCACCTATAGGACTTGAAGTGTGTTAGTCCCATCACACACACAGAGCTATATTTTCTTCCCAGAAGCACCTATAGGACTTGAAGTGTGTTAGTCCCATCACACACACAGAGCTATATTTTCTTCCCAGAAGCACCTATAGGACTTGAAGTGTGTTAGTCCCATCACACACACAGAGCTATATTTTGTTCCCAGAAGCACCTATAGGACTTGAAGTGTGTTAGTCCCATCACACACACAGGGCTATATTTTCTTCCCAGAAGCACCTATAGGACTTGAAGTGTGTTAGTCCCATCACACACACAGAGCTATATTTTGTTCCCAGAAGCACCTATAGGACTTGAAGTGTGTTAGTCCCATCACACAGACCTTTATTTTCTTCACAGAAGCACCTATAGGACTTGAAGTGTGTTAGTCCCATCACACACACAGAGCTATATTTTGTTCCCAGAAGCACCTATAGGACTTGAAGTGTGTTAGTCCCATCACACACACAGAGCTATATTTTGTTCCCAGAAGCACCTATAGGACTTGAAGTGTGTTAGTCCCATCACACACACAGAGCTATATTTTGTTCCCAGAAGCACCTATAGGACTTGAAGTGTGTTAGTCCCATCACACAGACCTTTATTTTCTTCCCAGAAGCACCTATAGGACTTGAAGTGTGTTAGTCCCATCACACACACAGAGCTATATTTTGTTCCCAGAAGCACCTATAGGACTTGAAGTGTGTTAGTCCCATCACACACACAGAGCTATATTTTGTTCCCAGAAGCACCTATAGGACTTGAAGTGTGTTAGTCCCATCACACACACAGAGCTATATTTTGTTCCCAGAAGCACCTATAGGACTTGAAGTGTGTTAGTCCCATCACACACACAGAGCTATATTTTCTTCCCAGAAGCACCTATAGGACTTGAAGTGTGTTAGTCCCATCACACACACAGAGCTATATTTTCTTCCCAGAAGCACCTATAGGACTTGAAGTGTGTTAGTCCCATCACACACACAGAGCTATATTTTGTTCCCAGAAGCACCTATAGGACTTGAAGTGTGTTAGTCCCATCACACAGACCTTTATTTTCTTCCCAGAAGCACCTATAGGACTTGAAGTGTGTTAGTCCCATCACACAGAGCTCCTCTATTTTCTTTGCAGAAGCACCCATAGGACTTCTAGTGTGTTAGTGGCATCACACAGAGCTCCTATATATTCTTCTCAGCAGCACCCACAGGACTTCTAGTGTGTTAGTGGCATCACACAGAGCTCCTCTATTTTCTTTGCAGAAGCACCCACAGGACTTCTAGTGTGTTAGTGGCATCACACAGAGCTCCTCTATTTTCTTTGCAGAAGCACCCATAGGACTTCTAGTGTGTTAGTGGCATCACACAGAGCTCCTCTATTTTCTTTGCAGAAGCACCCACAGGACTTCTAGTGTGTTAGTGGCATCACACAGAGCTCCTCTATTTTCTTTGCAGAAGCACCCACAGGACTTCTAGTGTGTTAGTGGCATCACACAGAGCTCCTATATTTTCTTTGCAGAAGCACCCATAG
Organism: Lithobates sylvaticus; assembly: GCA_028564925.1. Lineage (NCBI taxonomy): Eukaryota > Metazoa > Chordata > Amphibia > Anura > Ranidae > Lithobates > Lithobates sylvaticus. The sequence continues at coordinate 37,154,732 of CM053029.1, read as the reverse complement.
GACTTCTAGTGTGTTAGTGGCATCACACAGAGCTCCTATATTTTCTTTGCAGAAGCACCCATAGGACTTCTAGTGTGTTAGTGGCATCACACAGAGCTCCTATATATTCTTCTCAGCAGCACCCACAGGACTTCTAGTGTGTTAGTGGCATCACACAGAGCTCCTCTATTTTCTTTGCAGAAGCACCCACAGGACTTCTAGTGTGTTAGTGGCATCACACAGAGCTCCTCTATTTTCTTTGCAGAAGCACCCATAGGACTTGTAGTGTGTTAGTGGCATCACACAGAGCTCCTATATTTTCTTCTCAGCAGCACCCACAGGACTTCTAGTGTGTTAGTGGCATCACACAGAGCTCCTCTATTTTCTTTGCAGAAGCACCCATAGGACTTCTAGTGTGTTAGTGGCATCACACAGAGCTCCTATATATTCTTCTCAGCAGCACCCACAGGACTACCGACTACAATGGCTGGAAGACCGCCAAGGGGAGGCAGAGCGTGCAGAGCCAAGAACACAGGGCAGGCAGGCTCTGTTTCTAGTGGACGTGGCCGTGGACGTGGACGTGGTCGTGCATTGTCATCAGCACGTGGCCATGGGACACGCGCGTCTTTGTTTTCGGCAGCTGGACATGTGGAGCCGCATCATGCTGAAGGCTTGGTAGAATGGATGACCAAGCCCTCCTCATCCTCCTCATCCTCTCTCACCCAGGCTCAGGGTACTGACAGAGCATCATCAGCCACCCCTTCCCTAGACCCACCATGTCCTCCTGAGGAGTCCCCCGAACTCTTTGAGCACAGTGTTGGGTACATGCTCCAGGAGGATGCCCAACGATTCGAAGGCTCGGATGACGATACCCAGCTTGAGGAATCTGGCAGTACTGTTCCACCAGCTGCAGCTTACTGCCAGGTTTGCTCTAGTGGTGAAGAGGGAGGGGATGATGAGGTCACTGACTCCACGTGGGTGCCTCAAGGGAGAGAGGATGAGGAGGAGGACGAGGAGGAGGAGGATGCGGCGTCACATGTCCAACGAGGCAGGATGCCCCCTGGAGGCCAGGTAGAGGCCAGCACAGCAACTGTACAACACCGCAGAGCTCCGCCTGTGCAGGGCGCTGCCTCTGCACGTTATCAGAAAAGTTCTTTGGTGTGGGCCTTTTTTGAGACGAGTGCAGCAGATCGCACCACTGCTATTTGCAATATTTGTCTCAAGCGTATCTCGCGTGGCCAAAACATCAGCCGCTTGGGCACGACAAGCATGACCAGACATATGGCGACCTGCCATGCAGCTCGTTGGCAGGCACACATAAAAGACCCACACCAAAGAACTAAGCGGACCTCTCCTTGCTCCTCAGCTGGGATCTCCATCCCCACTACACCTTCAGTCCTCTCTGAAAGCTGCTCTGAGAGGACTGAAGGTGTAGAATTAGGTGTGTCACAACCAAGTACTTGCAGTACACCGACGTCCGATTGCAGCAGGCAAATTTCCCTGCCCCAGCTGCTGGACCGTAGAAAGAAGTACACTCCCAGCCATCCACATGCCCAGCGGTTGAATGCTAGCCTGGCTAAATTGCTAGCACTTCAACTGCTGCCTTTTCAGTTGGTAGACTCGGCCCCCTTCCGTGAGTTTGTTCAATGTGCGGTTCCTCAGTGGCAGGTTCCCAAACGCCACTTTTTCTCGCGGAAGGCGATTCCGTCTCTCTACCGGCATGTGGAGGGCAATGTCCATGCCTCGCTGGACAGGGCGGTCAGCGGTAAGGTGCATATTACCGCTGACTCATGGTCCAGCAGGCATGGACAGGGACGGTACCTTTCTTTCACGGCCCATTGGGTCACTCTATTGGCAGCTGGGAGGGATGCAGGACAAGGTGCAGTAGTGTTGGAGGTTGTTCCGCCACCACGCCTCCAAAACGCTACTACTGCTACTGGTTGTGACACACCTCTCTCCTCCACCCCCTCCTCTTCTTCTTCCTCCAGTGCTCTGTCCTTGGAACCAGCGGTGCTCCGTAGGCGTACAAGGGGCTACGCAAGTACGCAGGCAAAAAGATGCCATGCCGTGCTTGCGCTGGTGTGTTTGGGGGACAGGAGCCACACTGGGCCAGAGGTTCTGGCAGCTCTGCAGGGGCAGGCCGAGAGGTGGTTGACGCCACGTCAGCTTAAGCCAGGAATGGTCGTTTCTGACAATGGCACCAACCTCCTCTCCGCCCTGCGACAGGGGCAGCTCACCCATGTGCCCTGCATGGCTCACGTCCTCAACCTGGTGGTGCAGCGGTTCTTGGGCAGGTTCCCAGGCTTACAGGATGTCCTGAGGCAGGCCAGGAAAGTCTGTGTGCATTTCCGCCGATCTTATAATGCCAGTGCTCGGCTGACTGAGCTGCAAAAGGAGCTGAACCTGCCAAAGAACCGCCTAATATGTGACATGCCCACCAGGTGGAACTCAACGTTGGCCATGCTGCAGCGACTGCACACGCAGCAGAGGGCCATCAATGAGTACCTTTGCGACTACGGCACCAGGACAGGGTCAGGGGAGCTTGGTTTTTTTTCCCCACGTCAGTGGAGCATGATCAGGGATGCATGCACTGTCCTCTCACCATTTGAGGAGGCCACGAGGATGGTGAGCAGTGACAGTGCATGCATCAGTGACACTGTCCCTCTTGTCCACCTGTTGGAGCATACGCTGCGTGGGATAATGGACAGGGCACTTGAGGCAGAACAGAGGCAGGAAGAGGAGGACTTCCTTGCCTCTCAAGGCCCCCTTTATCCGGACAGTGTTCCTTCTGTTCCACCCATCACACAGGAAGAGGAGGAGGAGGAGGAGGAGGAGGATTGTGTGAGCATGGAGGTGGAGCCTGGCACTCAGCATCAGCAGCAGCAGTCTTTTAGGGATGATGTACAGTCCCAACAAACCAGTGGACTTGTACGTGGCTGGGAGGAGGTGGCTGGCGATCATGTCATCCTCAGTGACCCAGAAGACTCCGGACCGAATGCCTCAGCTAACCTACGCTGCATGGCCTCCCTGATCCTGCAAAGCCTGCGGAAGGATCCTCGTGTTCTTCGGATCAAGGAGAGGGACCATTACTGGCTGGCCACTCTCCTTGATCCGCGGTACAAGGGTAAGGTTGCGGACCTTATCTTGCCGTCGCAGAGGGAGCAGAGGATGAGACATCTCAGGGAGGCCTTGCAGAAAGGTCTGTGCAACGCGTTCCCAGAAACTGGGAGGCTACAAACTCCTGGTCCTGGGCGACGAGTTGCTGAGGCTTCGGTCAGTGGCAGAAGGAGCGGTGGGGAAGGTGGACGTCTGACCGATGCGTTCAGACAATTTTTTAGTCCGCAGCCCCAAGGTATGATCGGTTCCAGCAACCATCGCCAGCGTCTGATATACATGGTGCAGGAAAACCTTGGGGCAAGGTCAGACTTGGACACCTTTCCCACCGAAAATCCTCTGGCTTACTGGGTCCTGAGGATGGATCACTGGCCAGAGCTTGCACAGTATGCAATTGAGCTACTGGCCTGTCCTGCCTCCAGCATTCTTTCCGAACGCACATTCAGTGCTGCTGGAGGATTTGTGACTGATCATAGGGTGCGCCTGTCCACCGCCTCGGTTGATCGACTGACATTCATCAAAATGAATCAGTCTTGGATCACCACCAGCTACCAGGCACCTGAGGCGGATATAACCGAATAATTTTTTAATGTCACATCCCTTCAAGACTGCCTATGCTGATGCTGAGTGACTGTCCTCTTATGTTCACTGACTATCCTCTTCCTCCTCCTCAATGATCCATGCCACCACACCAGTGCCTAAGGCACAATTTTTCAGCCCCTGTTTAACAGGGGCGTGTACTTACAATTTTTTAAAAAAATGCTTCGCAACACGTGTGACTGCTGTGCTCCAAGTACAGTATCTGTGAGGGCCGGGTTGCAGTGTTGTGGCACCAGCACCAGTGCCTAAGGCACAATTTTTCAGCCCCTGTTTAACAGGGGCGGGTACTTACAATTTTTTAAAAAAATGCTTCGCAACACGTGTGACTGCTGTGCTCCAAGTACAGTATCTGTGAGGGCCGGGTTGCAGTGTTGTGGCACCAGCACCAGTGCCTAAGGCACAATTTTTCAGCCCCTGTTTAACAGGGGCGTGTACTTACAATTTTTTTAAAAAAATGCTTCGCAACACGTGTGACTGCTGTGCTCCAAGTACAGTATCTGTGAGGGCCGGGTTGCAGTGTTGTGGCACCAGCACCAGTGCCTAAGGCACAATTTTTCAGCCCCTGTTTAACAGGGGCGTGTACTTACAATTTTTTAAAAAAATGCTTCGCAACACGTGTGACTGCTGTGCTCCAAGTACAGTATCTGTGAGGGCCGAGTTGCAGTGTTGTGGCACCAGCACCAGTGCCTAAGGCACAATTTTTCAGCCCCTGTTTAACAGGGGCGTGTACTTACAATTTTTTAAAAAAATGCTTCGCAACACGTGTGACTGCTGTGCTCCAAGTACAGTCTCTGTGAGGGGTTGCAGTGTTGTGGCACCAGCACCAGTGCCTAAGGCACAATTTTTCAGCCCCTGTTTAACAGGGGCGGGTAATTACAAATCTTGATCTAATAGTTCACAGCAGGGCCCATTCCTGCGCCCACCAAGAGTAACTACGAGGGCCTGCAGTCTTGTGGCAACACCGTCCACCACCACCGCCAAAGGCCCAATTTTTCTGCCCTGTTCATCAGGTGCTTGCAATTACAAATCTTGATCTAATAACTCACAGCAGGGCCCATTCCTGCGCCCACCAAGAGTAACTATGAGGGCCTACAGTCTTGTGGCAACACCGTCCACCACCACCGCCAAAGGCCCAATTTTTCTGCCCTGTTCATCAGGTGCTTGCAATTACAAATCTTGATCTAATAACTCACAGCAGGGCCCATTCCTGCGCCCACCAAGAGTAACTATGAGGGCCTACAGTCTTGTGGCAACACCGTCCACCACCACCGCCAAAGGCCCAATTTTTCTGCCCTGTTCAACAGGTGCATGCAATTACAAATCTTGATCTAATAACTCACAGCAGGGCCCATTCCTGTGCCCACCAGTCTTGTGGCTACACCAACATCTAATAGGGCAAATTTCTGCAGAGTATATACGGCAGGCCCCTACTTTCAAACATCCAACTTACAAACGAATCCTACTTGCAAACGGAAATAGAAAACAGGAAGTGAGAGGAAATCTACCCCTAGGAAGGGAAATTCTATCATGTTAGATTTAATTTGGGAAAAAGGTATCTCCTCTCTACTGATGCTTTATCACCAATCCTTGTTTCAATTAAAACCCCACTTTTCCAAAAACATTTGTCATTGGGACGGAAAGTGAGGTGACATGTTCTGAACAGATGTGCAAAGACAGCAAATGTTACAGGGGTGATAACCCCTCCCTATGTTCTCCAAAAAGCATAAAAATAGATTTTTTTGGGATGGAGCTACACTTCATAATGTACCTGTTCAGATTCTACTTAAGAACAAACCTAAAGCCGCAAGTGGTTTTAAATGGCTTCTTTTTTTCCTTTACAAATGTCATTTTGTGCAAGGACAGTTCTAAACACGGGAAACACATGCCACTTCACAGGCATACTTTGGACACCCCCCAGGTACCATATTTAAAGGAAAAATTCACTTTTTTTTTTTTTCACTTTATGCATCATTAAAATGACTGCTCCCGAAAAAACGTTAGTTTTTAAAAGTTCTTTTTGCATTGATATATGTCCCCTGGGGCAGGACCCGGGTCCCCAAACCTGTTTTATGACATTAACATGCATATTGGCCGTTGTAATTAGCACTTTTGATTTCGAACGTTCGCGTCCATTATAACGTATAGGGTTCGAAAATTCGCGCGAACTTTCGGTCGGTTCGAAGGTTCTGGTGCGAACCGAACCCGGGGGTGTTCGGCTCATCCCTACTCGTCAGTAGATGGCCCCTCCGGTTGTAGTACATCAAAGTAATTTGATGTACTCTTTGTTGCACTGCGGGATAGGTATTTGTCTCCGGGCGGTTTAAGTGGAGGCCTAGTTTGGTTTCGGTTAAATCCCGCAGTGCCCCCTGGTGTTATATATATATATTTATATATATATACGGTGTTATGTTTGTTTATGGTACAATTTCCCTGCCCCGTCACTGACCAACAATAGTGGGTGTAACCAGGGGTTACTGATGTTATGTGTTTATGTTATGGTTATTTATATGGTATTTAATTGGTTATTTATATTTTGAATAAATTGGAGTTTTATATTTAATAAAGGCTGTTGTGGCCATTTACTCCATAAGTACGGTGTGGTCTATTATTTTAGAGAGGGGTAAGAAATAGTGGTGAGTAAGGGGTTACAACAGATGGGGTGTATTATCTAGGCTACACTAGTCAAGAGAGGGACGGACCGAATGGACCGCAGGGCAATGTAGGGGAGGGCCGGGCATGACTGTGTGTCGAGTACACACCAAGGGGTATAGGTGTGGGTGGCCAAGCGGGGCTAGGCCAATCAGAAAAGGGGGCGCGGCAAATATAAAGGGTGGGCGTGGCTTAGCGGGGCTAGGCCAATCAGAAAAGGGGGAGCGGCAAATATAAAAGGTGGGCGTGGCTTAACGGAGTCACGCAGTCAGGAGGAAACACGAGAGGAGGCAGTTTTTCCCACCCACCCTCCCTATGGTTTTAGGTTTGTTTTGGAGGTTTTAATGTTTTTGTTGTCATTTCAGAAACAGCAGCAGAGTGACGGCTCTTCAAGGAGGGGTGGCGGTGTTTTATTGTGGGTCAGTGACGGTGGCAGTTTGGTAGTTGGTAAGTGTGTGGGGGGCTCGTCAGTAGATGGCCCCTCCTGTGGGGGGCTCGTCAGTAGATGGCCCCTCCGGTTGTAGTACATCAAAGTAATTTGATGTACTCTTTGTTGCACTGCGGAATAGGTATTTGTCTCCGGGCGGTTTAAGTGGAGGCCTAGTTTGGTTTTGGTTAAATCCCGCAGTGCCCCCTGGTGTTATATATATATATATTTATATATATATACGGTGTTATGTTTGTTTATGGTACAATTTCCCTGCCCCGTCACTGACCAACAATAGTGGGTGTAACCAGGGGTTACTGATGTTATGTGTTTATGTTATGGTTATTTATATGGTATTTAATTGGTTATTTATATTTTGAATAAATTGGAGTTTTATATTTAATAAAGGCTGTTGTGGCCATTTACTCCATAAGTACGGTGTGGTCTATTATTTTAGAGAGGGGTAAGAAATAGTGGTGAGTAAGGGGTTACAACAGATGGGGTGTATTATCTAGGCTACACTAGTCATGACTTCCAACACTTATGGTAGGTGCTTGAAGTCACAGGTAAATGTATTTTTGTAATAAGTTGGAGTATCAAGCTTTCCTGGGAGGGAGGATAATATTACCCATGCCTCTTGGAAAGCAAAGCCAAGTAAATTTTTTGATGGCTAAAATATCATTTTGTATGGCTTTTTCAATCATTTGTATAAGACTAGGTTCATATGTCCAGCTGCGGTTTGCAGTCTGGATTCCGGTTTGGTTTTGTTCACGTGTGAACCGCCTCCATTGAAAGTCCAATTCACATACACATCTGATTCGCATATATGTGAACTGAGCCTTAGGCCTGATTCCCACCTATGCATTTTTAGTGCTTTTTGCATTTTTCAGATTTGCACTACAGAACGTGTTCCATAGGAAACCATGTTAAATGGACTGTAGTGCAAATCAGCAAAATGCAAAAAGCACTAAAAATGCATAGGTGTGAATCCAGCCTTAGAGGGTGGGAGCTGTAATTGCAGCAGGCCTTTTTATTTTTTGATGGAAGGCCCACTTAAAGTGGTTGTACACCCTGTACAACCACTTTTACCTACATGAAAGCCTATATTAAGGCTTACCTGTAGGTGCTTGAAATATCTCCTAAAACTCCACGGTTTAGAAAAATATTAAGAAAGACTCGAGCGCCGATGACTATGGCGCATGCGCGGATGTCATCGGTACATGCGCACTAAAAGCCCCATACACACGGTCGGACTTTTTCATGGATTCTGTCCGATCGGACAATGTTGTCGAAAAATCAGACCGTGTGTATGCACCATCGGACAGTGTTCGTCGGTTTGTCCGAAGGACAAAGTCTTATCTCCTGCTGGAAAGATTTGCCGTCAACACGGTCCGATCACACCAAGTCCGATCGTGTGTATCGAATTCCTGACGGACAAAGTGCCACGCATGCTCAGATCACATTACAAGACCAAAGCTATTGGCTACTAGCCTCTACGTAGTCCCGTCGTAGGCAACAAACGTCACCACGTTCAGAATGATCGGATTTTTCGACAACTTTGTCCGACCGTGTGTACGCAACACCAACATCGGACAAAGTACGACGGACATGATCCGACGGACCTGGTCCTCGGATTGTCCGACCGTGTGTATGGGGCTTTAGAAAGGGCACATTGTGCCGTTTCTAATAGGGGTAATGCCGTGACTGGCGGCTCCTGCGCGCATGCGTGGGAGTGACGTCACGAGACTCCGGACAGTGACAGAGCCGGAGTTCACAGCCCCGGAAGGAAGAGGGGCAAAGATGGACGCTCCCTGCTAGTGGGAACAACGCAGACATTGCAATGCATAGTAGCCCATTATGCTTTACCTTTGCAGGAAAATAAAGAGGAAGTAGAACCCATCAGGGTTTACGTCCTCTTTAAGGCCCCTTTAACATGGGCAGGATCCAGTTTTGCTCAGCAGATGATCTGTCCAATGATCCCCTGCTGAGCTGAGTGGAGATGTCGTTGTTCTGTCGAGAAGTGCCTGGTATGTACTGCACATGCGCCATACGAAACAGCACAACAGCTGATTTGCCAATCAGCTGGACTGACATAACCAGGGCGCATGCGCACAACATAGGAGGTATCTCTCTATGGGAGATACCATTTCACAGGCACAATTTAAACCTATACAAACAGCGGGGGAGACCGTAGTTCTCAGATTGTGCATCGCTGCTGCTGGAAGGCGGCCAGTAGCTGTGTTGAAGAGCTGGTTTTCACTGTGTTGCATCCCACCCTTTTGCTCACGCAAAACTGGCCGTTCAATACAGCAAACCCGCCCTGCAACACAGACAAAACCGGACCATCAGCACACTGTAAAGCTGCCCCACAACAACGAGGCACAATGTGAGAACGACGGTCTCCCCCCGCTGTTTGTATAGGTTTCAATTGTGGCCGTGAAATGGTATCTCCCATCAAGAGATGCCTCCTACGATGTGTGCTTGCGCTCTGGTTATGTCACTCCAGCTGATTGGGAAATCAGCTGAATTTGGCTCCGTCCTGCGCATGCGTGGGCACTATTCGATGGGGGGCACTTCTCGACAGAACACTGGGTGACAGATCTATGTCCGCTTCGCTTATGCAGAACAGACACAGCCCACTCTGCTCTATGGGCAGTCAAATGTAAATTGACCAGCTGTTCGTTTACACCTGACTGCCCTCCAATCCAATGTGGCCAGACAGAGGGGAACAGATTCCCCCTTCCTTTTGTTTTTGCTAGATCGGAGGTAGCCAGATATAAACAGACACAAGTCCATTTTCATCCGACCGCCCATAGAGGAGAATGGAGGGTCCGATTGGGCCTGCCTGAAAAACGGACAGGGGGACCCGTCGGACGGCCCATGTGAAAGGGGCCTAGGGTTGCCACCTCATCCCTTTAAACCCAAACACATATTAATTACACAGGTTATGAGGCTAATTGAATGCAGATAAGGCAACAAAGGAGTTTAAATTACCACCTTAATCAGCCACAGAACTTGTGTAGTTAATATGCGTTTTAAAGGGATGAGGTGGCATCCCTAATGGAGCCCTAAGCAATCATTTCTGTGGAAAGGCATCTTCTGATGGCATTTGATCACAACTGATGTTTGGTGTATGAAATCTTACATTCAAAGCCCAATAACGTAAACTCAGTACTTTGCCCACTCTATCCAAAACTAAAAAAACAACAGCCAGGGTTTAAACATTAGGGTGGGGTTAAAGGTTGAGGGTTAAATAATCACAAGAGGTTAAGAGTTAATTATATTGGTAAGGTGTAGGTTTGGGGAGGGTTTCAGTGTAAGGTTCAGCCCAATTGTTAGGTTAGGTTACAATTTAACCGCTTAAGGACCGCAGTTGTACTGCGACAGATTGGCTCCCCTGCGCGAATAGCCGCCATTGTATGTCGGTTTGCGCAGGCGCAGTTGTGGTAGCGTGCTCGCGTGTCGGGAGGCCTCAATGTCTGCTGGCGACCCACAGTCGCCTAGTACAGAGGCAGAATGGGGATCTGCTTTTGTAAACAAGGCAGATCCCCATTCTGATAGGAGACCTGACAGAGATCTACTGTCCCCAGTGATCTCTTCCCTGCCAGTGTAATTTTTACTTTGATCATTGCATGTTCATAGCATTGATCAATGTAATAATGTCACTGGTCCCCAAAAAGTGTCATTTGGGGTCAGATTTATCTGCCACAATGTTGCAGTCCCGCTAAAAAGCGCCGCCATAACCAGTAGAAAGAATTTTTAAAAAAGTCCCTAAATGAATCCCATAGTTTGTAGACGCAATAACGTTTGCGCAAACCAATCAATATATGCCTATTGCAATCTTTTTTTACCAAAAATATGTACAGTAGAAGAATATATATCGGCCTAAACCGATGAATACATTTTTTTTTTAATTCAAACTTCGCTCTCGTTTGTTCATAGCACAAAAAATTAAACCCGCAGAGTTGATGAAATACCACCGAAAGAAACCTCTATTTGTGGGAAAAAAAGGACGTCAATTTTGTTTGGGTACAGCGTCACCCGACCATGCAATTGTCAGTTAAAGCGACGCAGTGCCGTATCACAAAAAAATGACCTGGTCCTTAAGGGGGCAAATCCTTCCGGTCCTAAAGTGGTTAAGAGCATACAAGGGAGTTTTTTTTTGTCACAAACCTTGCTCATATCTACCTACCTTTTGGTTCTATGCTCTGAAAACGAACAAACTTCTGGTGCCTGCATGTACTTTGCAGAATGCACAAGTGTCCTATGGCCTTCAAAACCCATTGAACTCTGATATGCAAATACAGATTTAGAGAAGCCAAGTCTACAGTTTCCACCACCCGCACCTATCTATTTGCCTCTGAGCCTGCCCATCATTATTAAAAGCCAAATGTTAGAGTCATTTCACACATAGTGAAAAGGGGTCTTGTAATTCTTCCGACTGTTTGGGCAGGAGGCACAAATCACACATGATGGGCAAGTGTTCACCGTAGCAATAAATAATTTATTGCCCCCTCCATGCTGGGTATACAGTCATCATGTAGCTGAATTCACGTCCTACCGACCATGTGTTTGAGTATCTGATAGCATAGCAAAGGTTCCCGTACAGCAATATTATTACATGCACAGAGGTGTGTGGACTGGCAGTAAAACAGCGAATTCTATATATTACACCAAATCTAATTTGCCGTTTACTGCTTTTTTTGTGGTGTGTTGTATTTTCTCAAGTTTTTCTCCATTAGAACGTTCAGCATGGACACGTTTTATTCTTACAAATTCATTCTTTCTCCTTTAACAACCCAGCTAATCTTGCTCCAGATGGTATCACTTCTGTACCAGGGACCCCAGATGATAGAAAGCAACACACAGATTGAGTGATCAGTGTTCTGCAGCTATTGTGCACCACTCTGTAATTATCTGGTTTTATTCTTGTACAAATGAAGAGATGTTACAATAAAGAGAAAATATAGGTTTTGATTTACTGAAGAAGTATTACTTTTTAGATCTTAGTAAGTAAGGTAAACCTGCATTTCTTCTGTCATCCAATTATAGGCATGCAAAAATGTACTCTTTTTAAATACCCCCCCCCCCCCCTTTTTTTTTTTATTAAATCAATCATGCAACATCTAATTTACTAATGTGTGAAGTGAAGAGTCCAGCGAAGCGAATATATATTCACTTCAAACATTTTACGTGGAAGGAAATTCAAAGAAGAGGGCATCTTGTGCGCAATTTAGAATCAGAAGTGACATCCTTCCATGTCACCTTAACCACTTGACCACTGGGCACTTAAACACCCTTAATAACCAGACCAATTTTCAGCTTTCGGTGCTCTCACATTTTGAATGACAATTACTCAGTCATACAACACTGTACCCATATGAAATGTTTGTCCTTTTTTTCACACAAATAGAGCTTTCTTTTGGTGGTATTTAATCACCGTTGGGTTTTTTATTTTTTGCACTATAAATGAAAAAAAGACAGAAAATTTGGTAAAAAAATGAATTTTTCTTTGTTTCTGTTAAAAAATTTAGCAAATTTGTAATTTTTCTTGATAAATTTTCTTGATAAATTTTGGCCAAAATTTATACTGCTACATATCTTTGGTAAAAATAAGTACAAATTGGGGTATATTATTTGGTCTTTGTGAAAGTTATAGAGTCCACAAGCTATGGTGCCAATATCTGAAAATTGATCTCACCTGAAGTACTGACGGCCTATCTCATTTCTTGAGACCCTAACATGCCAGAAAAGTACAAATACCCCCAAAATGACCCCTTTTTGGAAAGAAGACATTCCAAGGTATTTAGAAAGAGGCAGGGTGAGTTTTTTGAAGTTGTCATTTTTTCCCACAATTCTTTGCAAAATCAAGATTTTTTTTTTTCTTTTTCACAAAATTGTCATATTAGCAGGTTATTTCTCACACACAGCATATGCATACCACAAATTACACCCCAAAACACATTCTACTATTACTCCTGAGTATGGCGATACCACATGTGTGAGACTTTTACACAGCGTGGCCACATACAGAGGCCCAACATGCAGGGAGCACCTTCAGGTGTTCTGGAGCACCCAGGCCAATTCTGACATTTCTCTCCTACATGTAAAAATCATCATTTATTTGCTAGAAAATTACATATAACCCCAAAACATTATATATTTTTTTTAGCAAAGACCCTAGAGAATACAATGGTGGAGGTTGCAACTTTTTATCTAGCACGGTACTTGCGCAGCAATTTTTCGAACGCGTTTTTTTGGAAAAAAAAAGTTTTGTGCTTTACAAAAAACAAAACTGTAAATTTAGCCCAATGTTTTTGCATAATGTGAAAGATGAAGTTACGCCGAGTAAATAGATACCTAACATGTCACCCTTCAAAATTGCACACACTTGTGGAATGGCGCCAAACTTCGCTACTTAAAAATCCCCATAGGCGGCGCTTTAAAATTTTTTACTGATTACATGTTTTGAGTTACAGAGGAGGTCTAAGGCCAAAATTATTGTTCTCGCTATAACGTTCGCAGCGATTCCTCACATTTGTGGTTTGAACACCGTTTTCATATGTGGGCGGGACTTACGTATGCGTTTGCTTCTGCATGCGAGCACACGGGGACAGGGGCGCTTTAAATTTTTATTTTATTTTTTTATTGTTCATTTTACTTTATTTATTTTAGTTTGACACTTTTTTCCCCCCAAAAAAATGTTTTGATCACTTTTATTCCTATTACAAGGAATGTAAACATCCCTTGTAATAGGAATTTTAGGGGTATTGCAGGGTATGGCAGAGTATTGCAGGGTATGGCAGAGTATTGCAGGGTATCGCAGGGTATGGCTGGGTATCGCAGAGTATTGCAGGGTATTGCAGAATATGGCAGGGAATGGCAGGGTATCGCAGAGTATCGCTGGGTATCGCAGAGTATTGCAGGGTATGGCAGGGTATCGCAGAGTATCGCTGGGTATGGCAGAGTATTGCAGGGTATGGCAGAGTATCGCAGGGTATGGCAGAGTATCGCAGGGTATATGGCAGGGTATCACAGGGTATATGGCAGAGTATCGCAGGGTATATGGCAGAGTATCGCAGGGTATGGCAGAGTATTGCTGGGTATGGCAGAGTATCGCAGAGTACTGCTGGGTAACCATCCATGCTCAGCCATCCCTCCATACCCTGCAATACCCAGCAATACACTGCAGGCTATTGCTGTGTATTGCAGGGTATGGAGGGATGGCTGAGCATGGATGGATGGATCGGTGGTGACTGCAGAGCAGGCTGTGGGCACTACAGATCCCGCCCACAGCACTGCTGCCACCGATCCCTCCCCCCTCTCCTCTCACACTGTACCGATTGGTACAGAGAGAGGAGGGGAGAGGAACCGGCATCATCAAATAAAGCCGGTTTGCTTACATGTGATCGATCCGTCATTTGACGGAGCGATCACGTGGTAAACGGCCACGATGAGCGGCTGTTTACCGTGATCCGCCAGGTCCTCTGGACCCGGCGATCACGTATGTTCTCGAAGGGAACTCTGTGAGGCCGTTAATTAACAGCCTCTTAGAGTTAAGCAACCGCCCTGTAGCCATTTTTCGGCTATGGGCCGGTTGTTAACTGGTTAAGTTACCACTTTGGAATAGAACCATCAACCCAGTTGGAACAACTTTGCCTTGGCCAGTGAGCAGCTCACCTCAGTCCTTTCAATGCCAGGAGGTTTCCCCACATCCATTGGGTGTCACAGTGCCATTATACAGATGACGTGAAGTCTGTTAGGGAAAATGTGCTATCATGGACTCCATCAGCACCTCAGAGAAACCAGCTGTCTGATTGGACACTGAAACCTCTGGTGACCTTCGGTGGCCTTCTTGGTATGGGACCCTATGAAATCACTTAGGTGCACCTGGGGTGAGTGGTAGGCAGAGACAGAGACCCAACTTGTTAGGGAGAGTGAATAGTGCAGGGAAAAGTTCCTGGCGAGTAGGATCAGCTCAGGGACAATGCTTGTGGAGAGGAAACATTCTAGCGTCTGGGTCAGTGAAGTGGGTCTCGTCTCAGCAGGATGCCATCCCAGTACACTGCAGCCGCAGCTCCAGTGGAAGTCCTCCTCTGGTAATACAGGCCCAAGCCTAGTGACACTGTACAAATACCACCTGCTTTAATGCCTAATACCAGTGCTTATAAATTGTCTTTATTCATTATTGCTAATCTATATACAATATACAAGATAAATTACAACATAAAGCACTGTGTGTGCCCGTAGTTTCTCCCTGACTGGGAACCCTTGGACCTGGGCCCTGCCTACAAGTGGTGGGTGCTCCTTACTGCAGTACTGAGCACTTCCCACCATTCAGTGCAGATGTACAGTGATGCACCCTCAGGGGGTGTGTCCATGACAGTCTGTGCTAACAGGAAGTGATTGAATGAAGCCAGCCATCGTTCAGCCTCTAAGTGAATCAGAACAAGTGTCAGGAAAGGACGTGGATTTATTTATTTTTTTTAGCACCAAGGAAGGGTGATGATTAAAAAAAAAAAAAAAAAAAAAAGTTCTACATAGAACAAACAGGACACAATTAAACATGACAGGACCCTATACCCATAGCAAAATTATTATAAGGACCCCTTGATCTACAAAGTCAATTTAAAAAGCAATGCTACTAGCGAGAACCGTGAATTTGCAAAACAATAATTCAATTTGTATATTTTATTTTTATAACACTATAATAGAGCTTGCTCAGCGTTACAGAAAATGTTTCTATCTATGGTTCTGATGTTGCCTATGTAGGTTATTATGCAGCCAAATACAGCCCACCTCTTGTAAGCAGGTCCAAGGGTACCCAATCACTGAGAAACCACCCTATACAGCTGGGCCCTAAAGCGTTAACAGAGATTGGTGTTGCTCTGTGCATTTGAAACAATACAGCAACAATGGTCTACTAAATTGTAGCACGCTCCTTATCTATGAAGACATTTCTTGGAAATTTGTGTGTGAAGTAATGCCTATTCTAGTAAAGCAGAGTTGGCCTCTTCACTGAAGGCGTGTATAATACTGTGTGTTAGGTGTACAAAATGTACACAGTGCGTTCCGTCTCTGCCATTCCTGACTCTTCTTTTATCCCTCATGTGGACAGCTAGTGCCCGGGGCACACAAGACACACTAACTGCTCTCTCTTCTCCTGACAGTGCCAGCCTCTCCCCCCCTCCCATTAATTTTCCGCTGCTGAGCTCATTGCAGAGCTCGCTCCTCTCCCAACCACAGGCAAACGCTCAGGTGTTTCTGCCTGCTTGATGCTTTTAGTCTCTTTTTCTACCAACCATTTCAAGAAGATAAATATAACTAATGTGTCGGAAAATACAGTATATGGCTTTGCACATTTGCAAAAACATTTTGAAGTAGGAACATTTGTGTAGCTAAACAGATATTACACATAATCAGTGTGAAGAATTATTAGAACAGTAAGGGCTTGTTCACACTTGCTCAAAATACTGTAGCTTATTAAACGCGCCTATATCGTTAATGCGCGTTAATAGGTGCGGCTGATAAGCGTTTAATGAAAATTCTAAAACGCTCCCCCAAACACCCTATGCACATTTTCGGCACATTGACAAGCATATTTTTGGCTTGTTAAAACTGCAACACAAACGCCTACAATAGCTGGCTGTTAAGAAGTGGGCCGGGAAACAACCGATGAGTTATCAGCCGTCAGTGGGTTTCCCTGCTGTCAGCTGAATGTAAAAAAAAAGAATTGCCAGCAGGGGAAAAAACGGCGTGCCCCCCCCCCAATCCATACCAGGCCCTTTGGGTCTGGTATAGATTTTGAGGGGAACCCCACACCACAATTAAAAAAAAATGGTGTGGGTCCCCGTCCCCCCCCCAAAATCCATACCAGACCCTTATCTGAGCATGCAGCCCGGCAGGTCAGGAAAGGGAGGGAACAAGGGAGTGCCCCCCACCCTAAAGCACCTTGGGCCTCTTCCCCACAACTCTGGCCGGTGGTTGTGAGGGTCGGCGGACAGGGGACTTATCGGAATCTGGAGGTCCCTTTTAACAAGGGGGCCGCCATTTTCCCCCCATGTAAATGAGCATGGAGTACCTACCCATTCACCAAAAAGTATCAAAAAGTAATAAAAACACAGAGATAGTTTTTGACAATTCCTCCAAAATAAAAAAAACACCAACCAGTGAATACTGGGTCAGTGACCTCACCGGTGGTTGTGAGGGTGTGCATACAGGGGACTTATCAGAATCTTTAACGAGGGGGCCCCCCGAGCCCCCCCCCCCCTCATGTGAATGAGTATGGGCTACTCATTCACCAAAAAAAGTGTCAAAAAGAAATAACACACAGGCTGTTTTTGACAATTCCTTTTTTAAAAAAAAACAAAAACAATGCCCCCGGTGAAGGATCCATCGTCAATCACGATGCCTACCGCCACTGCCGACCTGGAAAAAAAAACTCCAAATAATGTTTCAAGGAAAAATAGCATATCTAAAAGAAGATAACTACTGTTGTGCTCAGAGTTTAGGTTCCACATTTTGTGAACAATCGAGTTAGAGACTTTTCCCTCCCAAGTTCCTATGAAGGCTCCAAGCTTCAGAAACCAATCAGACTTTTCAAACATTCATAATTTTTTTTAGGTACAGTAAAACCTTTGGATTGTGAGTATTGTGATTTACTAGCATTTCACAATACGATCAGTTTTTTTTAAAAATCCTGACTTGGTTTGCGAGCGTTGTCACACAAGTCGAGCAGGATTCAAGCCTCTGGGGTGTGCAATACCACATTTAGGCAGTGGTGCGGGGACGCTTGGAGACACTTGGAATGTTTCAGAGTGTTTCTGAGTGTCTCAGAGCGGCTCTGAAACATTAGGATTGTCTCTGAGAATCTCCGAGTGGTCTCCGAGCTTCAAGTGTTTCCAAGTGTCTCCAGCGACACACACACACCTCTCGCCACATGTAGGTCTGCATAGACATGCAGTGGCTGTGGAACAAATTATCTGATTTTCCATTGATTCCTATGGGGAAACTTGTTTTGGTATACAAGTGCTTTGGATTTACAAGCATTCTTTTGGAACAGATAATGTTCATAATCCAAGGTACTACTGTATATGAAAAAAATCTATTTAAAGCCTACAGAAATGATAAAATGACATTGGCCTAAAACATTATAGTTTAATTTTTCGTTTCATTTTATGCATTTGCTCGCTTTCTTTTTTCACTTGATTTGGTTTATGTGGTCTGTTATGTTTTCAATTTGCATATAATTACAAATTATAAAAAAAAGAATGTGTTGAAAATCCACTTGGCATATTTTGTTCTTGTGCTTTAAAAAAACTGAAGTATTAGAGTAGTCCTTATTATGGTATGTAGCAATTACCCCCTCTAGGAGGTCCTGAATTTTATAGTCCCCGCTAGATGTCCTACATGAGATTTGCCGTTTAGCTGCACCCAGACACTCAGCAGCCCACCAATTGTGACTGACAGATAGACTCCCACTCCATAAATGTTCTTTTTGACAATTATATTGGACTAAACGTCTAGGATAGAGGGTCTGGGATACCCAAAAGCTGCAGAAAAAAATCCCTCCACTATGTAGTATCTCAGTGGACTCTCAGTATCTCTATGCCTCAGCCACAGGATAATGCACATTAGGTAGAAAAATGAAAATGTTCTCCTAGGGGGGTTTTTAGCGACAGGGTATAATGGTCAAGGAGATAACAATATAATAAAATCTATTATTTTTGTTTATTATACAATGAATATACAATTAGATTTCACTATGCTCTTCTACTGTTGGGCCATTTCACCTTTGGCCACTAGAGGGAGCATCGCCATGTCGGTGGCGTTCCTTGCTCACCGCTAGATGTCTTATGACGCTGTACGCATGCTTGGCTTTGGCCCCGCGTGCATCATGACGTCATGGCGTCACGTTATTACGATAGGGGCGACGGCAGTGGCCAAGGCTTTTGCTCACAGGAACGCCAAGGGAGCCACCCAGTGGCCGCCATT
This sequence comes from Lithobates sylvaticus, assembly GCA_028564925.1. Taxonomy (NCBI): domain Eukaryota; kingdom Metazoa; phylum Chordata; class Amphibia; order Anura; family Ranidae; genus Lithobates; species Lithobates sylvaticus. The sequence goes on along the minus strand of CM053029.1, from coordinate 37,135,969 downwards.
TTGGCTGCATGGACAGATAGGGGGAGGGAGAAGGAGACGACACCTGACACTAATGGGCTTAGACTTTATTAAGCGCCATACCTCTCCCAGATCTTGATGTGATTCCGGGAGAGCCCTTTCCATACATACATATAGGATTGGAGCCAATGTAAGTACTATACATTAAACCTACTCCTTCACTAGTAAATAATGTTTAATGCGTATTCTACAATCCTGCTATGGCTATCAGCATTATTGCTACTTTTTATTATTGTAAATGTCTAATTATAAAACAACATAATTCGGGGCATACATTATTCTGTATATTTCTTGGGGTGCGTGACTCCCGGACTCTAACCACATGCATTTTTCCATTTTTTTTACAAATTTTGGGTGGTTAAACACCCCTCCCCCCCAACGCATGAGAGCCAAACATGAGCAGTGCGATAGCCTATTATTGCGTATTATAGTAGTCATTCTTGTTTATAGTAACCTTTACCATTTTTCGTTTGAATCGAGGCGGTGTTCTTGGGACTCTTACATTGTTCTGGTATGAGGATATATATATATATATATATATATATATATATATATATATATATATATATATATTTATTTTTTTTTGGAATAAAGGCTACCACTTTTTGTGCACCTATAGGAAACTCTTGTATGTTCCCCTTCCAAAAGGATTGTCCAAATATATTAAACCAAAAAACACAAAATTTTGGTGTAACTCACCACAATACCCATTATTATCTCAATGAAGGACTTCATATACTCCATTATGATAGGGGTGACGCCAGTGGCTGGAGCTTTTGCTCACAGGAACGCTGAGGGAGCCACACAGTGGCCACCATTTTGGTGGCATGGACGGATAGGGGGAGGGAGAAGGAGACGACACCTGACACTAATGGGCTTAGACTTTATTTAAGCGCCATACCTCTCTGGGCGGAGCCTCACCTGCTATGGAATATAAAAAAAAATTGAGGGTCGTAGCTCGGGGACCTGTGGTCACAGCCTAAGTCCTACCCCACCACTGGAAAAAATGTGGGGCTCCTACGACCTATGGTTTCCGGAGATACAGGGCTCCTTGCGCAGCCTGTCAGAAGCTGCATAAAGCACGACCAGTTTAAATACAAGCTGGCACACTCTGTTTGCAGCAGACTGAGAGGTTGAGCTCACAGTGCCTCTCTCTTTGACCAATGGTAAAGTACCATTAGCCCCAGCTGTAAAATAAAAATCCTGCAGTGGAGGCTCTCCTCTCACTACAGTGTCATAGAAGGGGAATGTGTCTAAAAGACAAATGCTCCCTTCCAGCTCAGCCCTCTTAACTAGGGATGGGCCCGGTGCTCGATTCAAACCCACGTTCGAATCGAGCACCGGGCGTTCGCTCGCTCGGCGAGCCCAGAACTATTTGGGCCGTTCGCATCACATTCGTGTGATGCGAGCGGCCCCGCAATGCATTGCGGCCGGCGCAGTGCATTGCTGGCTGATGATTGGCCAAGCATGCACTGTGACCCCGCATGCTTGGCCAATCACAGCGCCGGAAATTAGGAGATCAATAATTGGCTACAGGCAGGACGCCTGTAGCCAATTAAAGCTCAGGGGCTTTAGTACACGCCCCACCATTTAAAAGGCCGCCACACCGTCGGCCCCGGTCACATGTGTTCCGGCTTTAAGAGAGAGCAGTCTGCTGATTCTGTCTTTGCTTGATTGCTATTTCTTTGCTAAACCATTGCTACCTGAGTCATTCATCATTACTGAATACTGATCATTCATTGCTGCTGATTGCACAGTGAGTGTGATATTAGCTGCTGCTGGGGATTAGTCTGGTGTGTGCGTGCTGTTAGTACAGCATAGCAGTAGCACCAACCGCAGTGCTGTTAGCACAGCATTGCACCCCAACTTCTGTCCCAACCTTCTGTCCCATCCCAGGCAGGGATTTATAGGAGCCATTTAGTGTTTGTGGCAGCACACATAGGTCCTATATTTTCTTGTCAGCAGCACACATACAGTGGTGTGAAAAAGTGTTTGCCCCCTTCCTCATTTCCTGTTCCTTTGCATGTTTGTCACACTTAAGTGTTTCGGAACATCAAACCAATTTAAACAATAGTCAAGGACAACACAAGTAAACACAAAATGCAATTTGTAAATGAAGGTGTTTATTATTAAAGGTGAAAAAAAATCCAAACCATCATGGCCCTGTGTGAAAAAGTGATTGCCCCCTAAACCTAATAACTGGTTGGGCCACCCTTAGCAGCAACACTTGCAACCAAGCGTTTGCGATAACGTGCAATGAGGCTTTTACAGCGTCCTGGAGGAATTTTGGCCCACTCATCTTTGCAGAATTGTCCTAATTCAGTTACATTAGAGGGTTTTCGAGCATGAACGGCCTTTTTAAGGTCATACCACAACATCTCAATAGGATTCAGGTCAGGACTTTGGCTAGGCCACTCCAAAGTCTTCATTTTGTTTTTCTTCAGCCATTCGGTGGTGGACTTGCTGGTGTGTTTAGGATCATTGTCCTGCTGCAGAACCCAAGTTCGTTTCAGCTTGAGTACACGAACAGATGGTCGGACATTCTCCTTCAGGATCTCTTGGTAGACAGCAGAATTCATAGTTCCTTTTATCACGGCAAGTCTTCCAGGTCCTGAAGCAGCAAAACAGCCCCAGACCATCACACTACCACCGCCATATTTTACTGTTGGTATAATGTTCTTTTTCTGAAATGCAGTGTTCCTTCTACGCCAGATATACTTGGACACACACCTTCCAAAGAGTTCCACTTTTGTCTCATCGGTCCACAGAATGTTGTCCCAAAAGTCTTGGGGATCATCAAGATGTGTTGTGGAGAAATTGAGACGAGCTTTGATGTTCTTTTTGCTCAGCAGTGGTTTTCTCCTTGGAACTCTGCCATGCAGGCCATTTTTGCCCAGTCTTTTCCTGATGGTGGAGGCATGAACGCTGACCTTAACTGAGGCAAGTGAGGCCTGCAGTTCCTTGGACGTTGTTGTGGGGTCTTTTGTGACCTCTTGGATGAGTCGTCGCTGCGCTCTTGGGGTAATTTTGGGCGGCCGGCCACTCCTGGGAAGGTTCACCACTGTTCCATGTCTTCGCCATTTGTGGATAATGGCTCTCACTGTGGTTCGCTGGATTCCCAAAGCTTTGGAAATGGCTTTATAACCCTTTCCAGACTGATAGATCTCAATTACTTTCTTTCTCAATTGTTCCTGAATTTCTTTGGGTCTCGGCATGATGTGTAGCTTTTAAGGATCTTCTGGTGGACCTTACTGTGTCAAGCAGCTCCTATTTAAGTGATGCCTTGATTGTGAACAGGTGTGGCAATAATCAGGCCTGGGTGTGGCTAGAGAAATTGAACTCAGGTGTGGACAACCACAGTTATAGTATGTTTTAACAAGGGGGGCAATCACTTTTTCACACAGGGCCATGATGGTTTGGATTTTTTTTCACCTTTAATAATAAACACCTTCATTTACAAATTGCATTTTGTGTTTACTTGTGTTGTCCTTGACTATTGTTTAATTGTTTGTGGCAGCACACATAGCTCCTATATTTTCTTGACAGCAGCACACATATAGTACCTACAGTGTCTTTGTGTCAGCAGCACCCATAGGACTTATAGTGTGTTTGTGGCAGCACACATAGCTCCTATATTTTCTTGACAGCAGCACACATATAGTACCTATAGTGTCTTTGTGTCAGCAGCACCCATAGGACTTATAGTGGGTTTGTGGCAGCACACATAGCTCCTATATTTTCTTGACAGCAGCACACATATAGTACCTATAGTGTCTTTGTGTCAGCAGCACCCATAGGACTTATAGTGTGTTTGTCAGAGAACTCACGCTTTCCATACCCGTCCTCGTCCAGTAGGGGTGAATCCCCACTCTGCAAGCGCCAATACCCATGCGCAGCCTTCCCAACGGAACCGAGCGTGCGGGCGTACCCGCGTACCAACGCTGACCTGTGCGCGCCCTCGTTTGTCAATACGAACGAGGGCACGCACTCCCACGTCAGCACGAACGTGTGTGCGTAATCACGCACGGACCCGCACCTCCACCAATCCCAGCACAAGGCGCCCTATATAAACAGGGCCTTCACATGGTGTCAGTGCTGGATCGTCTTCAGTCTTATCTCCTGAATACCTGCCTGAAGTTCCTGCCTACCTTGTTCCTGATTCATCTGGTTTTCCTGTTACCCTTCCTGGATTGACCCCGCTTATTGACTGTTCCCTTTGGTTTGACCTCGGCTTGGATTCCTGGACTATGTCTCTGCTCTCTGATTCGGTACCTTATCACCTGCCTGTTGCCAACCTATTGCCTGCCTTGACCACGAACTTGCCTTCCGCTTTGTACCTTGTTTGCCAGCCTGTTGCCAACCTATTGCCTGCTTTTTGACCACGAACTTGCCCTCTGCCTTGTACCTTGTTTGCCAGCCAGTTGCCGACCTGTTCCCTGTCTTGACCTCGCAGTGCCTACATCCACCTGTTCGGCCGTTACTGCACACAGCCTTGGATACCAACGTATACACCAGCTCTTCAGAGGAACCAGTACTTCCAAGCACCAGTCTACCAGCCGCAGGCACTTGCACCCTTTCGTGCCCCAGCACTCCCTGTTCCCACCACCAGGGGTGTTTGGACCGGAACCGTGCACGAGGCCATCCCCAGCATCGGGACTCCGCTGTAAGGTACGTGATAGTACGATCCAGCCAGAATGGAGTCCGAAGGGGGTGCCTCACCTTTGGAAGCTCTGTGCCAACAGATGTCGGCCCTTATCCAGGTAGTCCAGGGCCTGCGAGATGACTATTATCAACTAGAACAGAGAGTGGAATCCATGTCCCCAGGCTCAGCAACCTCTGCATCAACACCCACAGTAATGACGCTCACCTCCCTTGCCCTTCAAGTCTCCAGCCTGGGCCAGACAGTTTCCGAGTTGCAGCAAGAAGTCCGCTCGCTTAAAGACACAGTACGCCCAACCCTGGAACCTGTATGTCCGGAACCTTTCGTGGTGATGCCTGAGAAGTTTAATGGGAATCGTGCATCATTCTTGAACTTTAGGATGGATTGCGAGCTGTTGTTTGCTCTTAAGCCTAGGACCTATGCCTCTGACTTTATAAAGGTTCGCGCATCCATCAATCTGCTCACTGGGCTAATCAAGACATGGGCTTTTCAGCTATTACGGGAGAAGAGTACAGTCTTGGACAGCTGGGAAACTTTCATGTCTGCTCTGGACTCTTATATTACAGTTTCTAAGAAAACCAGTGTTCCCAAGTCTGCTCCTAGTACACGTGGCCTACGGGTACCCAGGGACGGGAATACCCCGTACAGATATGAGTCCAAGCCATCCCAGTCTGTGCCAAGCTATGAAGCTCTAAGCCCTCAAAGCCTAGACGCTCCTGAGGTTCTAACCACTCCTACCCTGGATGATGTGGAACCCATGGAGATCGGGGTCATCTGGCCCAAGCTATCTCATGGTGAAAGAGAGCGGAGAAGAGACTGCGGTCTTTGTTTCTACTGTGGGGGGAGAGGGCACCTTATCTCTCTCTGCCCAATTCGCCCACCTCGGCCAAGGGTTCTCCAAGTGGGTACTATTAGGATCCTTCCTGCTACCCATGAATCTCTGCCTGCTATCCAGCCTGAAGTTCCCGTATGCCCGCTTGAAGTTCCTGTTCCTGTGTGCCCGCTCGAAGTTCCTGTTCCCGTGTGCCCGCTTGAAGTTCCTGTTCCCGTGTCCCCGCTCGAAGTTCCTGTGTCCCCAGTTCATGTTCCTTTGTCCCCTCTTGAAGTTCATGTTCCTGAGTCCCCTCTTGAAGTTCATGTTCCTGTGTCCCCACTTGAAGTTTCTGTGCCCCCGCTTGAAGATCTGTCTCCTGACTGCACGTATGCCTCAAATGGGACCATGGTCCGTAAGCAGGATCTGGAGTTTTTTGAAAGAGCTTTACTAGCGACAGGAGTTTCCCCAGCAAAGACAAAGAAAGAGGCCAAAGGGGTTAAGGAGAAGTTCTATGGCACTCTTATTGGCTCTTGTGGTATGGACGTTTTTGACGATCTGTCTGTTCGCTCTCGGGGGGCATACTTAAGGGGGGGGAACTGTCACGGTTCCTACCGTGCCAAGCAGATGGGCAGGCGAGGTCGCATCCCAGGTGGCCTATGAACTTGAACTCCCCGCCTCATTCAGGATACATCCGGTATTTTACCGTTCCCGCCCCCAGGGTTCGTTTCAAAGAGGCATCCGGAGGCTGCCCCTAAGGAGGGGGCAATGTCAGAGAACTCACGCTTTCCATACCCGTCCTCGTCCAGTAGGGGTGAATCCCCACTCTGCAAGCGCCAATACCCATGCGCAGCCTTCCCAACGGAACCGAACGTGCGGGCGTACCCGCGTACCAACGCTGACCTGTGCGCGCCCTCGTTTGTCAATACGAACGAGGGCACGCACTCCCACGTCAGCACGAACGTGTGTGCGTAATCACGCACGGACCCGCACCTCCACCAATCCCAGCACAAGGCGCCCTATATAAACAGGGCCTTCACATGGTGTCAGTGCTGGATCGTCTTCAGTCTTATCTCCTGAATACCTGCCTGAAGTTCCTGCCTACCTTGTTCCTGATTCATCTGGTTTTCCTGTTACCCTTCCTGGATTGACCCCGCTTATTGACTGTTCCCTTTGGTTTGACCTCGGCTTGGATTCCTGGACTACGTCTCTGCTCTCTGATTCGGTACCTTATCACCTGCCTGTTGCCAACCTATTGCCTGCCTTGACCACGAACTTGCCTTCCGCTTTGTACCTTGTTTGCCAGCCTGTTGCCAACCTATTGCCTGCTTTTTGACCACGAACTTGCCCTCTGCCTTGTACCTTGTTTGCCAGCCAGTTGCCGACCTGTTCCCTGTCTTGACCTCGCAGTGCCTACATCCACCTGTTCGGCCGTTACTGCACACAGCCTTGGATACCAACGTATACACCAGCTCTTCAGAGGAACCAGTACTTCCAAGCACCAGTCTACCAGCCGCAGGCACTTGCACCCTTTCGTGCCCCAGCACTCCCTGTTCCCACCACCAGGGGTGTTTGGACCGGAACCGTGCACGAGGCCATCCCCAGCATCCGGACTCCGCTGTAAGGTACGTGATAGTGTTTGTGGCAGCACACATAGCTCCTATATTTTCTTGACAGCAGCACACATATAGTACCTATAGTGTCTTTGTGTCAGCAGCACCCATAGGACTTATAGTGTGTTTGTGGCAGCACACATAGCTCCTATATTTTCTTGTCAGCAGCACACATATAGTACCTATAGTGTCTTTGTGTCAGCAGCACCCATAGGACCTATAGTGTGTTTGTGGCAGCACACATAGCTCCTATATTTTCTTGACAGCAGCACACATATAGTACCTACAGTGTCTTTGTGTCAGCAGCACCCATAGGACTTATAGTGTGTTTGTGGCATCACACATAGCTCCTATATTTTCTTGACAGCAGCACACATATAGTACCCACAGTATCTTTGTGTCAGCAGCACCCATAGGACTTATAGTGTGTTTGTGGCAGCACACATAGCTCCTATATTTTCTTGTCAGCAGCTCACATATAGTACCTATAGTGTCTTTGTGTCAGCAGCACCCATAGGACTTATAGTGTGTTTGTGGCAGCACACATAGCTCCTATATTTTCTTGACAGCAGCACACATATAGTACCTACAGTGTCTTTGTGTCAGCAGCACCCATAGGACTTATAGTGTGTTTGTGGCAGCACACATAGCTCCTATATTTTCTTGACAGCAGCACACATATAGTACCCACAGTGTCTTTGTGTCAGCAGAACCCATAGGACTTATAGTGTGTTTGTGGCAGCACACATAGCTCCTATATTTTCTTGACAGCAGCACACATATAGTACCTATAGTGTCTTTGTGTCAGCAGCACCCATAGGACTTATAGTGTGTTTGTGGCAGCACACATAGCTCCTATATTTTCATGAGACAAAAGTGGAACTCTTTGGAAGGTGTGTGTCCAAGTATATCTGGCGTAGAAGGAACACTGCATTTCAGAAAAAGAACATTATACCAACAGTAAAATATGGCGGTGGTAGTGTGATGGTCTGGGGCTGTTTTGCTGCTTCAGGACCTGGAAGACTTGCCGTGATAAAAGGAACTATGAATTCTGCTGTCTACCAAGAGATCCTGAAGGAGAATGTCCGACCATCTGTTCGTGTACTCAAGCTGAAACGAACTTGGGTTCTGCAGCAGGACAATGATCCTAAACACACCAGCAAGTCCACCACCGAATGGCTGAAGAAAAACAAAATGAAGACTTTGGAGTGGCCTAGCCAAAGTCCTGACCTGAATCCTATTGAGATGTTGTGGTATGACCTTAAAAAGGCCGTTCATGCTCGAAAACCCTCTAATGTAACTGAATTAGGACAATTCTGCAAAGATGAGTGGGCCAAAATTCCTCCAGGACGCTGTAAAAGCCTCATTGCACGTTATCGCAAACGCTTGGTTGCAAGTGTTGCTGCTAAGGGTGGCCCAACCAGTTATTAGGTTTAGGGGGCAATCACTTTTTCACACAGGGCCATGATGGTTTGGATTTTTTTTCACCTTTAATAATAAACACCCTCATTTACAAATTGCATTTTGTGTTTACTTGTGTTGTCCTTGACTATTGTTTAAATTGGTTTGATGTTCCGAAACACTTAAGTGTGACAAACATGCAAAGGAACAGGAAATGAGGAAGGGGGCAAACACTTTTTCACACCACTGTATGTGTGCTGCTGACAAGAAAATATAGGACTGTATGTGTGCTGCCACAAACACTAAATGGCTCCTATAAATCCCTGCCTGGGATGGGACAGAAGGTTGGGACAGAAGTTGGGGTGCAATGCTGTGCTAACAGCACTGCGGTTGGTGCTACTGCTATGCTGTACTAACAGCACGCACACACCAGACTAATCCCCAGCAGCAGCTAATATCACACTCACTGTGCAATCAGCAGCAATGAATGATCAGTATTCAGTAATGATGAATGACTCAGGTAGCAATGGTTTAGCAAAGAAATAGCAATCAAGCAAAGACAGAATCAGCAGACTGCTCTCTCCTAAAGCCGGAACACATGTGACCGGGGCCGACGGTGTGGCGGCCTTTTAAATGGTGGGGCGTGTACTAAAGCCCCTGAGCTTTAATTGGCTACAGGCGTCCTGCCTGTAGCCAATTATTGATCTCCTAATTTCCGGCGCTGTGATTGGCCAAGCATGCGGGGTCACAGTGCATGCTTGGCCAATCATCAGCCAGCAATGCACTGCGCCGGCCGCAATGCATTGCGGGGCCGCTCGCATCACACGAATGTGATGCGAACGGCCCAAATAGTTCTGGGCTCGCCGAGCGAGCGAACGCCCGGTGCTCGATTCGAACGTGGGTTTGAATCGAGCACCGGGCCCATCCCTAGTTAAGAGGGCTGAGCTGGAAGGGAGCATTTGTCTTTTAGACACATTCCCCTTCTATGACACTGTAGTGAGAGGAGAGCCTCCACTGCAGGATTTTTATTTTACAGCTGGGGCTAATGGTACTTTACCATTGGTCAAAGAGAGAGGCACTGTGAGCTCAACCTCTCAGTCTGCTGCAAACAGAGTGTGCCAGCTTGTATTTAAACTGGTCGTGCTTTATGCAGCTTCTGACAGGCTGCGCAAGGAGCCCTGTATCTCCGGAAACCATAGGTCGTAGGAGCCCCACATTTTTTCCAGTGGTGGGGTAGGACTTAGGCTGTGACCTCAGGTCCCCGAGCTACGACCCTCAATTTTTTTTTATATTCCATAGCAGGTGAGGCTCCGCCCAGAGAGGTATGGCGCTTAAATAAAGTCTAAGCCCATTAGTGTCAGGTGTCGTCTCCTTCTCCCTCCCCCTATCCGTCCATGCCACCAAAATGGTGGCCACTGTGTGGCTCCCTCAGCGTTCCTGTGAGCAAAAGCTCCAGCCACTGGCGTCACCCCTATCATAATGGAGTATATGAAGTCCTTCATTGAGATAATAATGGGTATTGTGGTGAGTTACACCAAAATTTTGTGTTTTTTGGTTTAATATATTTGGACAATCCTTTCGGAAGGGGAACATACAAGAGTTTCCTATAGGTGCACAAAAAGTGGTAGCCTTTATTCCAAAAAAAATAAATATATATATATATATATATATATATATATATATATATATATATATATATATATCCTCATACCAGAACAATGTAAGAGTCCCAAGAACACCGCCTCGATTCAAACGAAAAATGGTAAAGGTTACTATAAACAAGAATGACTACTATAATACGCAATAATAGGCTATCGCACTGCTCATGTTTGGCTCTCATGCGTTGGGGGGGAGGGGTGTTTAACCACCCAAAATTTGTAAAAAAAATGGAAAAATGCATGTGGTTAGAGTCCGGGAGTCACGCACCCCAAGAAATATACAGAATAATGTATGCCCCGAATTATGTTGTTTTATAATTAGACATTTACAATAATAAAAAGTAGCAATAATGCTGATAGCCATAGCAGGATTGTAGAATACGCATTAAACATTATTTACTAGTGAAGGAGTAGGTTTAATGTGCTAAGTATAGTACTTACATTGGCTCCAATCCTATATGTATGTATGGAAAGGGCTCTCCCGGAATCACATCAAGATCTGGAGAGGTATGGCGCTTAATAAAGTCTAAGCCCATTAGTGTCAGGTGTCGTCTCCTTCTCCCTCCCCCTATCTGTCCATGCAGCCAAAATGGCGGCCACTGGGTGGCTCCCTTGGCGTTCCTGTGAGCAAAAGCCTTGGCCACTGCCGTCGCCCCTATCGTAATAACGTGACGCCATGACGTCATGATGCACGCGGGGCCAAAGCCAAGCATGCGTACAGCGTCATAAGACGTCTAGCGGTGAGCAAGGAACGCCACCGACATGGCGATGCTCCCTCTAGTGGCCAAAGGTGAAATGGCCCAACAGTAGAAGAGCATAGTGAAATCTAATTGTATATTCATTGTATAATAAACAAAAATAATAGATTTTATTATATTGTTATCTCCTTGACCATTATACCCTGTCGCTAAAAACCCCCCTAGGAGAACATTTTCATTTTTCTACCTAATGTGCATTATCCTGTGGCTGAGGCATAGAGATACTGAGAGTCCACTGAGATACTACATAGTGGAGGGATTTTTTTCTGCAGCTTTTGGGTATCCCAGACCCTCTATCCTAGACGTTTAGTCCAATATAATTGTCAAAAAGAACATTTATGGAGTGGGAGTCTATCTGTCAGTCACAATTGGTGGGCTGCTGAGTGTCTGGGTGCAGCTAAACGGCAAATCTCATGTAGGACATCTAGCGGGGACTATAAAATTCAGGACCTCCTAGAGGGGGTAATTGCTACATACCATAATAAGGACTACTCTAATACTTCAGTTTTTTGAAAGCACAAGAACAAAATATGCCAAGTGGATTTTCAACACATTCTTTTTTTTATAATTTGTAATTATATGCAAATTGAAAACATAACAGACCACATAAACCAAATCAAGTGAAAAAAGAAAGCGAGCAAATGCATAAAATGAAACGAAAAATTAAACTATAATGTTTTAGGCCAATGTCATTTTATCATTTCTGTAGGCTTTAAATAGATTTTTTTCATATACAGTAGTACCTTGGATTATGAACATTATCTGTTCCAAAAGAATGCTTGTAAATCCAAAGCACTTGTATACCAAAACAAGTTTCCCCATAGGAATCAATGGAAAATCAGATAATTTGTTCCACAGCCACTGCATGTCTATGCAGACCTACATGTGGCGAGAGGTGTGTGTGTGTCGCTGGAGACACTTGGAAACACTTGAAGCTCGGAGACCACTCAGAGATTCTCAGAGACAATCCTAATGTTTCAGAGCCGCTCTGAGACACTCAGAAACACTCTGAAACATTCCAAGTGTCTCCAAGCGTCCCCGCACCACTGCCTAAATGTGGTATTGCACACCCCAGAGGCTTGAATCCTGCTCGACTTGTGTGACAACGCTCGCAAACCAAGTCAGGATTTTAAAAAAAAACTGATCGTATTGTGAAATGCTAGTAAATCACAATACTCACAATCCAAAGGTTTTACTGTACCTAAAAAAAAATTATGAATGTTTGAAAAGTCTGGTTGTTTTCTGAAGCTTGGAGCCTTCATAGGAACTTGGGAGGGAAAAGTCTCTAACTCGATTGTTCACAAAATGTGGAACCTAAACTCTGAGCACAACAGTAGTTATCTTCTTTTAGATATGCTATTTCTCCTTGAAACATTATTTGGAGTTTTTTTTTTCCAGGTCGGCAGTGGCGGTAGGCATCGTGATTGACGATGGATCCTTCACCGGGGGCATTGTTTTTGTTTTTTTTAAAAAAGGAATTGTCAAAAACAGCCTGTGTGTTATTTCTTTTTGACACTTTTTTTGGTGAATGAGTAGCCCATACTCATTCACATGAGGGGGGGGGGGGATCTGGGGGCCCCCTCGTTAAAGATTCTGATAAGTCCCCTGTATGCACACCCTCACAACCACCGGTGAGGTCACTGACCCAGTATTCACTGGTTGGTATTTTTTTTATTTTGGAGGAATTGTCAAAAACTATCTCTGTGTTTTTATTACTTTTTGATACTTTTTGGTGAATGGGTAGGTACTCCATGCTCATTTACATGGGGGGAAAATGGCAGCCCCCTTGTTAAAAGGGACCTCCAGATTCCGATAAGTCCCCTGTCCGCCGACCCTCACAACCACCGGCCAGAGTTGTGGGGAAGAGGCCCAAGGTGCTTTAGGGTGGGGGGCACTCCCTTGTTCCCTCCCTTTCCTGACCTGCCGGGCTGCATGCTCAGATAAGGGTCTGGTATGGATTTTGGGGGGGGGGACGGGGACCCACACCATTTTTTTTTTAATTGTGGTGTGGGGTTCCCCTCAAAATCTATACCAGACCCAAAGGGCCTGGTATGGATTGGGGGGGCACGCCGTTTTTTCCCCTGCTGGCAATTCTTTTTTTTTACATTCAGCTGACAGCAGGGAAACCCACTGACGGCTGATAACTCATCGGTTGTTTCCCGGCCCACTTCTTAACAGCCAGCTATTGTAGGCGTTTGTGTTGCAGTTTTAACAAGCCAAAAATATGCTTGTCAATGTGCCGAAAATGTGCATAGGGTGTTTGGGGGAGCGTTTTAGAATTTTCATTAAACGCTTATCAGCCGCACCTATTAACGCGCATTAACGATATAGGCGCGTTTAATAAGCTACAGTATTTTGAGCAAGTGTGAACAAGCCCTTACTGTTCTAATAATTCTTCACACTGATTATGTGTAATATCTGTTTAGCTACACAAATGTTCCTACTTCAAAATGTTTTTGCAAATGTGCAAAGCCATATACTGTATTTTCCGACACATTAGTTATATTTATCTTCTTGAAATGGTTGGTAGAAAAAGAGACTAAAAGCCACAAGCAGGCAGAAACACCTGAGCGTTTGCCTGTGGTTGGGAGAGGAGCGAGCTCTGCAATGAGCTCAGCAGCGGAAAATTAATGGGAGGGGGGGAGAGGCTGGCACTGTCAGGAGAAGAGAGAGCAGTTAGTGTGTCTTGTGTGCCCCGGGCACTAGCTGTCCACATGAGGGATAAAAGAAGAGTCAGGAATGGCAGAGACGGAACGCACTGTGTACATTTTGTACACCTAACACACAGTATTATACACGCCTTCAGTGAAGAGGCCAACTCTGCTTTACTAGAATAGGCATTACTTCACACACAAATTTCCAAGAAATGTCTTCATAGATAAGGAGCGTGCTACAATTTAGTAGACCATTGTTGCTGTATTGTTTCAAATGCACAGAGCAACACCAATCTCTGTTAATGCTTTAGGGCCCAGCTGTATAGGGTGGTTTCTCAGTGATTGGGTACCCTTGGACCTGCTTACAAGAGGTGGGCTGTATTTGGCTGCATAATAACCTACATAGGAAACATCAGAACCATAGATAGAAACATTTTCTGTAACGCTGAGCAATCTCTATTATAGTGTTATAAAAATAAAATATACAAATTGAATTATTGTTTTGCAAATTCACGGTTCTCGCTAGTAGCATTGCTTTTTAAATTGACTTTGTAGATCAAGGGGTCCTTATAATAATTTTGCTATGGGTATAGGGTCCTGTCGTGTTTAATTGTGTCCTGTTTGTTCTATGTAGAACTTTTTTTTTTTTTTTTTAATCATCACCCTTCCTTGGTGCTAAAAAAAATAAATAAATCCACGTCCTTTCCTGACACTTGTTCTGATTCACTTAGAGGCTGAACGATGGCTGGCTTCATTCAATCACTTCCTGTTAGCACAGACTGTCATGGACACACCCCCTGAGGGTGCATCACTGTACATCTGCACTGAATGGTGGGAAGTGCTCAGTACTGCAGTAAGGAGCACCCACCACTTGTAGGCAGGGCCCAGGTCCAAGGGTTCCCAGTCAGGGAGAAACTACGGGCACACACAGTGCTTTATGTTGTAATTTATCTTGTATATTGTATATAGATTAGCAATAATGAATAAAGACAATTTATAGGCACTGGTATTAGGCATTAAAGCAGGTGGTATTTGTACAGTGTCACTAGGCTTGGGCCTGTATTACCAGAGGAGGACTTCCACTGGAGCTGCGGCTGCAGTGTACTGGGATGGCATTCTGATCCTGCTGAGACGAGACCCACTTCACTGACCCAGACGCTAGAATTGTCCTCTCCACAAGCATTGTCCCTGAGCTGATCCTACTCGCCAGGAACTTTTCCCTGCACTATTCACTCTCCCTAACAAGTTGGGTCTCTGTCTCTGCCTACCACTCACCCCAGGTGCACCTAAGTGATTTCATAGGGTCCCATACCAAGAAGGCCACCGAAGGTCACCAGAGGTTTCAGTGTCCAATCAGACAGCTGGTTTCTCTGAGGTGCTGATGGAGTCCATGATAGCACATTTTCCCTAACAGACTTCACGTCATCTGTATAATGGCACTGTGACACCCAATGGATGTGGGGAAACCTCCTGGCATTGAAAGGACTGAGGTGAGCTGCTCACTGGCCAAGGCAAAGTTGTTCCAACTGGGTTGATGGTTCTATTCCAAAGTGGTAACTTAACCAGTTAACAACCGGCGCATAGCCGAAAAATGGCTACAGGGCGGTTGCTTAACTCTAAGAGGCTGTTAATTAACGGCCTCACAGAGTTCCCCTCTTGCGCGCCCCCTGGGGCGCGCACTCGAGAACATACGTGATCGCCGGGTCCAGAGGACCCGGCTGATCACGGATCACGGTAAACGGCCGCTCATCGTGGAGGTTTACCACGTGATCGCTCCGTCAAATGACGGATCGATCACATGTAAGCAAACCGGCTTTATTTGATGATGCCTGTTCCTCTCCCCTCCTCTCTCTGTACCAATCGGTACAGTGTGAGAGAAGAGGGGGAGGGATCGGTGGCAGCAGTGCTGTGGGTGGGATCTGTAGTGCCCACAGCCTGCTCTGCAGTCACCACCGATCCATCCATCCATGCTCAGCCATCCCTCCATACCCTGCAATACACAGCAATAGCCTGCAGTGTATTGCTGGGTATTGCAGGGTATGGAGGGATGGCTGAGCATGGATGGATGGATACCCAGCAGTACTCTGCGATACTCTGCCATACCCAGCAATACTCTGCCATACCCTGTGATACTCTGCCATATACCCTGCGATACTCTGCCATATACCCTGTGATACCCTGCCATATACCCTGCGATACTCTGCCATACCCTGCGATACTCTGCCATACCCTGCAATACTCTGCGATACCCAGCGATACTCTGCGATACCCTGCCATACCCTGCAATACTCTGCGATACCCAGCGATACTCTGCGATACCCTGTCATTCCCTGCCATATTCTGCAATACCCTGCAATACTCTGCGATACCCAGCCATACCCTGCGATACCCTGCAATACTCTGCCATACCCTGCAATACTCTGCCATACCCTGCAATACCCCTAAAATTCCTATTACAAGGGATGTTTACATTCCTTGTAATAGGAATAAAAGTGATCAAAACATTTTTTTTGGGGGGAAAAAAGTGTCAAACTAAAATAAATAAAGTAAAATGAACAATAAAAAAATAAAAAAAAAATTTAAAGCGCCCCTGTCCCCGTGTGCTCGCATGCAGAAGCAAACGCATACGTAAGTCCCGCCCACATATGAAAACGGTGTTCAAAGAACACATGTGAGGTATCGCTGCGAACGTTATAGCGAGAACAATAATTTTGGTCTTAGACCTCCTCTGTAACTCAAAACATGTAACCAGTAAAATTTTTAAAACGCCGCCTATGGGGATTTTTAAGTAGCGAAGTTTGGCGCCATTCCACAAGTGTGTGCAATTTTGAAGGGTGACATGTTAGGTATCTATTTACTCGGCGTAACTTCATCTTTCACATTATGCAAAAACATTGGGCTAAATTTACAGTTTTGTTTTTTGTAAAGCACAAAACTTTTTTTTTCCAAAAAAACACGTTCGAAAAAATTGCTGCGCAAGTACCGTGCTAGATAAAAAGTTGCAACGACCGCCATTGTATTCTCTAGGGTCTTTGCTAAAAAACATATATAATGTTTTGGGGTTATATGTAATTTTCTAGCAAATAAATGATGATTTTTACAGAGAGAGAAATGTCAGAATTGGCCTGGGTGCTCCAGAACACCTGAAGGTGCTCCCTGCATGTTGGGCCTCTGTATGTGGCCACGCTGTGTAAAAGTCTCACACATGTGGTATCGCCATACTCAGGAGTAATAGTAGAATGTGTTTTGGGGTGTAATTTGTGGTATGCATATGCTGTGTGTGAGAAATAACCTGCTAATATGACAATTTTTGTGAAAAAAAAAAAAAAAAATCTTGATTTTGCAAAGAATTGTGGGAAAAAATGACAACTTCAAAAAACTCACCCTGCCTCTTTCTAAATACCTTGGAATGTCTTCTTTCCAAAAAGGGGTCATTTGGGGGTATTTGTACTTTTCTGGCATGTTAGGGTCTCAAGAAATGAGATAGGCCGTCAGTACTTCAGGTGAGATCAATTTTCAGATATTGGCACCATAGCTTGTGGACTCTATAACTTTCACAAAGACCAAATAATATACCCCAATTTGTACTTATTTTTACCAAAGATATGTAGCAGTATAAATTTTGGACAAAATTTATCAAGAAAATTTATCAAGAAAAATTACAAATTTGCTAAATTTTTTAACAGAAACAAAGAAAAATTCATTTTTTTACCAAATTTTCTGTCTTTTTTTTCTTTTATAGCGCAAAAAAAAAAAAAAACCCAACGGTGATTAAATACCACCAAAAGAAAGCTCTATTTGTGTGAAAAAAAGGACAAACATTTCATATGGGTACAGTGTTGTATGACTGAGTAATTGTCATTCAAAATGTGAGAGCACCGAAAGCTGAAAATTGGTCTGGTTATTAAGGGTGTTTAAGTGCCCAGTGGTCAAGTGGTTAAGGTGACATGGAAGGATGTCACTTCTGATTCTAAATTGCGCACAAGATGCCCTCTTCTTTGAATTTCCTTCCACGTAAAATGTTTGAAGTGAATACATATTCGCTTCGCTGGACTCTTCACTTCACACATTAGTAAATTAGATGTTGCATGATTGATTTAATAAAAAAAAAGGGGGGGGTATTTAAAAAGAGTACATTTTTGCATGCCTATAATTGGATGACAGAAGAAATGCAGGTTTACCTTACTTACTAAGATCTAAAAAGTAATACTTCTTCAGTAAATCAAAACCTATATTTTCTCTTTATTGTAACATCTCTTCATTTGTACAAGAATAAAACCAGATAATTACAGAGTGGTGCACAATAGCTGCAGAACACTGATCACTCAATCTGTGTGTTGCTTTCTATCATCTGGGGTCCCTGGTACAGAAGTGATACCATCTGGAGCAAGATTATCTGGGTTGTTAAAGGAGAAAGAATGAATTTGTAAGAATAAAACGTGTCCATGCTGAACGTTCTAATGGAGAAAAACTTGAGAAAATACAACACACCACAAAAAAAGCAGTAAACGGCAAATTAGATTTGGTGTAATATATAGAATTCGCTGTTTTACTGCCAGTCCACACACCTCTGTGCATGTAATAATATTGCTGTACGGGAACCTTTGCTATGCTATCAGATACTCAAACACATGGTCGGTAGGACGTGAATTCAGCTACATGATGACTGTATACCCAGCATGGAGGGGGCAATAAATTATTTATTGCTACGGTGAACACTTGCCCATCATGTGTGATTTGTGCCTCCTGCCCAAACAGTCGGAAGAATTACAAGACCCCTTTTCACTATGTGTGAAATGACTCTAACATTTGGCTTTTAATAATGATGGGCAGGCTCAGAGGCAAATAGATAGGTGCGGGTGGTGGAAACTGTAGACTTGGCTTCTCTAAATCTGTATTTGCATATCAGAGTTCAATGGGTTTTGAAGGCCATAGGACACTTGTGCATTCTGCAAAGTACATGCAGGCACCAGAAGTTTGTTCGTTTTCAGAGCATAGAACCAAAGGTAGGTAGATATGAGCAAGGTTTGTGACAAAAAAAAACTCCCTTGTATGCTCTTAACCACTTTAGGACCGGAAGGATTTGCCCCCTTAAGGACCAGGTCATTTTTTTGTGATACGGCACTGCGTCGCTTTAACTGACAATTGCATGGTCGGGTGACGCTGTACCCAAACAAAATTGACGTCCTTTTTTTCCCACAAATAGAGGTTTCTTTCGGTGGTATTTCATCAACTCTGCGGGTTTAATTTTTTGTGCTATGAACAAACGAGTGCGAAGTTTGAATTAAAAAAAAAATGTATTCATCGGTTTAGGCCGATATATATTCTTCTACTGTACATATTTTTGGTAAAAAAAGATTGCAATAGGCATATATTGATTGGTTTGCGCAAACGTTATTGCGTCTACAAACTATGGGATTCATTTAGGGACTTTTTTAAAAATTCTTTCTACTGGTTATGGCGGCGCTTTTTAGCGGGACTGCAACATTGTGGCAGATAAATCTGACCCCAAATGACACTTTTTGGGGACCAGTGACATTATTACATTGATCAATGCTATGAACATGCAATGATCAAAGTAAAAATTACACTGGCAGGGAAGAGATCACTGGGGACAGTA
The DNA here is from genome assembly GCA_028564925.1 of Lithobates sylvaticus. Lineage (NCBI taxonomy): Eukaryota > Metazoa > Chordata > Amphibia > Anura > Ranidae > Lithobates > Lithobates sylvaticus. The sequence continues at coordinate 37,116,776 of CM053029.1, read as the reverse complement.
GATCTCTGTCAGGTCTCCTATCAGAATGGGGATCTGCCTTGTTTACAAAAGCAGATCCCCATTCTGCCTCTGTACTAGGCGACTGTGGGTCGCCAGCAGACATTGAGGCCTCCCGACACGCGAGCACGCTACCACAACTGCGCCTGCGCAAACCGACATACAATGGCGGCTATTCGCGCAGGGGAGCCAATCTGTCGCAGTACAACTGCGGTCCTTAAGCGGTTAAATTGTAACCTAACCTAACAATTGGGCTGAACCTTACACTGAAACCCTCCCCAAACCTACACCTTACCAATATAATTAACTCTTAACCTCTTGTGATTATTTAACCCTCAACCTTTAACCCCACCCTAATGTTTAAACCCTGGCTGTTGTTTTTTTAGTTTTGGATAGAGTGGGCAAAGTACTGAGTTTACGTTATTGGGCTTTGAATGTAAGATTTCATACACCAAACATCAGTTGTGGTCAAATGCCATCAGAAGATGCCTTTCCACAGAAATGATTGCTTAGGGCTCCTTTAGGGATGCCACCTCATCCCTTTAAAACGCATATTAACTACACAAGTTCTGTGGCTGATTAAGGTGGTAATTTAAACTCCTTTGTTGCCTTATCTGCATTCAATTAGCCTCATAACCTGTGTAATTAATATGTGTTTGGGTTTAAAGGGATGAGGTGGCAACCCTAGGCCCCTTTCACATGGGCCGTCCGACGGGTCCCCCTGTCCGTTTTTCAGGCAGGCCCAATCGGACCCTCCATTCTCCTCTATGGGCGGTCGGATGAAAATGGACTTGTGTCTGTTTATATCTGGCTACCTCCGATCCAGCAAAAACAAAAGGAAGGGGGAATCTGTTCCCCTCTGTCTGGCCACATTGGATTGGAGGGCAGTCAGGTGTAAACGAACAGCTGGTCAATTTACATTTGACTGCCCATAGAGCAGAGTGGGCTGTGTCTGTGTCTGTTCTGCATAAGCGAAGCGGACATAGATCTGTCACCCCGTGTTCTGTCGAGAAGTGCCCCCCATCGAATAGTGCCCACGCATGCGCAGGACGGAGCCAAATTCAGCTGATTTCCCAATCAGCTGGAGTGACATAACCAGAGCGCAAGCACACATCGTAGGAGGCATCTCTTGATGGGAGATACCATTTCACGGCCACAATTGAAACCTATACAAACAGCGGGGGGAGACCGTCGTTCTCACATTGTGCCTCGTTGTTGTGGGGCAGCTTTACAGTGTGCTGATGGTCCGGTTTTGTCTGTGTTGCAGGGCGGGTTTGCTGTATTGAACGGCCAGTTTTGCGTGAGCAAAAGGGTGGGATGCAACACAGTGAAAACCAGCTCTTCAACACAGCTACTGGCCGCCTTCCAGCAGCAGCGATGCACAATCTGAGAACTACGGTCTCCCCCGCTGTTTGTATAGGTTTAAATTGTGCCTGTGAAATGGTATCTCCCATAGAGAGATACCTCCTATGCTGTGCGCATGCGCCCTGGTTATGTCAGCCCAGCTGATTGGCAAATCAGCTGTTGTGCTGTTTCGTATGGCGCATGTGCAGTACATACCAGGCACTTCTCGACAGAACAACGACATCTCCACTCAGCTCAGCAGGGGATCATTGGACAGATCATCTGCTGAGCAAAACTGGATCCTGCCCATGTTAAAGGGGCCTTAAAGAGGACGTAAACCCTGATGGGTTCTACTTCCTCTTTATTTTCCTGCAAAGGTAAAGCATAATGGGCTACTATGCATTGCAATGTCTGCGTTGTTCCCACTAGCAGGGAGCGTCCATCTTTGCCCCTCTTCCTTCCGGGGCTGTGAACTCCGGCTCTGTCACTGTCCGGAGTCTCGTGACGTCACTCCCACGCATGCGCGCAGGAGCCGCCAGTCACGGCATTACCCCTATTAGAAACGGCACAATATGCCCTTTCTAAAGTGCGCATGTACCGATGACATCCGCGCATGCGCCATAGTCATCGGCGCTCGAGTCTTTCTTAATATTTTTCTAAACCGTGGAGTTTTAGGAGATATTTCAAGCACCTACAGGTAAGCCTTAATATAGGCTTTCATGTAGGTAAAAGTGGTTGTACAGGGTGTACAACCACTTTAAGTGGGCCTTCCATCAAAAAATAAAAAGGCCTGCTGCAATTACAGCTCCCACCCTCTAAGGCTGGATTCACACCTATGCATTTTTAGTGCTTTTTGCATTTTGCTGATTTGCACTACAGTCCATTTAACATGGTTTCCTATGGAACACGTTCTGTAGTGCAAATCTGAAAAATGCAAAAAAGCACTAAAAATGCATAGGTGTGAATCAGGCCTAAGGCTCAGTTCACATATATGCGAATCAGATGTGTATGTGAATCGGACTTTCAATGGAGGCGGTTCACACGTGAACAAAACCAAACCGGAATCCAGACTGCAAACCGCAGCTGGACATATGAACCTAGTCTTATACAAATGATTGAAAAAGCCATACAAAATGATATTTTAGCCATCAAAAAATTTACTTGGCTTTGCTTTCCAAGAGGCATTGGTAATATTATCCTCCCTCCCAGGAAAGCTTGATACCCCAACTTATTACAAAAATACATTTACCTGTGACTTCAAGCACCTACCATAAGTGTTGGAAGTCAGGCCCAAGGTAAAAAGTATTATTTAATTTTTTTTTTTTTTTTTTCAACCAAACTTTATTTTTTAGCCATTTGTATTTAGGGGTGGGGGGCTGTATGTAAGCACATCATGCATTAGCATGGAAGGTCTGCCGTGTATTAGAGCAGTGGACCTCTCAGGAACATAGACATGGCTGCTTCTGTCTCATCGCACCACTTTATTATGTTCTGTTTAATTACATTCATGTTTTATGGAATCTCTGTGTACTACACTATGTACATTCATTAACCAAATGGTATGTGAAGAGTATTTCTGGTGCACAGCATGGGTTCTTTTTTTGTACATATGTTTTCTACATTTATATTTAAACTGGCTATAAAAAAACATCACATTGAAGGCATTTTTCAGGCGCTACAGCGCTAAAAATAGTGCCTGCATAGCGCCTGAAAAAAAGCCTCAGCTGCAAACCCAGTGTGAAAGCCTGAGTGCTTTCACACTGGGGCGCTGCGCTGGCAGGGCGTCACAAAAAGTCCTGCTGGCAGTTCCTTTGCAGTGGTGGAGGAGCGGTGAATACACCGCTCCTCCACCGCTCCTGCCAATTTAAAACAATAGGGCAGTGCCGCCATACCGCCGGCAAAGCGCCGCTCCAGCGGTGTTTTGTGGGCGGATTTAACGCTAGCAGGGGGTTAAAACCGCCCGCTAACAGCTGAATAGTGCCGCTAAAACGATGGTAAAGTGGCGCTAAAAATAGCGCCGCCTTACCGCCGACGCCCGGGCGGCTCATTGTGAAAGGGGTATTATAATATTACATTAGAGCCCATCAAAAATTGATCTTTCACTGACAGGCTACATTCCCCTCTTTCCTGCTAAACCTCTAAGACCCCTTTCACACTGAGCTGCCCCGGGCGTCAGCGGTAAAGCGGCACTATTTTTAGCGCCGCTTTACCGTCGTTTTAGCAGTGCTATTCGGTCGCTAGCGGGGCGGTTTTAACCCCGCGCTAGCGGCCGAAAAGGGGTTAAATCCGCCCGCAAATCGCCGCTGCAGTGGTATGACGGCGCTGCCCCATTGTTTTCAATTGGCAGGAGCGGTGAAGGAGAGGTGTATTCACCGCTCCTCCACCGCTGCAAGGAAGCTGCTGGCAAGACTTTTTGTGACGCCCTGCCAGCGCGGCGCCCCAGTGTGAAAGCACTCGGGCTTTCACACTGGGTTTGCAGCTGAGGCTTTTTTCAGGCGCTATGCAGGCGCTATTTTTAGCGCTGTAGTGCTTGAAAAAGCCTCCAGTGTGAAAAAGGTCTTATGCCGCATACACACGGTCGGAATTCTCGTCAGAAAAAGCTCTGATGGTTTTCCCGTCGGAATTCCGATGGAATTTCTCTCAAACTGTCTTGCCTACACACGGTCACACCAAATTCCGACGGTTAATAACACTGCGGCATACAACACGTTTGACGGCACTATAAAAGGGAAGTTTAATGCTTCCGAGCATGCGTAGAATTGTTTCCAAGCATGCGTGGGAATTTTGAATGTCGGAATTGCATACACACGATCGGAAAATCCGATAGAAAGGTCTTCCTTCGGAAAAATTAAGAACAGGTTCTCAATCCAAAGTCCGTTGGAAATTCCAACAGAAAAAGACCAATGGGCATACACACGGTCGGAAAATCCGATGGAAAGCTCCCATTGGCTGTTTCCATCGGAAATTCTGACCGCGCGTATGCGGCATTAGGCTGGATTCACACCTATGCAGTTTTAGTGCTTTTTGCATTTTGCAGATTTGCGCTACAGTCCATTTAACATGGTTTCCTATGGAACACGTTCTGTAGTGAAAATCTGCAAGATGCAAAAAGCAGTAAAAATGCATAGGTGCGAATCCAGCCTTATGCCCCGTACACACGATCCGAATATCGTACGACCGATTGTACGACCGTTTTCGATAGCTAAATAAAGTCACGAAAATTCTCGTACGATAGGGAAAAAAAATCGGAAGTGTTGTCATGTGTTGTAATGTATTTGTATTGTATTTTCGGTACGATCCTTCCTCGGACGACCGTTTTCGTACGATATTCGGATCGTGTATACGGGCCATTAGAGTCTCCAGCAGAAAGACCTTCCTAACCTAGATCCTACCACTACTGTCACTTATTTTAGAGTTTCAATCCTGTTGCAACATGAGAGTTTGCTCTCCTCTTTTTGCATGCTTCATAATAATTGATCAGTCTGGTGAGGACTTCCTTTAACCACTTCAGCCCCGGACCAATTTGCAGCTAAAGGACCAGGCCCCTTTTTGCAATTCGGCACTGCGTCGCTTTAACTAACAATTGCGCGGTCATGCGACGTGGCTCCAAAACAAAATTGGCGTCCTTTTTTTCCCACAAATAGAGCTTTCTTTTGGTGGTATTTGATCGCCCCTGCGGTTTTTATTTTTTGCGCTATAAACAAAAATAGAGCGACAATTTTGAAAAAAATGCAATATTTTTTACTTTTTGCTATAATAAAATATCCCCAAAAAATATATAAAAAAACATTTTTTTTCCTCAGTTTAGGCCGATACGTATTCTTCTACATATTTTTGGTAAAAAAAAATCGCAATTAGCGATTATTGATTAGTTTGCGCAAAAGTTATAGCGTTTACAAAATAGGGGATAGTTTTATAGCATTTTTATTAATATTTTTTTTTTTATTAGTAATGGCGGCGATCAGCGATTTTTATTGTGACTGCGACATTTTGGCGGACACATCGGACATTTTTGACACATTTTTGGGACATTTGTCATTTATACAGCAATCAGTGCTATTTAAATAGCACTGATTCCTATGTAAATGACAGTTGTAGTTAGGGGGTTAACCACTAGGGGGCGGGGAGGAGTCAGTGTGACGTGTTGTGTTTTTTTTTACAGTAGGGGGGCGTGGCTGTATGTGTGACGTCATTGATCGGCGTTCCCGATGACAGGGAACCGCCGATCACTGACAGTCAGTGTAGGAAGCGCGGGGAGAGGTTAGTTTACATAGACCTCTCCCCGTTCTTCCGCTCCGTAACCCGATCGCGGGATACCAGCGGCGATCGGGTCCGCTGGTCCCGCGGCCGGGGTCACGGAGCTCCCGACCGAGGCAGGCACATGCACGATCACGTACAGGTACGTGATTCTGCCTGCCCGAGCCATTCTGCTGACGTATATATGCAGTGGCCGGTCGGGAAGCGGTTAATAATTATTATGTCAGAATAACATGGTAGTGATTGAAAACTAGCAATATGGCTCAGTAGTATGCCATGAAAACTGTCTGCACAGTTAAGTTATTAGACTGTGTGCTCCTTAGGGACACAGACCTGGAGTTCCCCCTCGCATTCCTTTAAAACTGAGCACATATGCATTACACAGGTGGCTGATTAAGCTGCTAATTAGATTATCCCAGCGCTTACCTGCATATAATTATCCACAGAGCTTGTGTGATTCATGCGTGCTCACTGCTCAGCTGAGATGGCAGCTCTAGCAAAGAGCGATCGGCATGGTTCACAGTTTTCTGCAAAGTGCTATAGAATGATATATAGGTGTTAAATAAACAAATAAAATGCTTTATCGTATACTGTATGTGCTTCTACAGGAGGCCAGGGACTGATATGAATGGTTTCGTTATATAGTTAGGCAAAATAAAGAAAGTATGACCTGGCAAAACCGCAACAGCAAACCTCCATCCCTATTAACATAATGAAAGAGAAACAGGTAAGTGGGACTTGAGATGAGATTAATTGCTGCAAACAGATAATATGGAGTGTATATACAAAGAATTAAAACTTTTATTTATCAAACGCAGTTCCGTTGTCTAGAAGTGTGTGATGCAGTTTACAACACATATATATAAAACACAACCATATACAATAAGTTGACATCTTGATAAGATTACCATGAGGATATGTAAAAAATGCGATACATGATTGTATATACACATTATTGAATAGATGATATATATAATAATGGAACTGAGAGACTGAACTGTGTTGGCATCCTAAGGGTCAGAACTCTACGCGTTTCAATTACAAAAAATGGGTAGGTAGATTACTTAGGTAGGAACAAAATACATGAAATGTGCCCTACAAAAGAGGAAGGAAATTCCTATGTATCTAATTGCTGTTACTTACATGTAAGCTTGTGGTAAACCGGCTCACTGTGGGGGGGGGGGGGGGGGGGGGCAGTGGAGGAAAGGGGGGGCTCAAAACATACTGCCTGGTTCGGAGCTGAGGCAGGATATACCCAAACCAGGCCATGGGAATCACCGGAGTGTCGGCACTTAGACCATCCCCTGCACCGCCGGCTCTCGCCGCTGTCAGTCTGCAATCCTGACAGGGAAGACTACCCTGCAGTAGAGCGTTCTGAAAGCGAGGCTTGAAGCACTCGTGGAGTGCAGTGTGGAAGGGACGTTGTCGATGGCAGTTCGGGGGGCGGTCTATGTGGACAACTTTGCCTGCATACTTAGATGTGCCTGTTTTAATCATCAACCCTGTGAGTTTCTAATTGTTGCTACACTTATGTTGTAATGTGTTGGCCGATTTATGTGGGACTTTATGTATTATATATATGTATTGGATATATATATTCCACACACAGTATTAGCGTGACCAGGCTAGATATCAGTTGACAATAGGGATGAGCCGAACACCCCCGGGTTCGGTTCGCACCAGAACCTTCGAACCGACCGAAAGTTCGCGCGAATTTTCGAACCCTATACGTTATAATGGACGCGAACGTTTGAAATCAAAAGTGCTAATTACAACGGCCAATATGCATGTTAATGTCATAAAACAGGTTTGGGGACCCGGGTCCTGCCCCAGGGGACATATATCAATGCAAAAAGAACTTTTAAAAACTAGCGTTTTTTCGGGAGCAGTCATTTTAATGATGCATAAAGTGAAAAAAAAAAAGTGAAATTTTCCTTTAAATATGGTACCTGGGGGGTGTCTAAAGTATGCCTGTGAAGTGGCATGTGTTTCCCGTGTTTAGAACTGTCCTTGCACAAAATGACATTTTTAAAGGAAAAAAAGAAGCCATTTAAAACCACTTGCGGCTTTAGGTTTGTTCTTAAGTAGAATCTGAACAGGTACATTATGAAGTGTAGCTCCATCCCAAAAAAATCTATTTTTAAGCTTTTTGGAGAACATAGGGAGGGGTTATCACCCCTGTAACATTTGCTGTCTTTGCACATCTGTTCAGAACATGTCACCTCACTTTCCGTCCCAATGACAAATGTTTTTGGAAAAAAGTGGGGTTTTAATTGAAACAAGGATTGGTGATAAAGTATCAGTAGAGAGGAGATACCTTTTTCCCAAATTAAATCTAACAGGATAGAATTTCCCTTCCTAGGGGTAGATTTCCTCTCACTTCCTGTTTTCTCTTTCCATTTGCAAGTAGGAGTCGTTTGTAAGTTGGATGTATGAAAGTAGGGGCCTGGCGTATATACTCTGCAGAAATTTGCCCTATTAGATGTTGGTGTAGCCACAAGACTGGTGGGCACAGGAATGGGCCCTGCTGTGAGTTAATAGATCAAGATTTGTAATTGCATGCACCTGTTGAACAGGGCAGAAAAATTGGGGGGGTGGTGGTGGTGGTGGTGGACGGTGTTGCCACAAGACTGTAAGCTCTCACAGTTACTCTTGGTGGGCGCAGGAATGGGCCCTGCTGTGAGTTATTAGATCAAGATTTGTAATTGCAAGCACCTGATGAACAGGGCAGAAAAATTGGGCCTTTGGCGGTGGTGGTGGACGGTGTTGCCACAAGACTGTAGGCCCTCATAGTTACTCTTGGTGGGCGCAGGAATGGGCCCTGCTGTGAACTATTAGATCAAGATTTGTAATTACCCGCCCCTGTTAAACAGGGGCTGAAAAATTGTGCCTTAGGCACTGGTGCTGGTGCCACAACACTGCAACCCCTCACAGATACTGTACTTGGAGCACAGCAGTCACACGTGTTGCGAAGCATTTTTTTTAAAAAATTGTAAGTACACGCCCCTGTTAAACAGGGGCTGAAAAATTGTGCCTTAGGCACTGGTGCTGGTGCCACAACACTGCAACCCCTCACAGATACTGTACTTGGAGCACATTGTTGCGAAGCATTTTTTTATAAAAATTGTATGTACACGCCCCTGTTAAACAGGGGCTGAAAAATTGTGCCTTAGGCACTGGTGCTGGTGCCACAACACTGCAACCCCTCACAGATACTGTACTTGGAGCACAGCAGTCACACGTGTTGCGAAGCATTTTTTTAAAAAATTGTAAGCACACGCCCCTGTTAAACAGGGGCTGAAAAATTGTGCCTTAGGCACTGGTGCTGGTGCCACAACACTGCAACCCCTCACAGATACTGTACTTGGAGCACAGTGTTGCGAAGCATTTTTTTTATAAAAATTGTATGTACACGCCCCTGTTAAACAGGGGCTGAAAAATTGTGCCTTAGGCACTGGTGTGGTGGCATGGATCATTGAGGAGGAGGAAGAGGATAGTCAGTGAACATAAGAGGACAGTCACTCAGCATCAGCATAGGCAGTCTTGAAGGGATGTGATGTGACATTAAAAATTATTCGGTTATATCCGCCTCAGGTGCCTGGTAGCTGGTGGTGATCCAAGACTGATTCATTTTGATGAAGGTCAGTCGATCAACCGAGGCGGTGGACAGGCGCACCCTATGATCAGTCACAAATCCTCCAGCAGCACTGAATGTGCGTTCGGACAGAACGCTGGAGGCAGGACAGGCCAGTAGCTCAATTGCATACTGTGCAAGCTCTGGCCAGTGATCCATCCTCAGGACCCAGTAAGCCAGAGGATTTTCGGTGGGAAAGGTGTCCAAGTCTGACCTTGCCCCAAGGTATTCCTGCACCATGTATATCAGACGCTGGCGATGGTTGCTGGAACCGATCATACCTTGGGGCTGCGGACTAAAAAATTGTCTGAACGCATCGGTCAGACGTCCACCTTCCCCACCGCTCCTTCTGCTACTGACCGAAGCCTCAGCTACTCATCGCCCAGGACCAGGAGTTTGTAGCCTCCCAGTTTCTGGGAACGCGTTGCACAGACCTTTCTGCAAGGCCTCCCTGAGATGTCTCATCCTCTGCTCCCTCTGCGACGGCAAGATAAGGTCCGCAACCTTACCCTTGTACCGCGGATCAAGGAGAGTGGCCAGCCAGTAATGGTCCCTCTCCTTGATCCGAAGAACACGAGGATCCTTCCGCAGGCTTTGCAGGATCAGGGAGGCCATGCAGCGTAGGTTAGCTGAGGCATTCGGTCCGGAGTCTTCTGGGTCACTGAGGATGACATGATCGCCAGCCACCTCCTCCCAGCCACGTACAAGTCCACTGGTTTGTTGGGACTGTACATCATCCCTAAAAGACTGCTGCTGCTGATGCTGAGTGCCAGGCTCCACCTCCATGCTCACACAATCCTCCTCCTCCTCCTCCTCCTCCTCCTCCTCATCCTCTTCCTGTGTGATGGGTGGGACAGGAGGAACACTTTCCGGATAAAGGGGGCCTTGAGAGGCAAGGAAGTCCTCCTCTTCCTGCCTCTGTTCTGCCTCAAGTGCCCTGTCCATTATCCCACGCAGCGTATGCTCCAACAGGTGGACAAGAGGGACAGTGTCACTGATGCATGCACTGTCACTGCTCACCATCCTCGTGGCCTCCTCAAATGGTGAGAGGACAGTGCATGCATCCCTGATCATGCTCCACTGACGTGGGGAAAAAAAACCAAGCTCCCCTGACCCTGTCCTGGTGCTGTAGTCGCAAAGGTACTCATTGATGGCCCTCTGCTGCGTGTGCAGTCGCTGCAGCATGGCCAACGTTGAGTTCCACCTGGTGGGCATGTCACATATTAGGCGGTTCTTGGGCAGGTTCAGCTCCTTTTGCAGCTCAGTCAGCCGAGCACTGGCATTATAAGATCGGCGGAAATGCACACAGACTTTCCTGGCCTGCCTCAGGACATCCTGTAAGCCTGGGAACCTGCCCAAGAACCGCTGCACCACCAGGTTGAGGACGTGAGCCATGCAGGGCACATGGGTGAGCTGCCCCTGTCGCAGGGCGGAGAGGAGGTTGGTGCCATTGTCAGAAACGACCATTCCTGGCTTAAGCTGACGTGGCGTCAACCACCTCTCGGCCTGCCCCTGCAGAGCTGCCAGAACCTCTGGCCCAGTGTGGCTCCTGTCCCCCAAACACACCAGCGCAAGCACGGCATGGCATCTTTTTGCCTGCGTACTTGCGTAGCCCCTTGTACGCCTACGGAGCACCGCTGGTTCCAAGGACAGAGCACTGGAGGAAGAAGAAGAGGAGGGGGGGTGGAGGAGAGAGGTGTGTCACAACCAGTAGCAGTAGTAGCGTTTTGGAGGCGTGGTGGCGGAACAACCTCCAACACTACTGCACCTTGTCCTGCATCCCTCCCAGCTGCCAATAGAGTGACCCAATGGGCCGTGAAAGAAAGGTACCGTCCCTGTCCATGCCTGCTGGACCATGAGTCAGCGGTAATATGCACCTTACCGCTGACCGCCCTGTCCAGCGAGGCATGGACATTGCCCTCCACATGCCGGTAGAGAGACGGAATCGCCTTCCGTGAGAAAAAGTGGCGTTTGGGAACCTGCCACTGAGGAACCGCACATTGAACAAACTCACGGAAGGGGGCCGAGTCTACCAACTGAAAAGGCAGCAGTTGAAGTGCTAGCAATTTAGCCAGGCTAGCATTCAACCGCTGGGCATGTGGATGGCTGGGAGTGTACTTCTTTCTACGGTCCAGCAGCTGGGGCAGGGAAATTTGCCTGCTGCAATCGGACGTCGGTGTACTGCAAGTACTTGGTTGTGACACACCTAATTCTACACCTTCAGTCCTCTCAGAGCAGCTTTCAGAGAGGACTGAAGGTGTAGTGGGGATGGAGATCCCAGCTGAGGAGGAGCAAGGAGAGGTCCGCTTAGTTCTTTGGTGTGGGTCTTTTATGTGTGCCTGCCAACGAGCTGCATGGCAGGTCGCCATATGTCTGGTCATGCTTGTGGTGCCCAAGCGGCTGATGTTTTGGCCACGCGAGATACGCTTGAGACAAATATTGCAAATAGCAGTGGTGCGATCTGCTGCACTCGTCTCAAAAAAGGCCCACACCAAAGAACTTTTCTGATAACGTGCAGAGGCAGCGCCCTGCACAGGCGGAGCTCTGCGGTGTTGTACAGTTGCTGTGCTGGCCTCTACCTGGCCTCCATGGGGCACCCTGCCTCGTTGGACATGTGACGCCGCATCCTCCTCCTCCTCGTCCTCCTCCTCATCCTCTCTCCCTTCAGGCACCCACGTGGAGTCAGTGACCTCATCATCCCCTCCCTCTTCACCACTAGAGCAAACCTGGCAGTAAGCTGCAGCTGGTGGAACAGTACTGCCAGATTCCTCAAGCTGGGTATCATCATCCGAGCCTTCGAATCGTTGGGCATCCTCCTGGAGCATGTACCCAACACTGTGCTCAAAGAGTTCGGGGGACTCCTCAGGAGGACATGGTGGGTCTAGGGAAGGGGTGGCTGATGATGCTCTGCCAGTACCCTGAGCCTGGGTGAGAGAGGATGAGGAGGATGAGGAGGGCTTGGTCATCCATTCTACCAAGCCTTCAGCATGATGCGGCTCCACATGTCCAGCTGCCGAAAACAAAGACGCGCGTGTCCCATGGCCACGTGCTGATGACGATGCACGACCACGTCCACGTCCACGGCCACGTCCACTAGAAACAGAGCCTGCCTGCCCTGTGTTCTTGGCTCTGCACGCTCTGCCTCCCCTTGGCGGTCTTCCAGCCATTGTAGTCGGTAGTCCTGTGGGTGCTGCTGAGAAGAATATATAGGAGCTCTGTGTGATGCCACTAACACACTAGAAGTCCTGTGGGTGCTGCTGAGAAGAAAATATAGGAGCTCTGTGTGATGCCACTAACACACTAGAAGTCCTATGGGTGCTTCTGCAAAGAAAATAGAGGAGCTCTGTGTGATGCCACTAACACACTAGAAGTCCTATGGGTGCTTCTGCAAAGAAAATAGAGGAGCTCTGTGTGATGCCACTAACACACTAGAAGTCCTGTGGGTGCTGCTGAGAAGAAAATATAGGAGCTCTGTGTGATGCCACTAACACACTAGAAGTCCTATGGGTGCTTCTGCAAAGAAAATAGAGGAGCTCTGTGTGATGCCACTAACACACTAGAAGTCCTATGGGTGCTTCTGCAAAGAAAATAGAGGAGCTCTGTGTGATGCCACTAACACACTAGAAGTCCTGTGGGTGCTGCTGCAAAGAAAATAGAGGAGCTCTGTGTGATGCCACTAACACACTAGAAGTCCTATGGGTGCTTCTGCAAAGAAAATAGAGGAGCTCTGTGTGATGCCACTAACACACTAGAAGTCCTGTGGGTGCTGCTGAGAAGAAAATATAGGAGCTCTGTGTGATGCCACTAACACACTAGAAGTCCTATGGGTGCTTCTGCAAAGAAAATAGAGGAGCTCTGTGTGATGCCACTAACACACTAGAAGTCCTATGGGTGCTTCTGCAAAGAAAATAGAGGAGCTCTGTGTGATGCCACTAACACACTAGAAGTCCTGTGGGTGCTGCTGAGAAGAAAATATAGGAGCTCTGTGTGATGCCACTAACACACTAGAAGTCCTATGGGTGCTTCTGCAAAGAAAATAGAGGAGCTCTGTGTGATGCCACTAACACACTAGAAGTCCTGTGGGTGCTGCTGAGAAGAAAATATAGGAGCTCTGTGTGATGCCACTAACACACTAGAAGTCCTATGGGTGCTTCTGCAAAGAAAATAGAGGAGCTCTGTGTGATGCCACTAACACAATAGAAGTCCTGTGGGTGCTGCTGAGAAGAAAATATAGGAGCTCTGTGTGATGCCACTAACACACTAGAAGTCCTATGGGTGCTTCTGCAAAGAAAATAGAGGAGCTCTGTGTGATGCCACTAACACACTAGAAGTCCTGTGGGTGCTTCTGCAAAGAAAATAGAGGAGCTCTGTGTGATGGGACTAACACACTTCAAGTCCTATGGGTGCTTCTGGGAACAAAAATATGATCTCTGTGTGATGGACTAACACACTTCAAGTCCTATAGGTGCCTCTGGGAAGAAAATATAGGTCTGTGTGATGGGACTAACACACTTCAAGTCCTATAGGTGCTTCTGGGAACAAAATATATGATCTCTGTGTGATTGGACTAACACACTTCAAGTCCTATAGGTGCTTCTGGGATCAAAATATATGATCTCTGTGTGATGGGACTAACACACTTCAAGTCCTATAGGTGCTTCTGGGAACAAAATATATGATCTCTGTGTGATGGGACTAACACACTTCAAGTCCTATAGGTGCTTCTGGGAAGAAAATATAGGCTCTGTGTGATGGGACTAACACACTTCAAGTCCTATAGGTGCTTCTGGGAACAAAATATATGATCTCTGTGTGATTGGACTAACACACTTCAAGTCCTATAGGTGCTTCTGGGAAGAAAATATATGATCTCTGTGTGATGGGACTAACACACTTCAAGTCCTATAGGTGCTTCTGGGAAGAAAATATATGATCTCTGTGTGATGGGACTAACACACTTCAAGTCCTATAGGTGCTTCTGGGAACAAAATATATGATCTCTGTGTGATTGGACTAACACACTTCAAGTCCTTTAGGTGCTTCTGGGAACAAAATATAAGATCTCTGTGTGATTGGACTAACACACTTCAAGTCCTATAGGTGCTTCTGGGAAGAAAATATATCTCTGTGTGATGGGACTAACACACTTCAAGTCCTATAGGTGCTTCTGGGAACAAAATATATGATCTCTGTGTGATTGGACTAACACACTTCAAGTCCTATAGGTGCTTCTGGGAAGAAAATATATGATCTCTGTGTGATGGGACTAACACACTTCAAGTCCTATAGGTGCTTCTGGGAACAAAATATATGATCTCTGTGTGATGGACTAACACACTTCAAGTCCTATAGGTGCTTCTGGGAAAAAATATATGATCTCTGTGTGATGGGACTAACACACTTCAAGTCCTATAGGTGCTTCTGGGAACAAAATATATGATCTCTGTGTGATGGGACTAACACACTTCAAGTCCTATAGGTGCTTCTGGGAAGAAAATATATGATCTCTGTGTGATGGGACTAACACACTTCAAGTCCTATAGGTGCTTCTGGGAACAAAATATATGATCTCTGTGTGATGGGACTAACACACTTCAAGTCCTATAGGTGCTTCTGGGAACAAAATATATGATCTCTGTGTGATGGGACTAACACACTTCAAGTCCTATAGGTGCTTCTGGGAAGAAAATATAGATCTGTGTGATGGGACTAACACACTTCAAGTCCTATAGGTGCTTCTGGGAACAAAATATATGATCTCTGTGTGATGGGACTAACACACTTCAAGTCCTATAGGTGCTTCTGGGAAGAAAATATATGATCTCTGTGTCATGGGACTAACACACTTCAAGTCCTATAGGTGCTTCTGGGAACAAAATATATGATCTCTGTGTGATGGGACTAACACACTTCAAGTCCTATAGGTGCTTCTGGGAACAAAATATATGATCTCTGTGTGTGTGATGGGACTAACACACTTCAAGTCCTATAGGTGCTTCTGGGAAGAAAATATATGATCTCTGTGTCATGGGACTAACACACTTCAAGTCCTATAGGTGCTTCTGGGAACAAAATATATCTGATCTCTGTGTGATGGGACTAACACACTTCAAGTCCTATAGGTGCTTCTGGGAACAAAATATATGATCTCTGTGTGATGGGACTAACACACTTCAAGTCCTATAGGTGCTTCTGGGAAGAAAATATATGATCTCTGTGTGATGGGACTAACACACTTCAAGTCCTATAGGTGCTTCTGGGAACAAAATATATGATCTCTGTGTGATTGGACTAACACACTTCAAGTCCTATAGGTGCTTCTGGGAAACAAAATATATGATCTCTGTGTGATGGGACTAACACACTTCAAGTCCTATAGGTGCTTCTGGGAACAAAATATATGATCTCTGTGTGATGGGACTAACACACTTCAAGTCCTATAGGTGCTTCTGGGAACAAAATATAGATCTCTGTGTGATGGGACTAACACACTTCAAGTCCTATAGGTGCTTCTGGGAACAAAATATATGATCTCTGTGTGATGGACTAACACACTTCAAGTCCTATAGGTGCTTCTGGGAACAAAATATATGATCTCTGTGTGATGGGACTAACACACTTCAAGTCCTATAGGTGCTTCTGGGAACAAAATATATGATCTCTGTGTGATGGACTAACACACTTCAAGTCCTATAGGTGCTTCTGGGAAGAAAATATATGATCTCTGTGTGATGGGACTAACACACTTCAAGTCCTATAGGTGCTTCTGGGAACAAAATATATGATCTCTGTGTGATGGGACTAACACACTTCAAGTCCTATAGGTGCTTCTGGGAACAAAATATATGATCTCTGTGTGATTGGACTAACACACTTCAAGTCCTATAGGTGCTTCTGGGAACAAAATATATGATCTCTGTGTGATGGGACTAACACACTTCAAGTCCTATAGGTGCTTCTGGGAAGAAAATATAGGTCTTTGTGATGGACTAACACACTTCAAGTCCTATAGGTGCTTCTGGGAACAAAATATATGATCTCTGTGTGATTGGACTAACACACTTCAAGTCCTATAGGTGCTTCTGGGAAGAAAAATATATGATCTCTGTGTGATGGGACTAACACACTTCAAGTCCTATAGGTGCTTCTGGGAACAAAATATATGATCTCTGTGTGATTGGACTAACACACTTCAAGTCCTATAGGTGCTTCTGGGAAGAAAATATATGATCTCTGTGTGATGGGACTAACACACTTCAAGTCCTATAGGTGCTTCTGGGAACAAAATATATGATCTCTGTGTGATGGGACTAACACACTTCAAGTCCTATAGGTGCTTCTGGGAAGAAAATATATGATCTCTGTGTGTGATGGGACTAACACACTTCAAGTCCTATAGGTGCTTCTGGGAACAAAATATATGATCTCTGTGTGATGGGACTAACACACTTCAAGTCCTATAGGTGCTTCTGGGAACAAAATATATGATCTCTGTGTGATTGGACTAACACACTTCAAGTCCTATAGGTGCTTCTGGGAACAAAATATATGATCTCTGTGTGATTGGACTAACACACTTCAAGTCCTATAGGTGCTTCTGGGAACAAAATATATGATCTCTGTGTGATTGGACTAACACACTTCAAGTCCTATAGGTGCTTCTGGGAACAAAATATATGATCTCTGTGTGATGGGACTAACACACTTCAAGTCCTATAGGTGCTTCTGGGAACAAAATATATGATCTCTGTGTGATGGACTAACACACTTCAAGTCCTATAGGTGCTTCTGGGACAAAATATATGATCTCTGTGTGATGGGACTAACACACTTCAAGTCCTATAGGTGCTTCTGGGAACAAAATATATGATCTCTGTGTGATGGGACTAACACACTTCAAGTCCTATAGGTGCTTCTGGGAACAAAATATATGATCTCTGTGTGATGGGACTAACACACTTCAAGTCCTATAGGTGCTTCTGGGAACAAAATATATGATCTCTGTGTGATGGGACTAACACACTTCAAGTCCTATAGGTGCTTCTGGGAAGAAAATATAGATCTCTGTGTGATGGGACTAACACACTTCAAGTCCTATAGGTGCTTCTGGGAACAAAATATATGATCTCTGTGTGATTGGACTAACACACTTCAAGTCCTATAGGTGCTTCTGGGAAGAAAATATATGATCTCTGTGTGATGGGACTAACACACTTCAAGTCCTATAGGTGCTTCTGGGAAGAAAATATATGATCTCTGTGTGATGGGACTAACACACTTCAAGTCCTATAGGTGCTTCTGGGAACAAAATATATGATCTCTGTGTGATTGGACTAACACACTTCAAGTCCTATAGGTGCTTCTGGGAAGAAAATATATGATCTCTGTGTGATGGGACTAACACACTTCAAGTCCTATAGGTGCTTCTGGGAAGAAAATATATGATCTCTGTGTGATGGGACTAACACACTTCAAGTCCTATAGGTGCTTCTGGGAACAAAATATAAGATCTCTGTGTGATTGGACTAACACACTTCAAGTCCTATAGGTGCTTCTGGGAAGAAAATATATGATCTCTGTGTGATGGGACTAACACACTTCAAGTCCTATAGGTGCTTCTGGGAACAAAATATATGATCTCTGTGTGATTGGACTAACACACTTCAAGTCCTATAGGTGCTTCTGGGAAGAAAATATATGATCTCTGTGTGATGGGACTAACACACTTCAAGTCCTATAGGTGCTTCTGGGAAGAAAATATATGATCTCTGTGTGATGGGACTAACACACTTCAAGTCCTATAGGTGCTTCTGGGAAGAAAATATATGATCTCTGTGTGATGGGACTAACACACTTCAAGTCCTATAGGTGCTTCTGGGAACAAAATATAAGATCTCTGTGTGATTGGACTAACACACTTCAAGTCCTATAGGTGCTTCTGGGAAGAAAATATAGGTCTGTGTGATGGGACTAACACACTTCAAGTCCTATAGGTGCTTCTGGGAACAAAATATATGATCTCTGTGTGATGGGACTAACACACTTCAAGTCCTATAGGTGCTTCTGGGAAGAAAATATATGATCTCTGTGTGATGGGACTAACACACTTCAAGTCCTATAGGTGCTTCTGGGAAGAAAAATATATGATCTCTGTGTGATGGGACTAACACACTTCAAGTCCTATAGGTGCTTCTGGGAACAAAATATAGATCTCTGTGTGATTGGACTAACACACTTCAAGTCCTATAGGTGCTTCTGGGAAGAAAATATAGGTCTGTGTGATGGGACTAACACACTTCAAGTCCTATAGGTGCTTCTGGGAACAAAATATATGATCTCTGTGTGATTGGACTAACACACTTCAAGTCCTATAGGTGCTTCTGGGAAGAAAATATATGATCTCTGTGTGATGGGGACTAACACACTTCAAGTCCTATAGGTGCTTCTGGGAACAAAATATATGATCTCTGTGTGATTGGACTAACACACTTCAAGTCCTATAGGTGCTTCTGGGAAGAAAATATATGATCTCTGTGTGATGGGACTAACACACTTCAAGTCCTATAGGTGCTTCTGGGAACAAAATATATGATCTCTGTGTGATTGGACTAACACACTTCAAGTCCTATAGGTGCTTCTGGGAACAAAATATATGATCTCTGTGTGATTGGACTAACACACTTTAAGTCCTATAGGTGCTTCTGGGAACAAAATATATGATCTCTGTGTGATTGGACTAACACACTTCAAGTCCTATAGGTGCTTCTGGGAACAAAATATAGGAGCTCTGCCTGCCTGCCAGGAACACACTACAAGTCCTATAGGTGCTTCTGGGAACAAAATATAGGAGCTCTGCCTGCCTGCCACGAACACACTACAAGTCCTATAGGTGCTTCTGGGAACAAAATATAGGAGCTCTGCCTGCCTGCCACGAACACACTACAAGTCCTATAGGTGCTTCTGGGAACAAAATATAGGAGCTCTGCCTGCCTGCCAGGAACACACTACAAGTCCTATAGGTGCTTCTGGGAACAAAATATAGGAGCTCTGCCTGCCTGCCACGAACACACTACAAGTCCTATAGGTGCTTCTGGGAACAAAATATAGGAGCTCTGCCTGCCTGCCACGAACACACTACAAGCCCCTCTTTCTAAATCAATCTAAATGAATGAATCTATCTAACTCAATCTCTCTAAGTAAATCTCTCTAACTAACTAAATCCAGCAGAGTGTCACAGATCTAGCCTGCTCTATCTGCGCCGGAACAGCATGTGACCGGCGCAGACGGCGTGGCGGCCTTTTATAGGGGGGGGGGGCGTGTACTACAGCCCCTGAGCTGTAATTGGCTACAGGCGTCCTGCCTGTAGCCAATTATGGCTCTTCGAGTTTCCGGGGCTGTGATTGGCCAAGCATGCGGGGTCACAGTGCATGCTTGGCCAATCATCAGCCAGCAATGCACTGCGCCGGCCGCGACGGCCGCAATGCATTGCGGGGCCGCTCGCATCACACGAACGTAATGCGAGCGGCCAAAATAGTTCTGGGCTCGCCGAGCGAGCGAACGCCCGGTGCTCGATGCGAACGTGGGTTCGCATCGAGCACCGGGCCCATCACTAGTTGACAATGTTATCTGTTACCCTTTGATGTGTAAATCTTATGCAAGTTGTGTGTGTGTGAGGAATGGCCTTTTAACTTAGATGAACATTTCAAAGGGAGTATTTACTGATGGTAATTAGAATTGAGGGGGGTATTCATGGTAAACATTTGGTTGACCCCCACCCAGTGTCAGACCAGTATTTGAGAAGACAGTCAGGCTGTCATGCAGTCTAAGAAAGATGATCTCAGAGGAGGGTCTGTGGTCATGAAGGCACAAGTCTAGGGAAGATATTCCTTGTCATATGAACTCTGTTGGATTTTGTCATCTGTAAGAATGTTCTGTTTTAGAAGTCAATAAAGTGCTTCTCTCTGGGAGAATCGGGTTTTGCTGCGGAGAAGTACTTTTTAATAACTACATACCATCTAAGAACTATATATTAGATCACTACATTGGTGCCGTTCAAGAGACCAGAAGAGCATTTTCAGGACTTAGTAACAGAAGTCGGTGATAACAATCCTGTGAGTTGGACAGAAGTCTGATGGAGACCCAAGACCTGTGCTGTGACTCTAACGTCTGGTTGTGACATAAGAGAGTCTGATCTACAAAATCAAACAAGTTTGGAACCCCAGAATTATTCTCTGGAGACTGGAAACCAAAAAAAAAAAAAAAAAAGGACTGTATCGTGTACCAGAAGACCTGAGCTGGAAGCTGAAGGAGTAATTAATGCGGTGAGTAAAATATTTCCCTTTTTTTTTAATTATTAATAATATAGTCAAAATGCTTACTCAGTGTGAAGCTAGTGTCAGTTCTGATAAAGTTAACAGATGGGTGTTAAAATGTATTAAGCGTCATGGCGGTCCTTATGAAGTTCCAGAAAAATATAAGCAGACATAGACTATGATGAATGAATTTTTAGAGAAAACTGTTTTTGATAGCAAAATTTCAGAAAGAAAAAGAAAAGGTTGTATTGTACAGGGCTTGTTATCTTGCTGTTTAACAATGGAAAGTTCTTTGAAAGATAAGGTTGAGGAAATTACCCAGTTACAGAGTGCAGTTGATAATAGCAACAAGGTTTGTCAGAGGTTACAAAACCAATCAGAATCTAAACTGTAAATTTAAAATTGCATGCAATTACCATTGGGGAAGCTCTGCTTGAGAAATCTAAACGTTGTGATGAATTATCAGAGGAAAATGAGAGATTGAAATTAAGAATTATGGAATTAGAGAAGAGATCTCAGGAATGCAGATATGCAGAGCCGATCGGCCCTATAGGCACACTATGCAAGCTGCTTAGGGCCCCGCCGCTGTGGGGGGGCCCCCAAGACCCAGAATCCCCCCCTGCACTTTTAGAGTGCAGTGAGGAGAGGTGGGAGGAGGTGGAAGGCGGCGATCGGCAGCTCTATGGTGCCTGAGTGGGCGGCGGGATCTCCCTGGGGTTTGTAGTACTCTCAGTGTATACAGTGGAGAGGAGAAGGGAGGGGCCTCTGACCCAGGCAGGTATCAGTTTCACTTTCACTCTGCTGATCCTGATGTAAGGGGAGGCTCTCTGGGGATCCTGATGTAAGGGGAGGCTCTCTGGGGATCCTGATGTAAGGGAAGGCTCTCTGGGGATCCTGATGTAAGGGAAGGCTCTCTGG
The DNA here is from genome assembly GCA_028564925.1 of Lithobates sylvaticus. Classification (NCBI taxonomy): domain Eukaryota; kingdom Metazoa; phylum Chordata; class Amphibia; order Anura; family Ranidae; genus Lithobates; species Lithobates sylvaticus. The sequence continues at coordinate 37,095,314 of CM053029.1, read as the reverse complement.
GGATCCTGATGTAGGGGGGGGGGGCTCTCTAGGGACCCTGATGTAAGGGGGGGGCTCTCTGGGGACCCTAATGTAGGGGATGCTCTCTGGGGACCCTGATGTAAGGGGGGGGGCTATCTGGGGACCCTGATGTAAGGGGGGGCTCTCTGGGGACCCTGATGTAAGGGGGGGCTCTCTGGGGACCCTAATGTAGGGGGAGGCTCTCTGGGGACCCAAATGTAGGGGGAGGCTCTCTAGGGACCCTGATGTAAGGGGGGCTCTCTGGGGACCCTGATGTAGGGGGAGGCTCTCTGGGGACCCTAATGTAGGGGGAGGCTCTCTGGGGACCCTGATGTAAGGGGAGGCTCTCTGGGGATCCTGATGTAAGGGGAGGCTCTCTGGGGATCCTGATGTAAGGGGAGGCTCTCTGGGGATCCTGATGTAAGGGAAGGCTCTCTGGGGATCCTGATGTAAGGGAAGGCTCTCTGGGGACCCTGATGTAAGGGGGGGGCTCTCTGGGGACCCTAATGTAGGGGGATGCTCTCTGGGGACCCTAATGTAGGGGGAGGCTCTCTGGGGACCCTGATGTAAGGGGAGGCTCTCTGGGGATCCTGATGTAAGGGGAGGCTCTCTGGGGATCCTGATGTAAGGGGAGGCTCTCTGGGGATCCTGATGTAAGGGAAGGCTCTCTGGGGATCCTGATGTAGGGGGGGGGGCTCTCTAGGGACCCTGATGTAGGGGGGGGGGCTCTCTGGGGACCCTAATGTAGGGGGATGCTCTCTGGGGACCCTGATGTAAGGGGGGGCTCTCTGGGGACCCTGATGTAAGGGGGGGCTCTCTGGGGACCCTGATGTAAGGGGGGCTCTCTGGGGACCCTAATGTAGGGGGAGGCTCTCTGGGGACCCAAATGTAGGGGGAGGCTCTCTAGGGACCCTGATGTAAGGGGGGCTCTCTGGGGACCCTGATGTAGGGGGAGGCTCTCTGGGGACCCTAATGTAGGGGGAGGCTCTCTGGGGACCCTGATGTAGGGTGAGACTCTCTGAGGACACTGATTTAAGGGGGGCTGTCTGGGGACCCTTGTATAAGGGGGGCTCTCTGGGGACCTTGGTGTAAAGAGGGGCTCTCTGAGGACCCTGATGTAAGGGGGGCTCTCTGGGGACCTCATTTTGTTCTATATTGTTGTACTTATTCTTTGACTGTTTTGTTTAAAGGAGGGAGGATTGTTTTGGGAGCACTGAAGTGTCAGGTGTGACTGTGTGGCAATGGCAAATGGTTTACATAGCTCACGGCATCACGGGTCAGGTAGAGGGCCCCTTAGCAGAATTTTGCTTAGGGCCCCAGGGAGGTCAGGATCGGTACTGCAGATATGCATCAAATCGTGGATTCAGCAATCTGCAGCAAAATACAAATACAAACATTCTATCAAATGAAACAGAACCTCATATTAAATCTGATAATTCATTGCCAGCCGCACCCACTGAGACCACCACAGTTTATAACAATAATAATAATACAGGTGAAGTTCAGCTTGTAATGAAGCCTTTGAAACCAAAAGAATTAGATGCAATTCTTAAAGAAATAGGAATGATTCCCTGCCATGATTTAAACAGATTTTTAAAATGGTTTTGTGACTTGCAGAATGTCAGAGATATGTACAATCTCAACCCATCTGATTTAGAACGAGTTATGCAACATTCTATAGGAAGTAGTCTTTGGATGAGGATTAAACACATCTGTATTCAGCCTATGAGGATAAGGGACATATTACTGGAATTATTATGTGTTTTGTATGGTGTGCGTTCTGACGTTACTGTTCATGGGAAGATCAAACAAATGCAAAGTGAATCTCCCTGTGAATTGTCACACAGGATAACAGCCATTATGGAAATATTGGTCAGTAATAATCTTGCATTTGAGCATGGTGGCTTGTTACATATGAGTATATTTCTACATGCTTTGCATGAAGATATCAAACAAAATATTTTACTAGTTACCCCAAATCCTCATGATTTAAAAGACGTAGTGTTGAAAGCAGACAATTTATGGAGAAAGTCAAATGAGCAAGCTGTCAAAATTGATTTAGCCACATTGTTTAGGACAAATACTGAACATAAAGATCAAAAGATAATGTCTTATGATAACAAACAAAGAGGAAACACCAGGTCAAATATAGGTGATATTAATATGAAAAACAGAGCTGACCAAAATCATAATAAAAAAATGTCTAAGGCCTGGATACCGTTTTCTCAGTTAAAACAGAAATATGACCACTTGAAGATTGAGTACGATAAAATTAAAATAGAACATTACACATTGCTGGAACAGCTGAACAGAAATCCGGCTGTTTTTGGATGCAAATTACACTTCTATAGCAGTGGGGGGTGATGCGTAAATAGTCATTTGTTTTAACTTCAAAGAATTTTTAAGGACCTTGCTAATTAGTTTTGTTGGAGAGTTTTTTGTCTTTCAGATATATTGGAGATACTGCATGTGAATAGCATGTGAACTGCAAGCTGAAATTACTGGCTAGTGGGGGAGAAACGCTGAATAAACAATATCATGAACTCTCTCAATATTCATCAAGCAATTGACCCTTTTTTTTTTTTTTTTTTGACTTTTTGGACTTGGACAATGGACTTTTCCCTATATTTTTATTTTTTATTTTTCACCCTTTCCCATTTTTATTTTTTTTATTTTATTATGTTTTATTTCTTGAACTTTATCTTAAAACCAGAGCGAAACATTTAAACCTAAAATAATTTTCATGTTACATAACATGTTACATGTTGCATATTACATATTGCATATTGATGAATATATTTGATATCTAAGGTGAGATGCTGCACAATGGCTTGAAACTGGTGCAAAGCAGTGCAGATGACAGTATGGGGAGGAGAAGGAGACCTCTCTCAGATCCCAATGAATCTGAGGATCATAGGCCTGTAGCCAAGGAAGTCCAAGGATGATGGGGAACATTGGAGAGGAGATAAGATCAAAGCGTAGGAGCTCCTGATGACCAGAGTCCGTGGTGGTGAGGATGGGTGAAGTCTCCTGTGTTACTGGTCCTGAATGTGGAAGGGACCCGTCGGCCAAGTGGACCAGTAAGGGTCTTCCTTTATCAAGGCACGGGATGTGCCATTCTTTGGCAACGGTAATGTCTAAAAAGCAACTGCAGGCACCCGAATCAATCACGGCTGGTAGCTGAATCTTCCTTCCCGCCAGCTGTAGGGAGACAGAGAGAGTCACGTAAGACTGCACAAGGTTAATGGTTTGACATTTCATGGTATGTTGAGGTGGCAACTTACTGGGCCGGATGGGACAATTCAGCAGGTAATGTCCAGATCCTCCACAATAGAGACACAAGTTGGACCTGCGTCTGCGCTGGCGTTCTTCCTGGGAGAGACGAGGGCGAACTAGGCCTAGTTGCATGGGTTCCCCCTCTGACGCCAAGGGATCGGAAGGTAAAGGAGTGCTCGGGTACATGGAAGAACCTCTTGGGGGTACCCACACTGGCTGGGGTCCTTGTAGGCGCTCGGAACGACGTTCCCGCATGCGCCGATCCAGCTTGGTGGCCAACTGGATTAGTTCTTCCAGAGACGTGGGGGTCTCAACACGGGCAAGTTCATCCTTTAAGCCCTCATTTAACCCTAAACGGTATTGGTAACGGAGGGCAGCCTCGTTCCAAGTCGTGTCGGCCGACCACTTGCGAAACTCTGCTGTATAGTCCTCTACTGGTCTTCTACCCTGGGAGAGGGTATGTAAGGTAGCTTCAGCCGTGGCAGTATGTTGAGGGTCATCGTACAGTTGACCCATGGCTTCAAAGAAGGAGTCTACCGTGTTTAGCAGGGGATTCCTTTGCTCCATGAGACCGTGAGCCCAAGTCTGAGGTTCTTCTGATAGAAGTGAGATAATAAATCCAACCTTTAAGATCTCTGAGGAGAAGGTCCGGGGTTGTAAAGGAAGGTATAAGGTGCAGGCATTTTTGAAGGACCTGAACTTTTTGCGATCGCCTGAAAATCGCTCGGGCACAGGTACCCTGGGTTCTGGCACAGCCATCATCATAGCAGGTGGAGGTTGGACCTGGGGTGCAGAGGTTCCACTGGCTGACCCGGGAGCTGGGCTTGCAGGAGAGGAGGCAGTTGCCAGTTGTTGGAGGCGGCTGTCAACTTGGGCATAGCCCTCTTGTAATTTTTGCACAGCGTCCATGAGGGCAGACACCTGTTGGCATAGCATCTCCAAGGGAGAACCGGCTCTTTTGGCCTCTGTCATGGCTGGTTCGTACTATCAGGAACTAAGTACTCACCGAGGCCAAGATGCCAAGAGCGGTTGCCCTTGCGACTCAGCGCCCACTGCCCCTGAAGGTGGTACAGGGGGTAGTTGGCACCAAGAGGCACAAGCCACCTGCTGGATGGTGACTTGACGTGGGCCCAGGTGCTGCAGCTAGGAGATGGTCAGGAGCTGGAGAACTGGCTGAGGTTCCAACACAGGTAGACAAGCAGGAAGCAGGCTGAGGGTCAAACACAGGTGGTTAGTCAGGCACAAGCTAGAGGGTCAAACACAGGCAGGCAAGTCCAAGGCAAGGTAGCAAGGCGTAGAGACAAGAGAAAGTCCAGAGGCAGGCAGAGGGTCAGGTACTGGCAGCAAGAAGCAGATATCCGAGATGCAGGCCGAGGGTCAAACACAGGAGACGGTGGGAAGTCCGGGAGAGCAAGCCAAAAGGTCAAGGTTTGGAGAGAGCAGGGAGGTCAGAACAATCCGGGTCGGCAACAGGTAATCAATCAGAAGATAGCAGATACAGGCACAAGGACAAGGGACAGCTGACAGACGAACCAGCGTTTGTTTGGATGCAGCGGCCTCTCTTTTATAGGCCAGCTGGAGGTCACATGGGGCGTGCGCTAGTGCGCATGCACGCGCGCCGCTCGGTGGAGCCGCGAGTGCGCGTGCGCCGCCTCAACATCTCCTCATCTCTTCCTATGCGCAGGAGCGCCGGACCATGTGTATGCGCATGCGCACTAAGGCGTGTGGCGGACGGGGTCCCTGATAGTGTCCCCTCCTGAGGGGCGGACTCCGGACGCCCAGGCTGTCCATCAATTCCGGGTGTTCCTGGTGGAATATCCTGATCATTCTTGGGGCATGGAAATTTCTGGACGGCTCCCAAGAGTTGTCCTCTGGGGGGTACCCCTTCCATTTCGCACTAAGGCGTGCCGCGGACGAGGTCCCTGATACAGAGTCAGAGTAGGCAGGGTAAAAGAGTGGGTGACCCAAAAAGGAGAGCAGTGGTAGATGAGGGGAGACTAGTTTGAATGTTTTGGATAATTTATCCCAGATTTTTAGTGAGTGCAGTGTAACTGGGTTTGAAATAAGTCCCTGACTTGATCTGGGTAGTCAAAGCAGGTTGGTAAGGGAAACAGGGTGTATATCTATCACCTCTAGTGCCACCCATAGTGGTATCTCTGTTTTTGCGTGGTACAGGGTAATTTGGGCTAGTTGGGCCGCGTGAAAGTAATGTAGAAAATTGGGTACGCCTAGGCCTCCATGGAGCTTGCTGCGGAGCAATGTAGGTCTTGAGATTCTGTTTTTTTTGGCACCCCAAATGTATTTGTATACACAGTTTTGTATCACCCTATGGAAGTAAGATGGGATTGTGGTTGGTAGGACTCTGTACAGGTAGAGAATTTTAGGTAGCAGTGACATTTTCACTGCAGCTATTCGTTCCAACCAAGAGACACTGCTACATATCTTTGGTAAAAAGAGAAAGAGGGACTTTAACCGCTTCCCGACCGCCTCATGTAGATATACGTCAACAGAATGGCACGGGCAGGCAAAAGCACGTACCTGTACGTCCCCTTTAATTTGCCTGCCCGGTCGGGAGCTCCGTGACCACGGCCGCGGGACCAGCGGACCCGATCGCCGCTGGTATCCCGCGATCGGGTTACGGAGCTGAAGAACGGGGAGAGGTTTGTGTAAACAAACCTCTCCCCGCGCTTCCTACACTGACTGTCAGTGATCAGCGGTTCCCTGTCATCGGGAACGCCGATCAATGACGTCAGACGTACAGCCACGCCCCCCTACTGTAAAAAAAAACACAACACGTCACACTGACTCCTCCCCGCCCCCTTCACTACAACTGTCATTTACATAGGAATCAGTGCTATTTAAATAGCATTGATTGCTGTATAAATGACAAATGTCACAAAAATGTGTCAAAAATGTCCGATGTGTCCGCCAAAATGTCGCAATCACAATAAAAATCGCTGATCGCCGCCATTACTAATAAAAAAAAAATATTAATAAAAATGCTATAAAACTATCCCCTATTTTGTAAACGCTATAACTTTTGCGCAAACTAATCAATAATCGCTAATTGCGATTTTTTTTTCCAAAAATATGTAGAAGAATACGTATCGGCCTAAACTGAGGAAAAAAAAATGTTTTTTATATATTTTTTGGGGATATTTATTATAGCAAAAAGTAAAAAATATTGCATTTTTTTCAAAATTGTCGCTCTATTTTTGTTTATAGCGCAAAAAATAAAAACCGCAGGGGCGATCAAATACCACCAAAAGAAAGCTCTATTTGTGGGAAAAAAAGGACGCCAATTTTGTTTGGGAGCCACGTCGCACGACCGTGCAATTGTCAGTTAAAGCGACGCAGTGCCGAATCGCAAAAAGGGGCCTGGTCCTTTGGCTGCCAATTGGTCCGGGGCTGAAGTGGTTAAAGGCTCGAGGAAGGTGCAAACAATCAATATTGTATGAAACTTATTTTTATTGGTATCAAAATTATGTATATTAACCGGTTCCCGACTGGCTCATGCAGATATAATGGCTCTCCTGGGCGAAATCCTGTATGGCGGGGGACCTGATGCATGTGGCCGGTGGGTGCGATCGCGTGTGGGGATTTGTGTGTGTAAAAACACAAATCCCTGTGCTGTCAGAGGAGAGCAGACATGTTGTTTGTTCCTAGTAAATAGGAACAGCGATATGTCTCCTCTCTTACTCAGTCCTATCCCCATACAGTTGGAACACACTGAGGGAACACACATTTAACCCCTTGATCGCCCCTAGTGTTAACCCCTTCCCTGCCAGTGACATTTTTTTTTTAGCACTGATCGCTGTTTAAATGTCAATGGTCCCAAAATTGTGTTAAAAATGTCATAATACCGCTAAAAATCACAGATCACTGCCATTACTAGTAAAAAAAAAAAAAAAATTATAAAAATGCCATAAAAATGTCATAAATATTTCCCATAGTTTATAGACGATATAACTTGCGCAAACCAATCAATATACGCTTATTGCGATTTTTTTTTTACCAAAAGCCAATGTTTGGGCTCAATATTACTGCGGCTCCTCCCCTTCTCACTGGTGGCCCCAATCATCCAATTTACGCCCTTACAGATGGAGAATCTCCAGTGGGTATGTCTTATGCCACGTACACACGATCGGAATTTTGGCCAGCAAAAGACAGATGAGAGCTTTTCATCGGAAAATGCGACCGTGTGTAGGCTCCATCGGAATTTTGCTGGCCGAATTCCCGCCAGCAAAAATTGAGAGCATGATCTCAATTTTTCCGACGGAAAAGGTTTCTTTCAGAAATTCTGATCGTCTGTAGCAATTCCGACGCGTAAAATTCCTACGCATGCTCGGAAACAATTCTATTATTTCATTTTAGTGTAAATATGAGATCTGAGGTCTTTTTGACCCCAGATCTCATATTTAAGAGGTCCTGTCATGCTTTTTTCTATTACAAGGGATGTTTACATTCCTTGTAATAGAGATAAAAGTGACACCATTTTTTTTTTAAAAGAACAGTGTAAAAATAAAAAATAAAAGGTAAAATAAATAAGTTTTTTTTTTTTTTTAACGCGCCCCGTCCCGCCGAGCTCGTGTGCAAAAGCGAACGCATACGTGAGTAGCGCACGCATAAGAAACCGGTGTTCAAACCACACATGTGAGGTATCACCGCGATCGGTAGAGCGAGAGCAATAATTCTAGCCCTAGACCTCCTCTGTATCTCAATACATGCAACCTGTAGAATTTTTTAAATGTCGCCTATAGCAGTGGTCATCAGCCCTGTCCTCAGGGCCTACTAACAGGCCAGGTTTGCAAGATAACTGAAATACATCACAGGTGATTTAATTTGCTGTTCAGTGATTGCAGTATTCTAGTCTGCATCTCCCCAAGGTAATACATTAAACCTGGCCTGTTAAAGGGCCCTGAGGACAGGGTCGATGACCACTGGTCTATGGAGATATTTATAGGTAAAAGTTTGTCGCCATTCCACGAGCGGCGCAATTTTGAAGCGTGACATGTTGGATATCAATTTACTCTGCGTAACATTATCTTTCACAATCTAAAAAAAAATTTGTCTAACTTTACTGTTTTTTCCCCTCGTGTGCAAAAGCGAACGCATACGTGAGTAGCGCACGCATAAGAAACCGGTGTTCAAACCACACATGTGAGGTATCACCGCGATCGGTAGAGCGAGAGCAATAATTCTAGCCCTAGACCTCCTCTGTATCTCAATACATGCAACCTGTAGAATTTTTTAAATGTCGCCTATAGCAGTGGTCATCAGCCCTGTCCTCAGGGCCTACTAACAGGCCAGGTTTGCAAGATAACTGAAATACATCACAGGTGATTTAATTTGCTGTTCAGTGATTGCAGTATTCTAGTCTGCATCTCCCCAAGGTAATACATAAAACCTGGCCTGTTAAAGGGCCCTGAGGACAGGGTCGATGACCACTGGTCTATGGAGATTTTTATAGGTAAAAGTTTGTCGCCATTCCACGAGCGGCGCAATTTTTGAAGCGTGACATGTTGGATATCAATTTACTCTGCGTAACATTATCTTTCACAATCTAAAAAAAAATTTGTCTAACTTTACTGTTTTTTCCCCAAAAAAGAGCGCTTGTAAGAGCGCTGCGCAAATACGGTGTGACAGAAAGTATTGCAATGACCGCCATTTTATTCTCTAGGGTGTTAGAACCCCGGACATACTGCAGGAGGTGGACAGAAGCTGGGGACATACTACAGCAAAAAAAAAAACTTTTTAACTTGTAAACAACAAATCTCAAAAAGAGGCTCGGTCCTTAAGTGGTTAATCTTTTCCTCTTTACGGATGAAGGAGCCCAACCAAGAGACTTCTTAGTAACCTGTCTAGCTGAGGCTCTCCTAGTTTGGGACGGTCAAACTCACATAGGTTGGACTTGATGGACTTGTGTCTTTTTTCAACCTCGCTTAATATGTAACTATATGTAACTCTCTCCATGACATGGTATGTGAGGTCTAATTAATGCATTGCAATTCTATTCAAACCACTATACATTTATACTTAGACTCTTGCCCTTCTCTCTCCCCCTGCCCATACCAGGTAATCCCTGTGTGCCCCATGTGACTGTCCAGTAGCCAAGAGGGCCCCATACACCTATCCTACTCTCTGTTTTTGCTTTTGTTGTTTTTATTCTGGTTGGATTCCCTATATACCTTGATCCCACCATTGGTCAACCGTGTGCTCCATCCCGTCACTCAGGCATATTGAGTAGCTGTTGTAGTGCAATCCCATCCTCCCTTTACACTTACCTATGTCCAAATGAATACTCAAATATATGTTCTGTTTTATTGATTGTATTTGCCAAGATTATAAAAAACCTTCCCTGAAGAAGTAGCTCTTTTGACTCCGAAACATGTTAGTGTATGATTTTCTGTAATATCACGGAGCGTTACGATTTACATCAGTCTGTTTTTTGACCAATTTCTTCATGTATGTATCATGTATTGATTTGATGATACTTTTTTAACTATGTTTTTTAATATACATAATTTTGATACCAATAAAATTTAGTTTCATACAATATTGATTGTTTGCACCTTCCTCGAGCCTTTAAAGTCCCATATGTGAAGGGAGTTGTTTCTTTCCTCTCAAATTATCAGGAACGTGGCTGCCATATAAGCAGAGTTTAACCTCTTTCTTTCTATATCTTTGGTAAAAAATAACCCAAATCCGTGTATATTATTTGGTCTGTGTAAAAGTTATAGAGTCCACAAGCTATGTTGCCAATCTTTGAAAACTGATCACAGCTGAAGTACTGACAGCCTATCTCATTTCTTGAGACCCTAACAAGCCAGAAGAGTACAAATGCCCCCCACATGACCCCTTTTTGGAAAGTAGACATTCCAAGGTATTTAGTAAGAGGCATGATGAGTTTGTGGAAGCTGTAATTTTTTCCCACAATTCTTTTCAAAATCAAGATTTGTTTTTTTCTTTTTTTACAAAATTGTCATATTAGCAGGTTATTTCTCACACACAGCATATGCATACCACAAGTTACACACCAAAACACATTCTACTACTCCTCCTGAGTATGGCGATACCACATGTGTGAGACTTTTACACAGCCTGGCCACATACAGAGGCCCAACATACAGGGAGCACCATCAGGCGTTCTAGAAGCAAAAATTACACATATAATTTCTTGACTACCGCTTGCACTTTGGAAGGCCCTGGAGCACCAGGACAATGGAAACGCCCCAAAAATTACCCCATTTTGAAAAGAAAACAACCCAATGTATAATCTATGAGGCATAATGAGTCTTTTGAACATGTCATTTTTTAAAAACGTTTTTGGAAAATGTGGAAAGAAAATGAAAACGCATTTTTTTTTTACAAAGTTGTCCATTTATACAATATTTCTAACACATAGCATGTACATACCAAACATTACACCCCAAAATAGATTCTCCTACTCCTGAATACGGCATGTGGGAGACCTTTCCACAGCCTGGCCACATACATAGGCCCAACATGCAGGGAGCACCATCAGGTGTTCTAGGGGCATAAATGTCAAATCTAATTTGACTACCTATTACACTTTTGTGAGACACTGATGGGCGCTGTAGTGGCATGGATGAGGCATGAATGAGTATGGCTGAATATGGCTGAGGATTGCTGGGTATGGCTGAATATGGCTGGGTATGGCTGAATATGGCTGAGTATGGCTGGGTATTGCTGTGTATGGCTGGGTATTGCTGTGTATGGCTGGGTATTGCTGAGTATGGCTGGGTATTGCTGAGTATGGCTGGGTATTGCTGAGTATGGCTGGGTATTGCTGAGTATGGCTGGGTATTGCTTAGTATTGCTGAGTATGGCTAAGTATGGCCGAGTATTGCTGGGTATGGCTGAATATAGCTGGGCATGGCTGAGCATGGCTGAGTATTGCTGGGTATGTCTGAGTATGGCTGAGCATGGCTGAGTATTGCTGGGTATGTCTGAGTATGGCTGAGTATTGCTGAGTATGGCTGGGTATTTCTGGGTATTGCTGGGTATGGCTGGCTATGGATGGGGGTGGATGGATGGCTGAGTATGGATGACATGGCTGAGCATGGATGGCTGAGTATGGATGGCATGGCTGAGGATGGATGGATGAGTATGGATGACATGGCTGAGCATGGATGGATGGCTGGGTATGGATGGATGAGTATGGATGGCTGTGAGTATGGATGGGGCTGAGCATGGATGGATGGGATGAGTCCTGCAAGGGGCACAGACCAGCGCTGTGGGCACTACAGTTCCAGCCCACAGCGCTGCTGTACTCGATCTCTCCCCTCTCCACTCTGATCGGTACAGAGAGGGGAGAGAGGAACCGGACATGACGCGGAGAGAGGAACTGGACATGACGCCGGTTCTTTTACAAGTGATCACTCCGTCATTTGACGAGTGATCGCGTGGTAAACGGCTGCTATCAGCGGCCATTTACCGCGATCCGTGATGCGCCGGGTCCTCGGGACCCGGTGGTCATGGATACTCCTGTGTGCGCGCCTCAGGGGGCGTGCGGGAGCGCTATTCTGGGAGGACATCATAATACACCCTCCTAGAGTTGTCGAGCCACGCTGTAGCCGTCATTCGGCTATAGCGCGGTTGTTAAGTGGTTAAAATTTGTTTTAAAAATTTCCCCCGCTGGACCCAAAAAATAAGAAAAATAAACAAACCTCCGAACCTGACATAGGCTCCCTGGGCACCAGGTGGCCCCGTCCCCTTGTGACGTCTTCGGCCAGGAGCATGCTGGGGCGGTGATGTCACAAGGGGGTGGGGCCACTCTGTGACATCACCAGGTGTCTCCTCCCCTTAGCTATTAAACCACTTGCCTACTGGGCACTTAAACCCCCCTCCTGCCCAGACCAATTTTCTGCTTTCGGTGCTCTCACACTTTGAATGACAATTACTCAGTCATGCAACACTGTACCCAAATTATTTTTTTGTCCTTTTTTCCCCACAAATAGAGCTTTCTTTTGGTGGTATTTGATCACATCTGGGTTTTTTTTTTTGCGCTATAAATGAAAAAAGACCGAAAATTTTGAAAAAAAAAAGTTTTTTTCTTTGTTTCTGTGATAAAATTTTGCAAATTATACATTTTTCTTCATAAATTTTGGCCACAATTTATACTGCTTACATATCTTTGGTAAAAATAACCCAAATTAGTTGATATTATTTGGTCTTTGTGAAAGTTAGAGAGTCTATATGCTGTGGTGCAAATCATACAAAATTGATCACATCTGATGTACTGGTGGCCTATCTCATTTCTTGCAACCCTAACAAGCCAGGAAAGTACAAATACCCCCCAAATTACCCCTTTTTTGAAAGTAGACATTCCAAGGTATTTAGTAAGAGGCATGGTGAGGTTTTTGATGTTGTAATTTCTTCCCACAATTCTTTGCAAAATGAAGATTTTTTTTTCACAAATTGTCATTGTAATAGGTTATTTCTCTCACATGGCATGTGTACAGTGGTGTGAAAAAGTGTTTGCCCCCTTCCTCATTTCCTGTTCCTTTGCATGTTTGTCACACTTAAGTGTTTCGGAACATCAAACCAATTTAAACAATAGTCAAGGACAACACAAGTAAACACAAAATGCAATTTGTAAATGAAGGTGTTTATTATTAAAGGTGAAAAAAAATCCAAACCATCATGGCCCTGTGTGAAAAAGTGATTGCCCCCTAAACCTAAAAACTGGTTGGGCCACCCTTAGCAGCAACAACTGCAACCAAGCGTTTGCAATAACGTGCAATGAGGCTTTTACAGCGTCCTGGAGGAATTTTGGCCCACTCATCTTTGCAGAATTGTCCTAATTCAGTTACATTAGAGGGTTTTCGAGCATGAACGGCCTTTTTAAGGTCATACCACAACATCTCAATAGGATTCAGGTCAGGACTTTGGCTAGGCCACCAAAGTCTTCATTTTGTTTTTCTTCAGCCATTCGGTGGTGGACTTGCTGGTGTGTTTAGGATCATTGTCCTGCTGCAGAACCCAAGTTCGTTTCAGCTTGAGTACACGAACAGATGGTCGGACATTCTCCTTCAGGATCTCTTGGTAGACAGCAGAATTCATAGTTCCTTTTATCACGGCAAGTCTTCCAGGTCCTGAAGCAGCAAAACAGCCCCAGACCATCACACTACCACCACCATATTTTACTGTTGGTATAATGTTCTTTTTCTGAAATGCAGTGTTCCTTCTACGCCAGATATACTTGGACACACACCTTCCAAAGAGTTCCACTTTTGTCTCATCGGTCCACAGAATGTTGTCCCAAAAGTCTTGGGGATCATCAAGATGTGTTGTGGAGAAATTGAGACGAGCTTTGATGTTCTTTTTGCTCAGCAGTGGTTTTCTCCTTGGAACTCTGCCATGCAGGCCATTTTTGCCCAGTCCTTTCCTGATGGTGGAGGCATGAACGCTGACCTTAACTGAGGCAAGTGAGGCCTGCAGTTCCTTGGATGTTGTTGTGGGGTCTTTTGTGACCTCTTGGATGAGTCGTCGCTGCGCTCTTGGGGTAATTTTGGGTGGCCGGCCACTCCTGGGAAGGTTCACCACTGTTCCATGTCTTCGCCATTTGTGGATAATGGCTCTCACTGTGGTTCGCTGGATTCCCAAAGCTTTGGAAATGGCTTTATAACCCTTTCCAGACTGATAGATCTCAATTACTTTCTTTCTCAATTGTTCCTGAATTTCTTTGGGTCTCGGCATGATGTGTAGCTTTTAAGGATCTTCTGGTGGACCTTACTGTGTCAAGCAGCTCCTATTTAAGTGATGCCTTGATTGTGAACAGGTGTGGCAATAATCAGGCCTGGGTGTGGCTAGAGAAATTGAACTCAGGTGTGGACAACCACAGTTATAGTATGTTTTAACAAGGGGGGCAATCACTTTTTCACACAGGGCCATGATGGTTTGGATTTTTTTTCACCTTTAATAATAAACACCTTCATTTACAAATTGCATTTTGTGTTTACTTGTGTTGTCCTTGACTATTGTTTAAATTGGTTTGATGTTCCGAAACACTTAAGTGTGACAAACATGCAAAGGAACAGGAAATGAGGAAGGGGGCAAACACTTTTTCACACCACTGTATACCACAAATGACACCCCAAAATAAATTCTGCTACTCCTCCTGAGTATTACGATACCACATGTGTGGGACTTTTCCACAGCCTAGCCACTTAAATAGGCCCAACATGCAGGGAGCGCCATCACGTGTTCTAGGAGCATAAATTACACATCTAACTTGTTGACTACCTATTACACATTTGAAGGCCCTGGAGCACCAGGACAATGACACATGACACTGACGTGGCACTGATGACAGATGGCACTGATATGTGGCACTGATGACACGTGACACTGATGTGGCACTGATGACAGATGCCACTAATATGTGGCACTGACACGTGGCACTAATACGTGGCACTGAGGACAGCTGGATGTTCGGGTTCGGCGGGTTCGGCCGAACTTCGGACAAAAAGTCCGGGTTCGGGACCGAACTTGACCCGCACTTGACCCCGAACTCCGAACCCCATTGAAGTCAATGGGACCCGGACTTTTGAACACTAAAATGGCTGTAAAAAAGTCATGGAAAGGGCTAGAGGGCGGCAAATGGCAACAAAATGTTGTTAAGAGCATGGCAAGTGATTTGCAAACAAATGTGGATAGGGAAATAACTTAAAATAACATAAAAAAATAACTTAAAATAAAAATAAAAAAAATGCTGGAGGCCCCCTTCTCAGCAGAAGAGGTACAGGAAGTCATTAAGAACCTCAGAAACTCAACGGCACGATGCCGCACATATGGTGGGAATACCCCAGAATACGCACTTTCTGGAAAAAATTATTAACTTTCATCAGGAGACTGGGTGGGAGACAATGTGAAGGAACCGGAGGCACTGTCAGCAACCCAATCTACTATCGCCTGTACTTGTCCTGGCCTCAACATTCGTACAGCCTCATTAGGCGCGCCAAAATACCGCTGCAGGCTCTGTCGCCTACTCGCACCTGAGGAAGGTGTTTCACTAGTGCTTCTCGACCTTTTGGCTAAGATCAAGTGTAGTATCTGTTCTTATCAGTTGCCAGGAGGTGGCGCTTGTTTCTGTCCCTGTTCTACGGCGGGGTGGAGCAGGGGTGGCGGTTGCTATGCAAAAGCCTGCTGGCGTAAAGGTGACCTGGAGCGGTTTGTAGCCGAAAGGGAAGCCTTCTGGAGAACCACTGGGTTGGCGCTGAAGGGTCGAGTCCCTGGCCTTCTGGCCTGGATTGTGGCAGCTCTAGCTCTGGTCAGTTTTTCGGGTTGGAACACCTGCATGGCAAGTGATCTGCAAACAAATGTGGATAGGGAAATAACTTAAAATAACATAAAAAAATAAAAAATAAAAATAAAATGCTTGAGGCCCCCTTCTCAGCAGAAGAGGTACAGGAAGTCATTAAGAACCTCAGAAACTCAACGGCACGATGCTGCACATATGGTGGGAATACCCCAGAGTATGCACTTTCTGGAAAAAATTATTCAATTTAATGGATAAGATAGTGGGAAAATAAAATACTTGGAAATTAAAAAAAATGAAAAAATTATAATCTTGACCTAGGAGGACGAAATTCAAATGGAGTAGGAGGTTGAGGTGGCGGTGGATGTGGCGGTGTAGGTGGAAGCGGCGGTGGAGGAGGACAAGGTAGCCAACACTGGTTCAAAAATACAACAATGGCTGGGTAATGCTAGTGGTGAATGATGTGTCGAATTCTGTCCCCCGTCGCATAGTGTCCGCCCTGTACTGCGCTTGCTCAGTACGTAGGACAAGGGGATTTTGAAACTCTCCGAAGACGATGCGCGGTGACTCCAGGTTCAAGCCACATCATCCGAGGTTGAAGCCTAGCCAAGCGAGCCCGTGAGGGGCCCTGTTACTATGTGCTACCCTATGTCCACTTGGATGGTCGGGCTTGAACCTGCACTCACTGCACAGGCGACGTTCATCTTTGGAGATTTTGTGAATCTCCTTGTCCTCCGTACTGCGCAAGCACTGCACCTGCGCAGTAAGTGGCCGGACACTATCCGATAGCAAGACAGTTTTCGTCAGAACACCGGTATATGTGTCCATTCTGCACAAGGTACGGCCAAGTCCTGTGGGATCCATGCCTGGTTCATTTTAATGAACGTGAGCTTGTCCACATTGGCTCTGGACAGGCGGCTGCCCCTGTCTGTGATAACGCCCCCTGCCGTGCTAAATACACGTTCAGATAATACACTGGCGGCAGGGCAGGCCAGCACCTCCAAGGCGTAAAGGGCAAGCTCAGGCCATGTGCCCAGTTTGGAGACCCAGAAGTTGAAGGGGGCAGACCCGTCATGCAGTACGTGTAGGCGTGTGCACACATACTGCTCCACCATGTTGGTGAAATGCTGCCTCCTGCTAAGACGTTCCATCTCAGCTGGTGGTGCTGGTTGTTGTGGCGTGCTGACAAAGCTTTTCCACATTCCGGCCATGCTAACCCTGCCTTCCGAGGTGCTGGCGGTGCCCCGGCTGCATTGGCGACCTCTTCCTCCTCCTCTGCCTTCGCCTTGTGCTCCCATCGTACCCCCGCTTCCAAGTGGGAATGCCACCAGCAGCGCGTCTACCAGCGTGCGCTTGTACTCGCGCATCTTACGATCATGCTCCAGTGAGGTAATTAAGGAGGGCACGTTGTCCTTGTAACGGGGATACAGCAGGGTGGCCACCCAATAATCAGCACCAGTTAAAATGTGGGCAACTCGGCGGTCGTTGCGGAGACACTGCAGCATGTAATCGCTCATGTGTGCCAGGCTGCCCAGAGGCAAGGAAAAGCTGTCCTCTGTGGGAGGTGTATCGTCTGTGTCCTCTGTATCCCCCCAGCCACGCACCAGTGATGGACATGAGCTGGTCTGGGTGCCACCCTGCTGTGAACATGGTTCCTCCTCCTCCATCTCCTCCTCATCCTCCACCTCGTCATCCTCCAGAACTGTGCCCTTGCTGCCAGACAATTGTGTACCTGGCACTTGTTGGTGCAGGAACCCACCCTCGTAGCCACTTGTAAATGACTGCCCTGAAAGCCTTGGAAATAAACCCTCTTCCTCCTCCTCCTCCTCCTCATCCTGTGCCACATCCTCTTCCATCATCGCCTGAAGAGTTTTTTCAAGGAGGCATAGAACTGGGATAGTAACGCTGAGAACGGCGTCATCGGCACTGGCCATGTTGGTGGAGTACTCGAAACAGCGCAACAAGGCACACAGCTCTCGCATGGAGGCCCAGTTATTGGCAGTGAAGTGGTGCTGTTCCGCAGAGAGACTCACGCGTGCGTGCTGCACCTGAAACTCCACTATCGCCTGCTGCTGCTCGCACAGTCTGGCAAGCATGTGCAAGGTGGAGTTCCACCTTGTGGGCACGTCACATATGAGACGGTGAGCGGGAAGGCCGAAGTTACGCTGCAGCGCTGACAGGCGAGCAGCAGCAGGGTGAGAACGCAGAAAGTGCGCACAGACGGCCCGCACTTTCTGCAGCAGCTCTGGCATATCGGGGTAATTCTTAAGGAACCTCTGGACCACCAAGTTCAGCAGATGCGCCAGGCAAGGGATGTGCGTCAAACCGGCAAGGCCCAGAGCTGCTACGAGATTTCGCCCATTATCGCACACCACCAGGCCGGGCTTGAGGCTCACTGCCACCAACCACTCATCGGTCTGTTGTTCCATGTCCCTCCACAACTCCTGCGCGGTGTGGGGTTTTTCCCCCAAACAGGAAAGTTTTAAAACTGCCTGCTGTCGTTTAGCCCTGGCTGTGCTGAAGTTGGTGGTGAAGGTGTTACGCTGACCGGATGAGGAGGCGGTAGAGGATGAGGAGGCGGAGTAGGAGGAGTTAGCAACAGGAGGCAAACTGAAGTGCCCTGCAATCCTCGTGGTGGAAGGACATGCGCCAAAGTGCTATCCGCCTCAGGCCCAGCCGCCACTACATTTACCCAGTGTGCTGTTAGGGAGATATAACGTCCCTGACCTTGCTTACTGGTCCACGCATCAGTAGTTAGGTGGACCTTGCCACAGATGGCGTTGCGCAGTGCACACCTGATTTTGTCCCCCACTTGGTTGTGCAGGGAAGGGATAGCTCGTCTGGAAAAGTAGTGGCGGCTGGGCACGACGTACTGTGGGACAGCCAATGACATCAGCCTTTTAAAACTCTGTGTCTCCACCAGACGGAATGACAGCATTTCAAAGGCGAGGAATTTTGAAATGCTGGCATTCAGGGCCAGGGATCGCGGGTGGCTAGGGGGGTACTTCCTCTTCCACTCCAGTGTTTGGGAAATAGAGAGCTGAAAGCTTCCATGGGACATTGTGGAGATGGTTGGTGACCCAGGTGGTAGTGTTGCTGGCAGATCCTCTGTTTGCGGGTTGGCAGGTGTCACTGTCACTACAGAGGTGGATGAAGAGGCCGAGACTGCAGCAGAAGAGGAAGCAGGAGGAGCCAGAGACCTTTCTTGGTTTTTGCGGTGTCTACTCCACTGCATCTCGTGCTTTGCACTTAGATGCCTGGTCATGCAGGTTGTGCTCAGGTTGAGAACGTTTATGCCTCGCTTCAAGCTCTGTATGCACAGCGTGCAAACCACTCGTGTCTTGTCATCAGCACATTGTCTGAAGAACTGCCACGCTAGGGAACTCCTTGGACCTGGCTTTGGTGTGCTCGGTCCCTTGCTGCGTTGGGCAGTAGCAGACGTACTGTCTAGGGGACGGACGCTCCGCTTTTGCACCCTGCTCCCTCTTCTGCTGTGCTGGTGGCTCTGTGCGACCACCACCTCTTCCTCTGAACTACACTGGTCACCTGCATAACGTTGATTCCATGTGGGGTCAAGGACCTCATCGTCCTCCACATCATCTTCCACCCAGTCTTCACCCCTGCCCTCCTTGTCGGTCTGCACAATGGCGAAAGCAGCAGCAGTTGGCACCTGTGTTTCGTCATCATCCGAGACGTGCTGCGATGGTCCTCCCATGTACTCATTATGAAACATAAGTGGTTGGGCATCGGTGCACACAATCTCTTCCACTTCTGGGGCAGGGCTAGGTGGATGGCCCTGGGAAACCCTGCTAACAGAGTCATCAAAAAGCAGAAGAGACTGCTGCATGATTTGGGGCTCAGACTGATTGGCTGATTTGCAAGGGGGTGAGGTGAAAGACTGATGGACATCGGGGGCAGGTGCCAACTCTGAACTTTCATCAGGAGACTGGGTGGGAGACAATGTGAAGGAACCGGAGGCACTGTCAGCAACCCAATCTACTATCGCCTGTACTTGTCCTGGCCTCAACATTCGTACAGCCTCATTAGGCGCTCCAAAATACCGCTGCAGGCTCTGTCGCCTACTCGCACCTGAGGAAGGTGTTTCACTAGTGCGTGTAGCTGGCACAGATCGACCAGGTCCTCTCCCTGCAACAGGAGCGCCACCAGCAGCACCACGACCCGGGCCACGTCCCCTTTTTGATGATCTCCTCATATTTTCAAAATTTATGATCTCGCCCTATATGGGTGTTTTTGTCTATAGCAGAATACACGTACAGTGTCTAAAGCGTTTATGAACACGCAGAAAATGCTATTGGGGAAAAAAAAAAAAACACTGCAAAATTAAATTTTTTTGCAATGTTTTTCCAATATCAGAATACACGGATAGTGTCTAAAGCGTTTATGAAAACGCAGAAAATGCTATTGGGAAGAAAAAAAACACTGCAAATTAAATTTTTTTTTTGCAATGTTTTTCCAATATCAGAATAAATGGATAGTGTCTAAAGCGATTCTGAAAACGCAGAAAATGCTATTGGGAAGAAAAAAAACACTGCAAAATTAAATTTTTTTGCAATGTTTTTCCAATATCAGAATAAACGGACAGTGTCTAAAGCGTTTATAAAAACGCAGAAAATGCTATTGGGAAGAAAAAAAACACAGCAAAATTAAATTTTTTTGCAATGTTTTTCCAATATCAGAATACACGGATAGTGTCTACAGCGTGTATGTATGAACACGCAGAAAATGCTATTGGAAAAAAAAAAACACAGCAAAATTAAATTTTTTTGCAATGTTTTTCCAATATCAGAATACACGGATAGTGTCTACAGCGTGTATGTATGAACACGCAGAAAATTCTATTGGGAAAAAAAAAAAACACAGCAAAATTAAATTTTTTTGCAATGTTTTTCCAATATCGGAAAAAAAAAACACAGCAAAATAAAAATTTTTTGCAATGTTTTTCCAATATCAGAATACACGGATAGTGTCTACAGCGTGTATGTATGAACACGCAGAAAATTCTATTGGGAAAAAAAAAAAACAGCAAAATTAAATTTTTTTGCAATGTTTTTCCAATATCAGAATACACGGACAGTATCTAAAGCATGTATGAACACGCAGAAAATGCTATTGGGGAAAAAAAAAAAACACAGCAAAAAATTAAATTTTTTTGCAATGTTTTTCCAATAGCAGAATACACACAGACTATGGTGTATCTCTTACTATATGCAGTGTTGGTCCTAATGGTGCACTGAGCTTGCAGGTAAAACTTATATTTTGTCTGGCACTGGCCTCATGGCACTGTTAAAAGACTGTGCACTGCACCCCAGCCAGGGTACAATTGATTTAGGAATCTCTTCAATAATTCTCTCTGCCTCTTTCTTTTGCTTAATAAAGAAACTCCCTACTCTACTCTAGCTATCTAGATCGCTCACTGATCTAACTAATTAGAAGAAAATTAAAGGAATGTGGACTGACTGACTGACTTTATCACACTAACTCCTAAAAATCCTCTCTCTCAGCAGCACAGGAACCTGTCTATAGCAGAATGACGCTGTGTGCTGTGTGTCTGGACTATATATAGAGGCTGGGTCACATGCTGCACTGGCCAATCACAGCCATGCCATTAGTAGGCATGGCTATGTTGGCTTCTAAGGGCACACTAGTGAAACTAGCGTCGATTGGCTGCCATGCAGCTGTTAAAAAGGCGCCAATACATCGCCGAACACCGGACCCGAACCCGAACTTACAGCCAATAGTTCGGGTTCGGGTCCGGGTCCCGGACACCCAAAAGTCCGGTACATACCTGTTATACTGATATTGTGGTAATATTTCACCATTTTCGCAGTTATGTACTCTATTTTTTACTGTACTGTACAGTTAAGACAATATTTTTTTGTTTTAAAAATCCTCTTGATCTCTCTCTCTATCTTTAATGTGTTTCTATTGCATAAAAGTGTGTTTAAAGACCTTTAAATGCTATTAAAAAATTAACAAAACATGCCTAGGGTGTATTTAAATAGGGTCTTTCTATTTCGCGGTTTTTCACTTTTCGCGGGTGGGTCCGGAACCTAACCCCAGCGATGGAGGGGGGTTTACTGTATTTCTTAAATCAAGTGGGCATCCCATATGCACCCCATCCAAGTTCTACAGTATACCCCTAATAAAACAAAAACAAAACAAAGTACGAGGACTGTTACTTGACTGTCTGTAAATTTGTGTACCTAGCTGTGCAGGGTGGGAGACGGAACACAATCACCTTCTTCAGTAACACTTATGCCGCGTACACACGTGCGGACTTTTGCCGGCGGACCTAGTCCAGCGGACAATCCCGCCGGACTTTCCAGCTGGGTCCGCTGGACTTTCCGAGCGTGTGGACTTGCCCACACACGTGCGGACTTGCCCACACACGCACGGACTTCTCCGGCGGATAATCCGCCGGCCAAAGTCCGCGGGACTTTTGAAAATGAACGGACTTGCCGCTCATCGGCAAGTCCGTTCATTTAGCACGTGACTTCAGATTACGTAGCTAGCGTAGGCAGTAAATGCCGCCGCGCCAGCTCCGTCACCTATCATGGATTTAAAGGGACTCCCCACGCGGAAAAAACGGCGTGGGGGTTCCCCCCAAATCCACGTCAGACCCTTATCCGAGCACGCAGCCTGGCAGGCCAGGAAAGGGGTGGGGACGAACGAGCGCCCCCCCTCCTGAGCCGTACCAGGCTGCGTGCCCTCAACATGGGGGGTGCCCTGGGGAAAGGGGGGCCGTGCGCCCCCCCACCCCAAAGCACCTTGTCCCCATGTTGATGAGGACAAGGGCCTCTTCCCGACAACCCTGGCCGTTGGTTGTCGGGGTCTGCGGGCGGGGGCTTATCGGCATCTGGGAGCACCCTTTAATAAGGGGGCCCCCAGATACTGGCCCCCCACCCTATGTGAATGAGTATGGGGTACGATGTACCCCTACCCATTCACCTAAGGTGTAAAATGTAAAGTTAAAAAAACACCCACACTTTTGAAAAAATAGTTTATTGCACTGCTCCGGGGGTCTTCTTCCGTCTTGGGGGTCTTCTCGCCGGACTCCCCCGCCATTTACCAAGCTCTTTTACCGAGCGGGGGAAGTCCGGCTACCTTCTTCGTCGTCGCCGCCGTCTGGGGGTCTCGATCCGCCTTCGGGGGTCTTCCAGGGGTCTCTTCTGTTCTTGCGGCGGTCGTCGTCTTCCGCGCCGCCGGCGCCTTGTCCTTCTTCTTGTCCTTCTTCTTGTTCTTGTTCTTATTCTTCTTCTTGTTCTTCTTCTTCTTCTTCTTCTTCTTCCGATGTTGACCCGACGATCTCTCTGCCCGGAATGCCTGTGCCGCTCTGCGCTAGGACTTATATAGGGGCATGGGGACAGGGTCACATGTTCATGTCACATGGTGACCCCGCCCCCTTGCGATGTCACAGTCCCAGCATCCTCCGGGACTGTGACAACACAAGGGGGCGGGGTCACCATGTGACATGAACATGTGACCCTGTCCCCATGCCCCTATATAAGTCCTAGCGCAGAGCGGCACAGGCATTCCGGGCAGAGAGAGCGTCGGGTCAACATCGGAAGAAGAAGAAGAAGAACAAGAACAAGAACAAGAAGAAGGACAAGAAGAAGGACAAGAAGAAGGACAAGGCGCCGGCGGCGCGGAAGACGACGACCGCCGCAAGAACAGAAGAGACCCCCGGAAGACCCCCGAAGGCGGATCGAGACCCCCAGACGGCGGCGACGACGAAGAAGGTAGCCGGACTTCCCCCGCTCTGTAAAAGAGCTTGGTAAATGGCGGGGGAGTCCGGCGAGAAGACCCCCAAGACGGAAGAAGACCCCCGGAGCAGTGCAATAAACTATTTTTTCAAAAGTGTGGGTGTTTTTTTAACTTTACATTTTACACCTTAGGTGAATGGGTAGGGGTACATCGTACCCCATACTCATTCACATAGGGTGGGGGGCCGGTATCTGGGGGCCCCCTTATTAAAGGGTGCTTCCAGATGCCGATAAGCCCCCGCCCGCAGACCCCGACAACCAACGGCCAGGGTTGTCGGGAAGAGGCCCTTGTCCTCATCAACATGGGGACAAGGTGCTTTGGGGTGGGGGGGCCGCACGGCCCCCCTTTCCCCAGGGCACCCCCCATGTTGAGGGCACGCGGCCTGGTACGGCTCAGGAGGGGGGGGGGCGCTCGTTCGTCCCCACCCCTTTCCTGGCCTGCCAGGCTGCGTGCTCGGATAAGGGTCTGACATGGATTTGGGGGGGACCCCCACGCCGTTTTGAACGCACTTTACTCGGTGTAAAAGTCCGGCGGACCTCCGCCAAAACTCCGGCGGGAAATGGGAGGTGGATCCCCTATGTCAATGAGGCGATAGCACGGGTTGTATTGGAGGACCGGTTCTAACGTTGCTACTGGTTTTCACCAGAGCCCGCCGCAAGGCGGGATGGACTTGCAGCGGCGGTAGCAACCAGGTCGTGTCCTCCAATAGCAACTCGACCCCACTGACAGCTGAGACAGGCACGGTACACAGGGATAGAGCAGAGGCGAGGTCAAACGTAGCAAAAGGTCAAGGCAGGTGGCAATGGTTCGTAGTCAGGGGCAACAGCAGGGGTCTGGATACACAAGCAGGAGCAAAACACAAAAACGCTTTCACTGGGCACTACGGCAACACAAGATCCGGCCAGGATAGGAAGGGGAAGTGGGTTTATAAAGAATTTGGGCGTAACAGTACTTTGGGCCAGGCACCAATCACTTGTGCGCTGGCCCTTTAAGACATAGCCGAGTTGCGCGCGCGCGCGCGCCTGGGGAGCGGGGACGCGCGCGCCGGGAGAAACAGACGGGGGCAGGTGAGGAGAGAGAGATGCGATCCCCGGGCGGACGAAGGCCGCAGCGAGGATCGCATCCCATCGGCAGAGCAGCGCCTGCGGTCAGAGGAGCTGACCGAGGCGCTGCAGGACAACGGGCGCCGTGAGCGCTCCGGGATGGATGGGACACCCGGAGCGCTCGGCGTTACAGTACCCCCCCCCCCCCTTGGGTCTCCCCCTCTTCTTGGGTCTCCCCCTCCTCCTGGAGCCCCAGAAGCTGAGGATGAGATCTTTGTCTATGATGTTACCCTCAGGTTCCCAGGACCTCTCCACAGGACCACAATTCTCCCAGTCAACAAGATAGAACCGCTTACCTCGGACGGTTCTAGAGGCGAGGATCTCTTTAACGGAGAAGATGTCGGAGGACCCGGAGACAGGAGCAGGGGCGATGACCTTGGGGGAAAAGCGATTAATGATAAAGGGTTTGAGGAGGGAAACATGGAAAGAGTTGGGGATGCGGAGGGAAGGGGGAAGATGCAGTTTGTAGGACACGGAATTGATCCGAGCCTTGACCTTGAATGGACCGAGGTAGCGGGGACCCAACTTGTAACTGGGGATGCGGAACCTGATGTACCTGGAGGAGAGCCACACCCTATCACCAGGGGAGAAGACAGGAGGAGGTCTTCTTTTACTGTCAGCATGTTTCTTCATGCGAGAAGAGGCCAGGGCAAGCGACTTTTGGGTCTCTTTCCAGATGGACGACAGTTCTTGGGTGACTTCGTCTACAGCAGGGACTCCGGAAGAAGTGGGGAAGGGTAGGGGGGGTAGAGGATGACGGCCGTATACTACAAAGAAGGGTGATCTAGAGGAGGACTCAGACTCTTTCAGGTTGTAAGAAAATTCTGCCCAGGGCAAGAGGTCAGCCCAGTCGTCTTGACGAGCAGAGACAAAGTGTCGCAGGTAGGCCCCAAGGATTTGGTTGACTCTCTCCACTTGTCCATTGGACTGTGGATGGTAGGCAGAGGAAAAGTCCAGTTTGACTTTCAATTGACTGCAGAGGGCTCTCCAGAATTTAGACACGAACTGAACGCCTCTATCCGAGACGATGTGAGATGGAAGTCCATGAAGACGAAAAATCTGGAGGAAGAAATGTTTTGCAAGTATAGGTGCAGAAGGGAGACCTGGAAGCGGGACAAAATGTGCCATTTTGGAGAAGCGATCAACGACCACCCATATGGCAGTATGGCCGTGGGAAGGAGGAAGGCCGTGATGAAGTCCATAGCTATGTGGGCCCAAGGTTGTTCAGGCACAGGCAAAGGATGAAGAAGACCAGCAGGCTTTTGGTGAGGGGTCTTGTCTCGAGCACATATAGTACAGGCTTGTACAAAGTCCGTCACATCCTTTTTTAAGGAGGGCCACCAGTAATACCTGGAAATCAGTTGGGAGGACTTCTTGACTCCAGGATGACCAGCTAGCTGAGAGGAGTGGCCCCATTTGAGGATCTGAAGACGAAGACGTGGGGGGACCAAGGTTTTCCCAGGAGGAACTTGCACCAAAGAGGCAGAGGCAGAAGAGATCAGACACTCAGGGGGTATAATGTGTTGTACCGGAGACTCGGACTCAGAAGTATCGGTGGAACGTGATAGGGCGTCAGCCCTGACATTTTTGTCCGCGGGACGGAAATGGATCACAAAATTGAAGCGGGCAAAAAACAACGACCATCTAGCTTGACGTGGGTTTAATCGCTGGGCAGACTGGAGATAAGAGAGATTTTTGTGATCCGTGAAGATCGTGATGGGGTGAACGGATCCCTCAAGGAGATGTCTCCATTCCTCAAGTGCCAGCTTAATGGCCAGTAATTCACGGTCTCCGATGGCATAGTTCTTTTCAGGGGGAGAAAAAGTCTTAGAAAAAAACCCACAGGTTATGTTCTTGCCCTTAGAATCTTTCTGAAGAAGCACAGCTCCAGCTCCCACAGAGGAGGCATCGACCTCCAGGAGAAACGGTTTGAGAGCATCAGGCCTGGACAAAATGGGTGCAGAGGCAAAGACAGACTTGAGGTGGTTAAATGCCTCATCAGCTTGAGGAGGCCAGGACCTAGGATTCGCAGCCTTTTTGGTTAGCGCCACAATAGGCGCGACAATGGTGGAGAAGTGAGGAATAAACTGGCGATAATAATTGGCGAATCCGAGGAACCGCTGGATGGCCCGTAGTCCAGTAGGACGTGGCCAGTTTAGGACGGCAGAAAGCTTCTCAGGGTCCATTTGGAGACCTTGTCCAGAGACTAAGTAACCCAGGAAGGGAAGACTGCAGCGTTCAAAGAGACATTTCTCTAGTTTGGCGTAAAGATGGTTATCTCGGAGCCGTTGGAGTACTTGACGGACATGAAGATGATGCACCTCCAAGCTAGAGGAGAAAATCAGGATATCGTCCAGATAGACAACAACACAAGAGTACAGCAAATCCCTGAAAATCTCATTTACAAAGTCTTGGAAAACCGCAGGAGCATTGCATAAACCAAAGGGCATGACGAGATATTCAAAGTGTCCGTCACGGGTGTTAAAGGCGGTTTTCCATTCATCGCCTTTACGGATACGGATGAGATTATATGCGCCCCGGAGGTCCAGCTTGGTAAAAATTCTTGCTCCGCGCAAACGGTCAAAAAGTTCAGAGATAAGGGGCAGCGGGTAGCGATTTTTTACAGTGATCTTATTAAGATTACGATAGTCAATGCAGGGACGTAAGGACCCGTCCTTTTTGGCGACAAAGAAGAATCCTGCTCCAGCAGGGGAAGAAGACTTGCGGATGAAGCCTCTTTTGAGGTTTTCCTGGATGTAGTCTGTCATAGCTTGTGTCTCCGGGATGGAGAGAGGGTAGATCCTGCCCCGGGGCGGAGTGGTGCCAGGAAGAAGATCAATAGGGCAATCAAAGGGTCTATGTGGCGGCAGGACCTCAGCTTGTTTCTTGCAAAATACATCGGCAAAGTCCCGGTAGGGCTTGGGGAGACTAGGCAGAGAGGTAGCGACGAAAACTTGTTTAGTGGGCACCGCTTTGAGGCAATGCCTGTGGCAGGAGGGACCCCAACTTTTGATGTCCCCCGAGGCCCAGTCGAGGGTAGGAGAATGTAGCTGGAGCCAGGGTAGGCCCAAAAGGATCTCAGAGGTACAGTTGGGTAACACAAAGAAGCTAATCTTTTCGTGATGGAGAACTCCAATTTTCATGAGGAGAGGTTCAGTGTGATAGCGCACGATACAGTTCAGGTTTTGACCATTTACAGAGGTGATGAAAAAAGGCTTGACGAGACGGATAACTGGAACATTAAATTTGTTGATGAGTGAGGCTTCAATGAAGTTTCCTGCAGAACCAGAGTCCAGAAAGGCCACAGCGGAGAAAGAGGACTTCTTGGGCAACGAAATCCTCACTGGAACAGTCAGACGTGGAAAGGAGGAATCCCCACCTAGTAACGCCTCTCCCACGTTAGCTAGGTGCAAGCGTTTCCCTGACGCTGAGGGCGGATAGAGCAATCCTTTAAAAAATGGTCAGGACTGGCGCAATACAGGCACAAATTATGGTCTCGGCCTCTCTTGTGTGGTCAGGCGTGACCGATCCACTTGCATAGCCTCCTCAGCGGGAGGCACAGGAACAGGTTGCAGAGGATTCTGGAAGAGAGGAGCCAGGTGAGGAAACCGCCTGACGCGAACAAAGTCTCTTTCTTGGCGTAGCTCTAGGCGTCGTTCGGAATAACGCATGTCAATGCGGGTGGCCAGCTGGATGAGTTCGGACAGGGTAGCAGGAATTTAGCAGGAATTTCTCGTGCGGCCAGCACATCTTTGACGTGACTGGATAGGCCCTTTTTGAAGGTCGCGCAGAGGGCCTCATTGTTCCAAGAGAGTTCAGATGCCAGGGTGCGGAACTGAATGGCGTAATCGCCTACTGAAGAATTCCCCTGGACAAGGTTCAGGAGAGCCGTCTCGGCAGAGGAAGCCCGGGCTGGCTCCTCGAAGACACTGCGAACTTCAGAAAAGAAGGCCGGGATTGAAGCTGTGGCAGGATCGCCCCGGTCCCAAAGCGGTGTAGCCCAGGCTAGGGCCTTATCAGATAGCAGGCTAACCACGAATGCCACCTTTGACCGCTCTGTGGGGAATTGGTCCGATAACATCTCCAGATGGAGGGAACACTGGGATAGGAACCCTTGGCACAGCTTGGGATCCCCATTGAACTTGTCAGGAAGAGATAGGCGGACTCTAGCAGCAGCAACTCGTGGTGGAGGAGATGCCGGAGCAAGAGGTGGAGATGGCAGAAGCTGCTGCAGCATAGCAGTCAACTGCGCCAATTGCTGACCCTGTTGAGCGACCACCGTGGTCAGGTCCGAGAGGCTTGGCAGCGGGACCTCAGCGGGATCCATGGCCGGATCTACTGTTACGCTCCGGGTATGGCGGGAAATGGGAGGTGGATCCCCTATGTCAATGAGGCGATAGCACGGGTTGCATTGGAGGACCGGTTCTAATGTTGCTACTGGTTTTCCCCAGAGCCCGCCGCAAGGCAGGATGGACTTGCAGCGTCGGTAGCAACCAGGTCGTGTCCTCCAATAGCAACTCGACCCCACTGACAGCTGAGACAGGCACGGTACACAGGGATAGAGCAGAGGCGAGGTCAAACGTAGCAAAAGGTCAAGGCAGGTGGCAATGGTTCGTAGTCAGGGGCAACAGCAGGGGTCTGGATACACAAGCAGGAGCAAAACACAAAAACGCTTTCACTGGGCACTACGGCAACACAAGATCCGGCCAGGATAGGAAGGGGAAGTGGGTTTATAAAGAATTTGGCCGTAACAGTACTTTGGGCCAGGCACCAATCACTTGTGCGCTGGCCCTTTAAGACATAGCCGAGTTGCGCGCGCGCGCCTGGGGAGCGGGGCGGCGGGGGACGCGCGCGCCGGGAGAAACAGGCGGGGGCAGGTGAGGAGAGAGAGATGCGATCCCCGGGCGGACGGAGGCCGCCGCGAGGATCGCATCCCATCGGCAGAGCAGCGCCTGCGGTCAGAGGAGCTGACCGAGGCGCTGCAGGACAACGGGCGCCGTGAGCGCTCCGGGATGGATGGGACACCCGGAGCGCTCGGCGTTACATATTAGTAAGACTGTTTAGTTTGCATACAATTCATGTTGTAACAAAAGTCATTTAAAACAGCTGAAGGAGCAGATTATTGTGCTACCATTATGTTTACCTGCTTGGGGAATGGATACATTGAACAGGAGTTGCCTTCTTACCACCCGGGGGGCCTTTGCATGCCTTTATCCAACCCTTGGACACCAACAATGGGCCACCATTCCTTCCACTGACACCAAAGATGGGGCAACTATTCCTTCCCTTAATATCAACGATTGCCACTATTCCACCTTTTAATACAAGGGACTATTTCTCAGACTGCCACCAACAATGGAGCACCATTGCCCCCACTGACACCAGTGATTAAGCATTGTATACTCTCACTGATGTCAAAGCATTTTCTACTCACAATTGTCACATTCCAGCCTCTAGAAAGTCTAAAGCACAGTAAAACTGGCCCTTTGTCAGAAGGTGTCAGGGAAGGCATGGCCGTGCAGCAGGAATCACAAAGTAGACGCACCCATTAACAGCATGTCGGCACGCGCACACGTGTGCCTGCGCGCACACGTGCGCCTGTCACCAACGTTGGCGCCAAAGGGGCTATTTAAAGTGAGTGCACCAAAGACTCTTTACTGTTTCATCTGCAGCTTCTGCGTGTCCTGAAACCTGTTATCTGTGCTGACCTCTGATCTTTGACCCAGCTTGCTCTTACTAACCATGTCTGCTTGATACTCTGACTCCGGCTTGTTTTTTGGACTTCTCTTCTGCCTGCTGCTCTTCCTGATCCACCAGAACGTTACTGACCTGGCCTGCCTGAGTCTGCTCTGCAAATTGCACCAATTCCTGTTTCTTCTGCCATCCAGTCTGCCACAGTTCTGGTCCACCAGAACGTTACTGACCCGGCCTGCCTGAGTCTGCTCTGCGAATCGCACCAATTCCTGTTTCTTCTGCCATCCAGTCTGCCACAGTTCTGGTCTACCCAGCCCTACCGGTCTGCCTGCGGCATCTTCAGCCACGAGCATCCAGCCATACCGATACTTGACTGATCCTAGGCACTCCTGCGTCACCGTGCTTCTGTGGCTGCTGTCTCAACCTCAGGGGCCCACAAGCCGGTGCAGCAAGAGAGGCTCTCCTCCACACGTCAGGCTCATGATCCAGGTACGTGACAGAAGGTTTGGTGTGGATTCTGTTTAGGCAGGGCACCAAACCAGGGGTCTCCAAACGTTCTAAACAAACATCGGGTGCTTATGTGTCTGGAAGAGTACGGCACAATGCCATTTTTAATAAGTCGCCAGTGTACTTCAGATTTGGTGAATGCAGTTGAGCATATTTAGCAAATATTGGGCAAATGTATGCAAAACTTAGAAGGGACTTTTGATCAATTACTTGCATGAAGTGAAATAACAAATGTATTGTCCAGTATGTGTTATCTAAGTTGTATTACCAATTTCTGGATGCAATGCATTTTTTATGGATGAAATGGGACCTGGGTGTCTTAGTAGATGATAGGCTCAGCAATGACATGCAATGCCAAACTGCTGCTAACAAAGCAAACAGAATATTGGCATGCATTAAAAAGAGATTAACTCTAGAGATAAAACGATAATTCTCCCGCTCTACAAGACTCTGGTCCGGCCGCACCTGGAGTATGCTGTCCGGTTCTGGGCACCAGTCCTCAGGAAGGATGTACTGGAAATGGAGCAAGTACAACGAAGGGCAACTAAGCTAATAATGGGTCTGGAGGATATTAGTTATGAGGAAAGGTTGCGAGCACTGAACTTATTTTCTCTGGAGAAGAGACGCTTGAGAGGGATATGATTTAAATTTATAAATACCGTACTGGTGACCCCACAATAGGGATAAAACTTTTTAGCGGAAGGGAGTTTAACAAGACACGTGGCCACCTTAATGGTAAGATAAATAATAAAGTTAAAAAGTGTAGTGCATTTTTTTATCACTGGTCACTGTATTGGTGTTACTGGACCCCAAAAAAGTGTGACTTAGTGTCCGATTTGTCCACAGCAATGTTGCAGTCCTACAAAAAAATCACGGATCGCCACCATTACTAGTAAAAGAATATAGTAAAAAAAAATCCATAAATATATCCCGTGGCCCGCGGCGCCATCCGAGGTGGCCCGCCACGTCTTGCCCTGAGATGGCGGGTCGGGAAGCCCTGATCGCGGGCTCCCGAACCGCCATCTCCGAGCATCAGCTAGAACGGAGCCGCCGCTAAAGGAAGCAGAGCCGATGCTTCCTGTATAGCGCCGGCTCCTGTCACAGGCGGAGTGATATCACATGCACTCCGCCTTTGACAGGAATGTGTACTGCAGCTGCATGGTTCCTGAGATCTCACAGCCGCCAGCAGTGCCAGAGCCAGCAGTGCCAGTACCAGTACCCATCAGAAGTACCAGTACCCACTACCAGTACCAGCCAGCAGTACCAGTACCAGTACCCACCAGCAGTACCAGAGCCAGCAGTGCCAGTACCAGTACCCACCAGAAGTACCAGTACCCACCAGTACCAGCCAGCAGTACCAGTACCAGTACCAGCCAGCAGTACCAGTACCAGCCAGCAGTACCTGCCAGCAGTACCAGTACCAGCCAGCAGTACCCACCACCAGTACCAGCCAGCAGTACCCGCCAGCACCACCAGTACCCGCCAGCAGTACCAGTACCCGCCAGCAGTATCAGTACCCGCCAGCAGTACCAGCCAGCAGTACCAGTACCCACCACCAGTACCAGCCAGCAGTACCAGTGCCCACCACCAGTACTAGCCACCAGTACCCGCCAGCAGTACCAGTACCCGCCAGCAGTATCAGTACCCGCCAGCAGTACCAGCCAGCAGTACCGGTACCCACCACCAGTACCAGCCAGCAGTACCAGTGCCCACCACCAGTACTAGCCACCAGTACCCGCCAGCAGTACCAGTACCCGCCAGCAGTATCAGTACCAGCCAGCAGTACCAGTCACCAGTACCCACCAGCAGTACCAGTACCAGCCAGCAGTACCAGTCAGAAGTACCCGCCACCAGTACCCATCAGCAGTACTAGCCACCAGTATCAGTACCCGCCAGCAGTACCAGTACCAGCCAGCAGTACCAGCCACCAGTACCAGTACCCATCAGCAGTACTAGCCACCAGTACCAGTCACCAGTACCAGTACCCCCCAGCAGTACCAGTACCCACCAGCAGTACCAGTACCAGCCAGCAGTACCAGTCACCAGTACCCACCAGCAGTACCAGTACCAGCCAGCAGTACCAGTCACCAGTACCCGCCAGCAGTACCAGTACCCGCCACCAGTACCCATCAGCAGTACTAGCCACCAGTATCAGTACCCGCCAGCAGTACCAGTACCAGCCAGCAGTACCAGTCACCAGTACCAGTACCCATCAGCTGTACTAGCCACCAGTACCAGTCACCAGTACCAGTA
Organism: Lithobates sylvaticus; assembly: GCA_028564925.1. NCBI lineage: Eukaryota > Metazoa > Chordata > Amphibia > Anura > Ranidae > Lithobates > Lithobates sylvaticus. Next base: position 37,062,413 of record CM053029.1, on the reverse strand, counting down.
CCCACCAGCAGTACCAGTACCCACCAGCAGTACCAGTACCCACCAGCAGTACCCGCCACCAGTACCAGTACCCACCAGCAGTACCAGCAACCAGAACCAGTACCCACCAGCAGTACCCACCAGCAATACCAGTACCAGCCAGCAGTATCAGTACAAGTACCAGCCAGCAGTACCAGTACCCACCAGCAGTACCAACCACCAGTACTAGCCACCAGTTCCAGTACCAGCCAGCAGTACCAGTACCCACCAGCAGCACCAACCACCAGTTCCAGTCACCAGTAACCACCAGCAGTACCCACCAGCAGCACCAGTACCCACCAGCAGCACCAGTACCCACCAGCAGTACCAGTACCCACCAGCAGTACCAGTACCCACCAGCAGTACAAGTAGCAGAAAGCAGTTTCATCCAGCAGTACCAGTACCAGCCAGCAGTACCAGTACCCACGAGCAGTACCAACCACCAGTTCCAGTCAGCAGTACCAGTCAGCAGTACCAGTCAGCAGTACCAGTACCAGTACCAGTCAGCAGTACCAGTACCAGTCAGCAGTACCAGTACCAGTCAGCAGTACCAGCCAGCAGTACCAGTACCAGCCAGCAGCACCAGTACCCATCAGCAGCACCAGTACCCATCAGTACCCGCCAGCAGTACCAGTAGCTGCAAGCAGTTTCAGCCACCAGTACCAGTACCCGCCAGCAGTACCAGTACCCGCCAGCAGTACCAGTCAGCAGTACCAGCAGGCAGTACCCAACAGCAGTACCAGCCAGCAGTACCAGCCCTGAAGGACAGCCAGCAGCAGCCACCAGTTATAACCACCTGGGGAACAGCAGCAACCAGCTGCAGGAATCCTGAGGAAGAAGTGAAGATTGAGGTCAGTTGAGGAGCAGGTAAACCGCTGTGCATCAGTGTGAAAGCAGCCTAGTCCCCTTTCACATGATCGGTCCGATTGGGTCCGCCTGAAAAACAGACAGGCAGAACCGATCAGACCCTCCATTCACCTCTATAGAGCGGCAGATGTAAACAGACGCCTATCTGCAATCCGATCTGCTTAAAAAACAGAAGGGGATCTGTCCCCTTCTGTCTGGGCAGATAGGAGGGCCCTTAGGGTAGAGCGGGCTGCATCTGTGTCTGCTCTACATATGCAGAATGGACACAGACCTGCCATCCGCCCGCTACGCTCATTGTGGCCCGCGACCGGTTACCAAGTCGCTAAAGTGGCCCTCGCTCCTCAAAAGGTTGGGCACCCCAATATAAACAAAAAAAAGACCGACAATTTTGAAAACAAAAACAATATTTTTACTTTCTGCTATAAAACATTCAAAATAAAAATAAAAAAATCTAATTTCTTTATACATTTAGGCCAATATGTATATAGCATATGTTCGGGCCGAACTTTATGCAGTGTTCGGGGCAAATTCGAAAGCCTCCGGAACACCGTTAAAGTCTATGGGACACTAACATGAAAAATCTAAAGTGCTCATTTTAAATGCTTATATGCAAATTATTGTCATAAAAAGTGTTTGGGGACCTGGGTCCTGACCCAGGGGACATGTATCAATTCAAATTTTTTATTTAAAAACGGCCGTTTTTTTCGGGATCAGTGATTTTGTTAATGCTTAAAGTGAAATAATAAAAATTAAATATTCCTTTAACCTCCTGAGATCCGCGCTATAGCCGAATGACGGCTACAACGCGGATCTATATTGCTGGGATGACTTCCTATGACGTTGTCCCTTGCACGAGCGGCCTGCGTGCCCCCTGAAGGGCGTGCGCGGCGTGCTTTGTGATCAGCGAGTCTGTGAGACTCGCTGGATCACAGATCCGAGTAAGGGGTCGTTCCCGACCCCTTATCACCTGGTCAGCTGTCAGCCAATGACAGCTGATCATGTGATATCAACAGAGCCAGCAATCGGCTGTTTTTCCTCCTCGCGCTGACAGTGCGAGGAGAAAAAAAAAAGCCGATCACCGGCGGCAGTGAGTTAGTCCCGATCACTGCGATGTGCCCCGGGTCCACGGTGCCCACCTGTGCCCTCTACAAGTGCCGCCTACCAGTGCCCACCAGCTCCACCTGTCAGTGTTCACCAGCTCCACCTGTCATTGCCCACAGTGCCACCTGTCAGCGCCCACAGTGCCACCTGTCAGCGCCCACAATGCCATCTGCCAGTGCCCACAGTGCCATCTGTCAGTGCCACCTGTCAGTGCCCACAATAAGTGCCTGAACAGTGCTACACATCAGTGTCACCTACCAGTGCCCATTAGTGTCACCCCCCAGTGCCCATCAGTGCCAACTATCAGTGCCCATCAGTGCCAACTATCAGTGCCCATCAGTGCCAACTATCAGTGTCATCTATCAGTGCCCATCTGTGCCACCCATCCGTGCCACCCATCCATGTCACCCATCAGGGCCCATCAGTGCCATCTTATCTGTGCCCATCAGTACTGACTTATCTGTCCCCATCAGTGCAGCCTATCAGTGCCCACCAGTGCCGCCTCATCAGCGCATATCAATTAAGCAGAAAAATTACCTGTTTGCAAAATTTTATAACAAACTATTAAACATGATTTTTTTTTTTCCATATTTTTTTGTTTGTTAAGCAAAAAATAAAAACCCGAGCTGTGATTAAATACCACCAAAAAAAGCTGTATTTGTGGGAAAAAAATTATAAAAATTTCATTTGTGTACAGTGTTGTATGACCGCGTGATTGTCATTCAAAGTGCGTCAGCGCCGAAAGCTGAAAATTGGTCTGGGCAGGAGGGGGGTCTAAGTGCCCAGTAAGCAAGTGGTTAAATATCGTGCCTGGGGAGTGTCTATAGTATGCCTGTAAAGTGGCGCATTTTTCCCATGTTTAGAACAGTATCACAGCAAAATGACATTTCTAAAGGAAAAAATGTTCTGACAAATTTTTTGCCTGTTCAGTATGTTCTGGTGCAAACCGAACCGGGGAGGGGGGGGGGGGGGTGTTCGGCGCAAATCCCTATTAACAACCACCATCGATCTGTTGAAAAAATGAAGACAACAGAGATACCCAATTTTTTCAACTGTTTTACAATTGCGGATCTCTGTATCTGCATCCAGCATATTCTATGTATTGTATATGTGACCACTTCTTTTAACTTTTAATACTTTATATATTTTTGTATGTGACCTTATAGTTGTTCACTGCCCTTTTAAAGTCCCGCCTAGAGGAAAATTGTCTTTAAACTATCTAATTTAGGGATGTGGGTCAGTGCAGATTATGCGTTGTGACAATTAGCACCATCCAAAACAACAGCAGCAATAGGGCCACTGCAGAACATGTGAAAGAGTCCCGCTGTGAGGCCATCAGGTTCGGTTCACACCGCTGTGACCCTAAAGTCCTGCAACTTTTGATTTCCTTGTGATTTAACAAATTCGCAGAAAAGTAGTGCAGGAATCTTTTTTTTGGTTGTTGCGACTTTAGTCGAATTGATTAAGATGGCACCCATTAAAATGATTGTGTTTTGAATTGTTATGTGACTTTATGTGTTGCAAGTCCGAGCAGTGTGAACCAGGCCTTTTAAAGAGGAAGTAAACCCTAATGAGTTTACTTCCTCTTTGTTTCCCTACAAAGGTAAAGCATAATGGACTACTATGCATCGCATAGTAGTCCATTATGTGTCACTTACCTGACACAGGAGCCAGCAAAGTCACCTCTGTCCCCTTGTGTACGGAGACTCCATCTTCTTGGTGGGTCTCGCGGCTCCGGCGCTGTCATTCGACGGCGCCGCAATGACATCACCCCCGCGCATGCGCACGGGAGCCACCACTCGCTGCATATCGCCGTTGAGATCAGCTTTCTCAGTGCGCCTACGCGCCGCTGTCTATGGCGCATGAGCCGTAGACAGCAGTGCCTGTCTTTTGGCAAATATCTCCTAAACCGTGTAGGTTTAGGAGATATTTCTTTAACCTACAGCTAAGCCTTAATCTAGGCTTACCTGTAGGTCCAAGTGGTTTGTAAGGGTTTACAACCACTTTAAAAGGCTCTAGGACCAGAGGAAAGGGCCCCAGGACAAATGTAAAGGGCCCCAGGGCTGAAGGGGGGCCCATCATGGTTTCTTGCACCGGGGCCCTGAAGGTTCTAGTTACGCTTTTAGTGTAGGTCGATATATCAGACAAAAAAAAAAGAGTGGAGGAAACCAGCACAGATGGATATGGCTCTACAAGAAGGACATTTCCCCCTGAAGAGGGACGGCTGGGAGCTATAATTATAGCTTTTTAATGTTAGCCACCTCCAGCATAAACAGTATTTTTTTTTAATCTGTTGTAAAATTATACCTATTAGCCATACCTAATGAAGAGGAAAATATTCATTAACAGGCAATACTCCATCATTTCTCTATGGAAAGCTTTTACAAATTAATAACACATTTGCTATTTCTTCTGTATTTTTCTGCTAGTTCTTTTTAATTAAAGACATACTCGTATGCAAACAAGTGACTGCTCTTAAAGCGATACTGCTTCAGTGTAAGGCGGGTACAACTAAGAAAACTGCTCCTGGCAGAGGGTATTAATTTTGCATGTTGTGTACCAGGAGAAATATCACAAAGAAGATTTATTGGCACTCACACATTCCAACATGTGGGAGCATTTCTTATAGTCAGAAGTACTCATTACCCCCAACCCGGAGAACCTCCACATGGCCTGATATTCAACCATTTCAATCATTCTTCCACTAGGAAAGATCAAGCCACCCATAGAGGCGAAAGGCCTTTTTCCTTGTTCCCGTCTATAACCACCAAGATCAGTAACGTTCATCTAATGCTAGCCATACACACCTAAATTTCTCTTATTCAGCCCATGGGCTAACGAGAAAAATCCAATAGCTTCTTCCATCCACGCTAAACAGTTTGGATGGAAGAATCTCCCCTGCTGGCTTGTGTACTCAGACAGCCACAGCACCCACGGCTGACTGACTACCTGAACAGTTAGCAGCATTTTTCAATCAAAGTTTGTAGACAGAGTCATCCACAACCCTTGTTATTATTGTTTGGGATGTTTTTTTTTTTTTACCGCCCCCAGCCACTCCACCTTAAAGCGGAGTTCCACCCTAAAGTGGAACTTCCGCTCATCGGAACCCCCCCCCCCCCTCCGGTGTCACAGTTGGCACCTTTTAGGGGCGAGGGGGGTCTAAGTCAGGTATTTGCACCCACTTCCGGCATAGACTCCCACGGGAGTCTATGCCTTTTCCTGTCCCGCCGCGCTGTCTGCTGGGACACACACGGGTCCCAGAGACAGCGCGGACGATTCCCATTGCACATGCGCAGTAGGGAACCGGGAAGTGAAGCCGCAATGCTTCACTCCCTGATTCCCTCAACGAGAATGGCGGCGGCAGCAGCTGAGAACCGAGCGATTTCTCGGCTTCGGCTGCCGACATCGCTGGACCCTGGAAGAGGTAAGTGTCCATTTATTAAAAGTCAGCAGCTGCAGTATTTGTAGCTGCTGGATTTTAATTTTCTTTTCTTTTGGTGCAATCCCTCTGTAAGCTGCAAAGCCATTGGATAGGGTTGTACACATGCTGCAGTTGCAATGCTTTGCATCATGGTGCATTCAATTTTATCCCCCACTAGGGATAATCCGAACATACCCCCGCCACCCCCCCACGGTTCGGTTCGCACCAGAACATGCAAACAGGCAAACAATTGTCGCGAACATGCAAACCTTATTAAAGTCTATGGGACACAAACATAAAAAAGTGCTAATTTTAAAGGCTTATATGCAAGTTATTGCCATAAAAAGTGTATGTGGACCTGGGTCCTGCCCCAGGGGACATGTATCAATGCAAAAATAAGTTTTTAAAAGGGACATTTTTTCAGGAGCAATGATTTTAAGAATGCATAAAGTGAAACAATAAAAATGAAATATTTCTTTAACCACTTGACCACTGGGCACTTAAACCCCCTTCCTAACCAGACCAATTTTCAGCTTTCAGTGCTCTCACATTTTGAATGACAATTACTCAGTCAGGCAACATGCTAGCCATATGAATTTTTTTGTCCTTTTTTTCACACAAATATAGCTTTCTTTTGGTGGTATTTTTTATTTCTTGCGCTATAAATGAAAAAAGAACGAAAAATTTGTAAAAAAATGCATTTTTCTTTGTGTCGGTTATAAAATTTAGCAAATTAGTAATTTTTCCTCATAAATTTTGCCCAAAATTTATACTGCCACATATCTTTGATAAAAATAACCCAAATCAGTGTATATTATTTAGTCTGTGTGAATGTTATAGGCTCCATGCACACTGAAGCTCAAAAAAGCTTTTTCTGGATGCCAGATTGCTGGCAGAAAACGCTGATTGAAAAACATGCTTTTAACAGCGTTTTGTACTAGCGTTTATGAGCGTTTTTTTAGCGTAAAAATACACAGAGGACACTCCAAAAATCCCACAATGCATTCCAAACTCCCACAACTCATTGAATCCCAATAGGGGTCCCTTGGAGGTGTGATAAGTAACAACATCTCATAGTAACCATTGACCCACACCTGTTATATAAGTTTCAGCAATTATTATTAGTATTAGTTAACTATTTGCTATGTTTTATGTTAACACAACATATGTAAGAAACTTTCCTACAAATGGAATGATACAATAACTTGTATACCGCTAACAATGTTTACATTGTTTAAATGTTTATATAAAATTTCAATAAAAATCTATTGTTGGAAAAAAAAAATAGAACGCTGAGCACTAATTAACGCGCATTTATCGGCATTTGACTTTTTTGGCGTTTGTTTGGCGGTGAAAAACAGCACTTTGAACGCAAATTTCTGGCGTTCAGAAAAAGCCCATAAACTCCACTTTTTTTATGGATTATCACGTTTATATATTTTTGTAATTTATTCGTATACAGATAAATAATAATTCTTTGGAGTTCATTTTCATACTATTACATATATAATTTTTATTTATATTTTTTGCTGCTGTATTTATGCATCTCTCTGAAGGCACTTAAGTTTTTATTATTTGACGTTTCACTCTCACTTATCACTTTACATTTGAATCTGTGCATTTAATCTTTTCTATTGCATTCTTTATATATTGACACTGATATGTATACATTATTTATTCATGCACATTGCACTTTATTTATTATTTATTATTATTTTTTACATATATTCTTAGAGGAGTATACAGTTTTTTGGTATACATTTTTTTTTCCAAT